>JAOXJK010000012.1:103847909-103877032 GCA_025774025.1 Xenus cinereus | reverse complement strand
GGTGGAACACTGGAACAGGTTGCCCAGGGAGGTAGTTGAGGCCCCTTCCCTGGAGATATTCAAGGTGAGGCTCGACGAGGCGCTGGGCAACCTTGTCTAGTTCAGGGTGTCCCTGCTGACTGTGGGGAAGCCGGACTAGATGACCTTTGGAGGTCCCTTCCGGCCTGGACCATTCTATGATTCTATGATTCTTTTAGCCTGTCAAGGTCCCCCTGTGTGGTGGCTCTTCCTTCTGATTTATTGACCCATATTGGGTTTGCATGCAAAGGTTTTGGCAGCTGTGAGCGTTCTGTAGGGGTGGCTTCTGTGAGAAGATAGCAGAAGCTGCACCCATGTCATGCAGAGTCAGTTCCAGCTGGCTCCAAGACAGACGCACCACTGACCAAAGCTGAGCCAGTCAACAAGCCAGCCATTGGTAGCACCTCTATGAGAACATAGTTAAGAAAGAGTGAAAATACTGTGCAGCAGCTATGAGAGCGGAGTGAAAAAATGTGAGAGAAACAATTCTACAGATACCAAGGTCAGTGAAGAAGGAGGGTGAGGAGGTGCTCCAGGTACCAGACTAAAGATTTCCCTGCAGCCCATGGAGAAGACCATGGTGACACAGATTGTCCCCCTGCAGCCCATGGAGGACCACACTGGAGCAAATATCCACACTACAGCCCATGGAGGACCCCATGCTGCAGCAGGTGAACATGCTCTAAAAGAAGCTGTAGCCCATGGAGACCCCTTACTGAAACAGGCTGCTGGCAGGACCTGTGGCCCATGAGGAACCCATGTTGGAGCAGTCAGCTCCTGATGGACTGTTGGAGCAGTCAGCTCCTGATGGACTGTACTCCATGGAAAGAACCCTCGCTAGAGCAGTTCTTGAAGAACTGCAGCCTGTGGGAAGCACCCCTGTTGGAGAAGTTCATGAAGGACTCTATTCCATGTGAGGCAGCCTACACTGGCGCAGAGGAAGAGCTTGAGGAGGAAGGAAAGGCAGAGATGATGTACTTTGAACTTTCTGTATCCTCCTGTGCCGCTCAGAGAGGAAGAACGTAGAATAGTTATGAATGAAGCTGAACTTGGGAAGGACAGGGTTGAGGGGAAGATATTTTTAGTTATGTTTTTGTTTCTCACTATCCTACTCTGTTACAATTAATTGGCAATAAATTAAAATATTTTCCTCAAGTTGAATCTGTTTTGCCTGTGATGGTAATTGGTAAGTAATCTCTCAGCTCTTATCCTGAATCACCTACTTTTTGTCATAGTTTCTTCCATTGTCCTGCTGAGGAGATGGAATGATAGAGTGGGTTGATAGGTACCTGGCAGCCAGCCAAAGTCAACCTTGCACATAACCTCTCCTCCTAGTTTGCTGTCATCTGCAAACTTGGTGAATTCAACCCCATCACCCAGAATGTTTATTGAGTGCTGAACAGCATTGGACCCAGCATCAACATCCAAGAAAATTTGCTTGTGGTTTTCTGCCAAATTAGACTTTGAGCCTTTGACCACTAACTTTTGGGCTTGGTAGCTTAGCCTGTTTTCTGCACACTCTGTAGTCCATCTTTCCAGTTCATACCTTAGCACACGCAAACTCTGCTAATTTGATGTGTAGAAAATAGCCAGTCAATTTAAGACTTAGATTTATTCACTTAAATTAGTGTGGAAATTTCTCACTAGATGGTCACAGAAACCTGAAATTGAACACTCAACAGCTAAAAGCCTAACTGTGCTTGCATGAAAAGAGGTAGAAGTTGACAAGCACATGTTATACTTATGTATGGCAACACCACACCAAAGAGTCCATCTTATCAGTAAGTGCTTTCTAACTGCAAGGAATATTCTTAGTTCTAGGTTTCAGCATTTCCTGTCTGAAACCTTATCATCCTATCTTTGCTATCTATCCTTATTATCAAGGTAAGTAAACACATTGCATACATTCTAAGATTGATTGAACATCTGGTTGCCTTCAAATCATAAAGTGCATTCTCATTAACAGGCTGAAAATACATCACAATCTAGAAAAAAGTTTACTTCTTATTGCATTTTTTGTGAACTTGGAAGAAATTTATCACCTGTTGGTGACAATTTAGGTTAACTGGGAGACTCAATAAAACTGCCAGACTGAAGCAAGTTTGGCTGTACCATGTATAATGTTTTAATTAAGGCACAAATGACCTTCTGCTAGAATTGTAAAATAAATAGCTTAGTAAAGAATCACTTTAACATAAGCATATTTAGGATTTATGGAAGGATATAAACTTTGACCTTTTTTAGTAATGGAACTGTATTCTCATTCAAGAACAAAATAGTGACCTTATTCTGCTTTGGAGAAGCAAAGTAATGTAGTCCAAATACTATGAAAAAAACAAGAAAATTTTGAAACACACTGAATTCTAAACTTACTGAGTGTTTTATGCTGACTCAATTTAAAAGGATAAATATCATTAATATATATGGCTTTTCTTCTAAAATATAACGTTGTGATATTACAGCTTTAATTTAATTACTGAAGCACCTACAGATTACTACACGAATCCATTAAGAGCAACCTCATTGGCATCCTGATATTTTGGAAAAAGGGTACATATTTCTGTTACATGTCATCAGGAAATAATTTTGTTACTTTCAAGAAATTGTTGCAGGAACCTGAGTCACCTAGACCTCTAAGAAGTAACTATTTAGTTACTTCTAAGAGTCTTACTCTTAGAGTAAGAGTCTTACTTCTAAGAGTCTTACTCTTAGTTACTTCTAATAGTCTACTTACAGAAGACTATTAGTCTTCTGTAAATGAGCTTCTGTGAGAAAACTAAAGGTCTTCAGACTATATAAGTCTCACCTCACAAGTCACTTTCTAAAGAACTGAAAGAAATACAACAAATGTTGTCTATCATAATGATAAACACAAGATTCTATAGACTCACATCTACTTTTGCTAAATCATTTGTGAATGATGTTACATGTCAACCTTTTATATTCAAATGACTGCAGTCCTGATCAAACATTATTGTGCTTTCCGAGCAGATAAATAATAATATTTTGTTTTGCACTTGGTTTTACAGCCTTGTTTTAGTTTGCACTGAAATTAGTGTTTGCTTCCTCTCTTAAATTTAATTCTGCCGGTAGAGTTTCTTTGACTCAAGCAGCTGACTAGTTCCCCGGGGGGAGGGGGTGACCCACCTAGATAACAAAGTCAGGAGTCCAAAGCCAGTCGGTTGGCGAGGCTGAGGCACCACCGCTGAGGTGAGGTGAGGCCTGAGGTGAGCCCAAGGTACAGGTGGGACGGCGCTGCACAGAGGGGTTTCCAGACTCAGTGACCTCTCCACTCACAGCCCCAGACCCAGCCGGAACCAGGAAGTCCGCGGCAACCAATCAGACGCCGAGGGGGCGTGGCCAGGAGTCACGCGGAGATGTAAACGCGGTGAGAACGGCTCCTCAGAGGTGAGGTCGGGTCTCTGTAGAGGATGGTGTGTGAGATGGGTGAGTGTGAGGGAAGAAACCAGGGGAGAGCAGGCAGGCTAGAAAGAAAACGTCCAAGTTTGTCTCCACTCAGTCTGCACCCACAGTCAAAAGGAATAAAGCAACCCAAACTGACCTGCTGCAGAGACTTGCAGCTGTCCAGGGGATGGGCTGCATGGGCTGTCTGCCACTCTTGCAGGAGGACAGCAAAGACTGTTCCTGTGTGCGCTGTGAGCAGGGAAATGATCTGCTCAGCCTGGTGGCTGAGCTTAAGGAGGAAGTGGAAAGACTGAGGACCATTTGGGAATGTGAAAGGGAAATTGATTGGTGGAGCCGCACCCTGCTGTCCTTAGGGAAAAAGGAGCAGGTGGAGGCTCCATGAGAGGTAGAGGATCCCCTGCCCTCTTGTCACCAGAGAGAAGGAGGGGAACTAGGAGAGGATGAGGGGGAATGGAAGCAGGTACCTGCTCGTGGCAGCAGGATAGTCCCCTCCAGATCTCCCCCGCCTTCCCAGGTGTCTGTACAGAACAGACACAAGCCTCTGGAGATAGATGATGAGGGAACTGAGGATACTGATAAAGCCCCATCCAGGGAGTTGTTGAAGCAGCCAGCTCCACACGCTAAGACTGCTTCTGTGAGAAGCAAGAGGAGGGCAATAGTTATAGGTGGTTCCAGTTTGAGGGGAGCTGAGGGTCCTATATGCAGGCTGGACCCCTCCCACAGGGAGGTCTGCTGCCTCCCTGGGGCCTGTGTTAGGGATAAAACCAGGAGGCTTCCCGGTCTGATAACAGCCCTCAGATTATTACCCACTATTGATCTTACAGGCAGACAACGATGAGCTACAGAGAAGAAGTCTGAGGGCAATGAGGAGAGATTTCAGGGCTTTGGGACGGCTTATCAAAGGTTTGGGAGCACAAGTCATGTTCTCGTCTGTCCGTCCAGTTTTGGGGACTGATGAATGGATAAACAAGAAGATCAGGCAGATCAATGCCTGGCTCCATAACTGGTCCACCAGGAGGGCTTTGGGTTTTCTGACCATAGCTTGATTTATGGGACACCAGGTCTGCTTGCGAATGATGGGAAAACCCTATCCTGAAAGGGGAACAGGGTATGAGGCCAAGAGTTAGCAAGGCTCATGGACTGAGCTTTAAACCAGAAGGGAAGGGGGAAGGGAATAAAACCAGGGCCACCAGTAATGAGCCTGGGGGTAAAGGGCCAAGGACGGCCACTGAGAGAGTGGTCAGGCACTGGAACAGCCTGCCCAGGGAGGTTGTGGAGTCGCCATCCCTGGAGGTATTTAAGAAACGTGTAGACATGGCTCTTCAGGGCATGCTCTAATGCCTGAGATTGTTGGGTTGGGTGTTTTGTTTTGTGGTTTTTTTGGTGTTTGGTTTTTTTTTTGTGTGTGTGTGTGTGTAGGTTGGACTCAATGATCTCAAAGGTCCCTTCCAACCATGAAGATTCTGTGATTCTGTGATGTAACTCTGCCTATTTACAAAGAATATACCAAGTCCTGCTTCCCTAAACACAAGAGAATATCATAGCTGGTGACACTTTTCTTGCCTGCAGCCCTGATAGCTATTCAGACCGTGACATAAAGGCTTTCTTTTGAACCTGTTTTCAGGGTTGTATCTCATTATTCTTAAAGTCACTGCTCCCATGTAAGCATGTGGCCTTTTCTACTTCTCTCTGGTTTCTGACCTTTTTTGGTTGTTTCACTTAAAGCCAGCTCTCAAAAGAGTGACTGACCAGTTCCACAGCCTTTCTAATTACACTTGGAATTTCATTTTGGACAGTGAGTTCGTGTCTGTGTTTTGTTTTGAGATCCCCTTTTTCTTATATTTTAGCACAAAAAGGAAGTTCTTGCATTACCAGTGCTTGTAATGCAATACAGTCTGTATAAAAACTTAATCTTTTGATATCTATGGGTACTAATCACAGTTTTCACACAGTAGTGGTTCTCTTTTGTGGCTTTTCCAAGAGGAAAAGCTACAGGAGAAGAAAGAGCTGCTGGAGGAATAATTATCTGGCATCATGTTTCTGGAGCTCAACTTATCACCTTTGAAGCTGCTAAGTACCAGCTGAGATACAAAACATCAGGCAAGGAATGTAAGCTATGTTGTGATACATGCAGAGAACAGACAGACTGGACTCCTGGAGTATCTAAAAGATGATTGCTGAATATCTACTCATGCAGAATATCTGAATATTTCTGAGAAAAAGAGTGGTTATCCATAGTTTGACAGAAGTAACTGTATGTTGTAGATCAATGTTAACTAGGCTCTCTGAGAAGCTGTGTCATACTTTATAGTGTTGACTAGGGATCCAAATGAAATAAGTTGAAAAATGGGAGAGGTTACATAAGTATTTACATGATCTTTAACATATATTGATATGCCCTTAAAGACTGCTGGTAGTTTTATTTGCTAGTGTATTACACAGCCCTCATTACCTTACTGGAGTGGATGGGGTTGCCATTTTAGTAATCCTTTGCATAACACCTACTACTGCTGAACCTGAGCACTTACTGTACTTGCTCATGAAAAACAAAAACAGAAAATGGAAAGCTAGCAATGCAAATACAGAGTAAACGGCATCATCTCTGGATATTAAAAAATTTTACTCAGTCGACATCAAATTATTTTTTCCAGAATTTTAGAAGCATGTATATATACACACACACACAAACATATACACATATATATTTTATATGTGATTAATTTCACTCTTGATGCTCATAAGTTTTACAGTTTTCTCTTTATTTTTGGTGCTTGGTCAGCTGGAAACACCCAGCAGAACAGTCCACAAGGAGAAGCTAGACTTGAAAGCAAACTATTGTCAAGACACACATGAAATCCATTGGAATGAAGGAAGACGATGTTCCCACGCTTGGAGTTCAGCCCTGCAAAAGCTGCAAATGTTGAGGTAACAGCTAGAAAATTAGGAACATATGGTTCTTTTTGTGTTTTGGGGGTGTTTTTTTTTTCCCACCATAAATGATTGACAGCTGGTATTATGGTTAGTATTGGTGAATAGATCAAATTAAGTTAAGAAATTACAAACTACCTTTCATAAAATGAGTATAGAAAATGTATTTAGATGCAGGATGGTGGCTTTGCAGTTCAGTGACCTCTGCCTCCTCTCCACACAGGATTTCTAATAAATTGTTCTGAATTTTTCTTTTGACCACTTGCCAAGAAAATAATACTATTATCACCAGGTCGCAAACGGCATTGCAGTAACAATGTCGTAGTGAAACTGTTAGTGGAATTATTGTGTCAGAAAGGCACTTCACAAGCTAAGGCCAGTCTGTGGCACAAGACCTGAAACTACCTCGTGATCCGTCTTGGCAATTGCAAGTTATTAGTTTCAGCTACAAATTCTGAGCAATTGCAACATTACAGACAAATATTGACATCAATGTCCACACCACAAAAGAACTCCTGGAAAACCAAAAAGGAATCGCAGAGACTCCCTTGTCTTCTTAGCTCAAATACGACAGTGCCTGATGACGTCCAGATCTAGCAAGGCCATGATAGTTTTCAGCATATCTGTATCTGCTTATCTCCACTGACAGATTACACTCTTAGAATATGTTGTAATGTTTTCTTATAATACTAGAAGACAAGGTGGGATAAGGAGACATGGGAGTGAAATGAGTGTGGGGAGGAGTAACTCCATGCACTAGTAGATACTGAGGGCTGACTGCCTGGAAAGCAGCTTTGCAGAAAAAGGCCTGGGAATCCTGGTGGATAGGTTGAACTTCAGCCAGCAAGTGTTCTTGCAGCCATGACATCTTGGGCTCCACTTGGGAGACCATCACCAGCAGGTTGAGGGAGGTGATCTTATATTCTGTTCAGCTCTGATGAGGCCACATCTGGAGTGCTGCGTCCAGTTCTAGGCTCTCCAGTACAGGACAGCAGCTTGATTTAGGTGCTCCCACTTGGGCAGCAGGGTCAGGCTAGGGGGTGCTGTCCCTGCCCATGGTAGAGGGGTTGGAACTAGATGATCTCTAAGGTCTCCTCCAACCTAAACCATTCTATGCTACTATGATGCTATGATCTCAAGAGGTGCCTTCCAACCTAAATGGTTGTACTTGGACACACGGATGTACTTGAGCAGGTCCAGTGGAGGGATATAAAGGTGATTTAATTGGAGAGTCTGACACATGAGGAGAGGCTGGGACTTTTCAGACTGCACAAGAGAGGCTCTTATTCATACATATAAATACCTGTGGGGTGGTGGGACAAACACATACATATAGAGGCAATGGAGCTAGACTTTTCTAGGTGATAACCAGTGACAGGACAAGAGGCAGTGGTCACAGATCGCTATACAAGACATTACTTTAATATATAAGAAAAAACATTTTTACTGTAAGGGTGATTGAACACTGGGACAGGTTGTCCAGAGAGGCTGTAGTGTCTCCATTCCTGTCCACCTGACTGGACATAGCTCTGAGCATCTGTTTCAATTGACTGTGCTTTGGGTTGGATTCAAAGAGGGTTTGGACTAAAGATGTTTTCTAACTTCAACCATCCTGTGACTCTGTGATGCTATGGTGGGAATAGAGTAAAAGGAAATAGCAAACCCAGGCAGTCCTGCTATAAGTATGAAAAAAAGAAAACAACAAAGGGGACTATGTAATGCATAGAGAAGATATGGACATATTAGGGAACTGTGGCATAAGGATACAGAAGGTTTCTGGCAAATGCATGGAAAGGGGAGTGAAAATCTATTGGAGGAATGAATAAGGATAGGTGAAAGGAAAAACAGGGGTCTGGGACAGAGGACAGAGGAAAAGTATGGTACATCAGAGAATCTAGCATGAAGAGATTGGTGGAGTACCTCAGTCTTAGGCATGAGGAAAGGAGGTGTATGGTGTTATTCTGTTCTTAAAATGAAGGAGATAGGCAGTAAGGAAGCATATAGGGTCCAGAAGAAGAATGTAGGGGGTGTTTTAGTTTCAGCTGCACAAAGGCAATGATATGGGTGAGACATTTGAATATCAGAATAATAGCTAATTCAGCCTTACTGACCCATCTTAAGTAGAGGATTGTGATAAGAAGGAGAAGAAATTAGGGTAGAGGTTCGCAGGCTTGCCAGGATGAAGGCAGCAGGCTTCATTCACAGATAAAGAGCTAATGAATGCTAGGCAAGTAAAGCACAGAATATAGGCAACAGACACAGAAACAGACCAGATGGATTAACAGGTGGTGCAGGCACAGCACAAGGAAAAGATGGGTAGAATATCGATAGAAGTAAAAAATATGACCAGATTTAGTAAAAGTCAGCTGAATTCCAGTTTGGGGTACTAAATTTCAGAAAGTAGAATCAGAAATCCATATGGGACTATTGCTGTTGATCCAGAACAGTTGCCAAGACCTGATTTAATACAGGGCAAGTAGTAGATGAGACAAGATTCAATGGTTTGGCTTATCAGAAATCTTGATGACTGCTTAGATTTAGTCTAGACTTATAAAGGCCCTTAAATGATCTGCTCTGTGTGAATTTAGGACAATAGCTTCCCAGAGCTGCCATGTAATGAAGGACATATGATTTTAGGATACACACAGGTCAAGAAGCTCAATCACTGCTGCCTCCTCTACAGAGTCAGTAAGTAGCAGTGCACAATATGCTTTTAATCTAAACACTGGTCTAACACCTTTAGAGAACAAAATATAGATTAACTGTAAAGTCTGTTAATGCTATTCTGTCAAGGGATGCTGAAAGTGTGTTAGACAGGGCCCCACTTCCAAATTAAAAATCACCAGTTCCTGCAGGCAGGACAAAGAAGATAAAAGAAAGACAGAAGAGGTAATTGTATGTAGATAATTAGCATAGTTTTCAATAGGAAGCTGAAGTTTGTAGCAATTCTTTCCTGAGGGGTGAATTTTCTGCCAACTATGCTGTGGGACAAATCATACTCTGCTGATTCATGAGAGTAGCCTTTTTTAAGTCAATACTTGTGTAGTACCATTTAAGAAAATTTTCATCTGAGTCAGGATGTAAATTCACAAACAGTGATCATTTCTAGCACTTTAATTGTCTTAATGGAGGTGTATACAGGAATATAATGCTTTGCTTGCTGGTGGCAACCTTGAGTTTTATTGTATCTGTTATTTATATCTTTTATTTTCCTCTATTTCTATCATAACTCAGATTATTCTGTGCTATGTAAAGGCAAGAAATTACAGACAGGAAGAATTAATTTAGTTAACTAAACCCAGTGTATTTTGATATTTCAGTGTATCAGGAATGTCCCATTTTTTTAGTCTCGTATTTGGGGAATTTGAAATATATTTTTTATTTCTTTTTTGTTTTAATTTTTATATTGATCATAGTGTTTAAATACATGATCTAATTTGCTACACTTATTTATGTATAGAGGACCAAGATGGTGGAAACCTTTTACCTTATGATGTAAAACTACTTGGGGAAAAAACCTCCTCTGTGGGATATTATCATATGTAAAGTGGTCTCTGTGTGTCTGTGTGTGCTGTTATCCCATGCTTCTCAATGCTTGTCACTGTGACATAGCATACATAGTGGGTTTTCAACTGTTTTCAGTTTGTGATCTCATAAAATATTTTTGATGCTGGTGAGATTCTTATAAAATAAATGTAAGCTTATTAACTACAGACTAATTCTTCTTAGCTATTTGTAGAAGAAACTTCAAATGATGTTCAGTGGCAGCTAAGGATCCACAGATTTTGACTTGAAGACCACAAATGTAACATGACCTTTAAACTAATAAGATAGTATCAGTCTAAATGCACAGCATTTTCCATACGTATGTCCAAGGTGGCTATCAAGGATAGCCTTATGGCTATCTGTAGGCACAATGATAATTTTACCCTTTGAACCCAAGCTACTTGAAATCAAGAATATGCCTACATCCCCTCTCTCATGTAGCATGACACCGGCTCAGAAACATTCAGATGAAACATCTTTTCCATTATGAAATACTGATTGAGTAGAATGAAATATTTCATGGGCAGAAATAGGTTTACTCCATATTTCAAAAAGAAAATTAATAAATATTTTGGTTCGATTTTGTCATCTCAACTGAAACAAAAGGGTCTAAAATAATGTGTTTCAGCCTTACTGAAATAAAATGTTTTCATAATTTGCCATATAAAATATCAATGATATGGTATTGTTTCTCTGAAAATATTTTATTTTTTCAAAGTAATAAGTGAATTAGTATATACCATGTAATCATCAAAATGCTTATTTCTATTTCCAAAAAACTTTTTGAAAATATTTTCATTCCAATCTGGAGTTTCAAAGTTCAAAACTAAAAGTTTTCCGGGGAAGAGAAACCAAACTGGTTGTGAGCAATTTACAGAAACATAATATGTAGGGAAGAGAGATAAGGAGCATGCAAGTACCCTTTTTTTTTTTTTTCCTGGTCCATTGCTTTTCTCTGTCTTTCCCCTATTAAGAGCTGCTTGTATTTCATCAGATGCTTCACTGCATTCCTCTTCAGTTACATCATCGGATTTTTTCCCTTTTCTTCCTTTCTGGTTTTTATTTTATGCTTATCAGCAATTTTGTTCCTATTGCCCCAGTTTTTTTCATATCTGAAACACCTATTTCATCCTCACAGTACTAATTGGCCACTTTGGGATGGCCAATAACCCCATAAAGCTCTGTAGAAATTCCGTGGTTAAAGCTCTAATCTTCACCATGTTTAACAGGCATCTATCTATCTAAAACTGAGGTTATTGCAAAACTGCATTATGAATTCACAATTTTGATCTATTTTTATATCTTCTCTATGATTTTTTAGTTACCATCTTAATTATCTCACAACAATTACTCTCAAATCACCGTTTCTTTCTTTCTTCAAACTTGCTTGAACTATCTTAGGAGAGATTTGGCCTATCAATAAACATTTTGTCTCAGCTCAGCAACCCACGGAAAGATTTTTTTTCCCAATGTGTTTAGCAGGTTTTTGGATAGCAGTTAAAGCTGCTATTTGTATTGTTCTGGTGATAAGTGAGGGCAATTCACATAAACTAATTCATAGCCCATAACAGATATTACCCTTAGTGTCAGGAGATGCTCTTGTTCCTGGGGGTGGTTCAGGATTCAGCGTCTGCCGCAGGTCTTGCTGTGTCTCTCACTTTTCCTCCTCCATCCTTTCTCCTCTGACAATAGAGGGTGCACAGGCAGATTATCTGTGAAGCCCTCATTGTCCGTGCCTGAATCTGCAGGAAAAATAGTACATTTGCTGAAGCCACCTTTACAATTTTCATAGGCTCAGCTGGGGTTTTGTTGGCCTATACAATTGATTGCTGAACTACTGTAGCTACAGAACGTAGTCTTATGGTTACATAAAGCAAATGAACTTAAAATTCTTTAAGTTCTGCCTATACACCATGTTTATAATTACTTATAAATGAAATTTTCCTACAGGTATCTACAATCTATGTTCCGCAGTGCCTTGCTACTGCCTAGATTATGTGTTTTGTGAGTATTATCATGTATTACTATGTAATGTATATAACATTATGTACCATTATTTTATTGTATTAGAAAAATGGAAGGGATGGGGGGCAGAGCTGGAGCAGACAGATTCATTAAGCAGTACATTTTCAGTTTTTACCAGGAAAAATAGTGACATATTGTTGTTGTCATTAATAAATTATCTATAAAATGATACAATATTTATAATAATATTTCATTTGAAAAACCAGATAAAATAATCAAAAATGACACTCTTATCTGGGATTTTATTTTTTCTGAATTAATGATATCCAATAGGAGCCCCAAAAATTTTAACAACATGTATTTCCAGACAGAAAATCCTTTGTCACTAAAAGTTGTGGAAGAGTCTATATATTGGAACATTGTTTACATCAACTATAAAAAAATCTCGTTTCTTAGTGAATTAATCATTCTATTTTTTAAAAAAAAGTAATGTCAGTGGTAAGAGGGTTAACATTGTTTACCACAATGAGAAAGTAAAACTGGTGAACAAAACATTGAACCTTCTTTCATTTTCTGTTCTCCAACTCAGTCATCATAATGGTAAATTGTTTAAACTCCTTACGACCATGGTGACTGCCACGGCCCTGAGGCACTGCCAGCTTTACTTGTCCTTGCCGAACCCTGGGGCTCTCCCCACCCTGCCCACAGCCCAGAAACCCATGTCAGCTGCCCAGGGCCCTGCTCCTGGCTGGGGAGTGGGACAGGCCGTGGCTGCCAGGCCCTGCCCTGATGGAACCATGTGGAGTCCCCATGGACCCCATGGGGCCCTGAGAGTGCCTCTCTCACATCAAGAGTGCAGAGGTGAATGATGTCAAAACTATCTGCACAGAGCAATTGCTGTGTACCTGATGAAGCAAACGAAGCATTTGAAACTTCTTCTCGTGCTTTTTAGCTCTCCAGTACTCTGGATGAAAAGGCTCTTCACTATGAACCTCGTAAATCTTACCTCTATGCACCTTTCAGACACACATTTGAAAATGCCACAGGAACTGGACTGTGTTTGCAGAGAAAATACCTGTCAAATCTTATCTCTCTGTAACTGGTTTAGTCTATTTCTATTCAACAGTGGATTATACCTTAATTATCCTTAATTATTTTCTAAAAATAACACCTGAAAATCCAAAAGAAACTCCCTAAATATATCTTGTTTCTCTGCCTCAGTGTCTTTTCCAAACATTTTTTCTAGTACTGCTGTTTGGTTTAATTTGTAAATTCCTTAATGTGAATTCTGTCAGTGTAGCTTGATGAAAAGATCTTGTATAATTTCGTAACACATACGGTAATTCTCTTGTGGCATATACTTTCCTTCCCTCTGCCTCTCCCCCTACATATATGGCCTCCCTTTATAAGCATGGTTGTATGAATATATTTTTATATTTTTTTGAACAGTTGATAGTTTTGGGCATCATAAGAATAATGGCTCTTTTCATGGAGGAGGGATGCCATTTTATTGATAATGTAGGAGTGTAACAGGAGCTATACAACACCTCTTCCTTTCTGATTCTACACTAGACAAATATGTTTCCATCTAATAATGAGTATTTATGATCATTGAGTCAAAGGCAAAGCTAAAATATGCCAGTGAGCAGCACGGCCAAGCAGAATACATTGAGACAGTGGTTCAAGATGCAAATAGCTATTTATGAAGCAAAACACATTCACAAGGCCCTTGCAAATGTTAAGTGGTATTATCGGGGCCAATAACTGCAGGACAACTTCACTAGGAAGGCCACTGGAATGTTCAAAGCACTCAAGTTTGCCATAAGGCAGAGTTACCTAAGAACCAAGAGCCTTCGGAACCCATCCCAAGTCCTCAGCTTCCTGTAGAGATTTGGGCTCTGGAGGTAACAGCTGAATTCTGGTTACTATGAAGATTCCTCAAATCCTTGAATTTTGCATTGAACCCAGAAAAGCCATGGTGGCTGTTTGCCCTGGAGAAACATGATGAGGGAGCATAGCCTGTCTGGCACAGCTTTCCCCGGCTTGCGGACTCCAGAAATCTGCCAGAAATCTAGGAAGGATTTGCTGTCTTCCATCTGGCTGGTTCAAAGTCTAGCCATCTGGGCAAAGAAACCTTCAGTTCCCTTCTTTTTAGCTTCTCTTGTAGAAAACAAACAAAAAACCAAAAAAAAAAAAAAAAGGAGCAAATTTAAACACTATTAAAAGAAGTTTAAAATGAACGCAATAGTCTGCCCATCGAAGAGTTTACTCAGCTCAAATTGTGGTACTTTGACTAAGTCAAAGTATTGCCCATTCATTCTGACATTCACCACTGGGACTAGTAAAGTGTTTGGCATTCTAATGTGGACATTATACATGAGGTCTCTAGAAGTGGGGAGAGACTTTATATCTACCACAGACATTCTAATTTACCTGTGGGCTCTGTGCCTGCTTTTGTCTTTGTGAGGATCTGTCACTGGAGAGATCTGACAACACGCTGCCCTATTACAAGTCCCCCAAGCCCTTCTTAGGTCAGAAATGTTCTTACAAAATGGATATTTCTCTGTTTTGACACTCTTTATATCGGGATACAGGCAGGGTTGTGACATGAAGTTGTCTGATACTCTGCTACCTTTTGCGTCAAAGTGTTGGGGAACCTAGGATGCCAATGTCTATAGCACTAGGGCAGCCCAGACTGAAGGCTGTTTTGGATATCCCTGATTTCCTGCATGGAACTGGGAATCTGGCCAGTTTGCAGTTTCTGATTCCTCCTCTGGACCCAGGAAATGTTGGGATGCCAACTGGAGCAACTTGGGTATGCACTTTTGAAAGGATGAATATGCTCACTTCACAAAACTGACAAGTGCATTACTTTAGAGGATAGCTAGTTTTGACATGCAAATACTATTGTTGCAAGTAGGCACAAACATGGGCAGCTGCTGTGGTTTAAAAGATAACAAAAAGAGGCAACAAAAATTTTTTGTTAAAGCAGTACTGCGCTGCCAAGGAGATGTGGCAATCAGTGTGGACTCCCTGGAGACAATCAAGGTTGACAATTCCTGTGTTGTGGAAAGAACCACACTTACAATGACCAAATCAGCAGTACTCTGGAGAGATGTTGAGACTGGCGTGATGAGGGATTCATAGCAAGAGACCTTTGGGGCTGACTACTGATTTAGCTAGGACAGTAACTAAGAAGATAAGAGGTATTCTTGCTATTAATTCTGTCCATCTTGAGGGAAAAAGAGATGCATCAAAGTTAGCTGGTTCCATCATCATTTTCAAGCTAATGGAAATAACTCACAGGTCACTAAAATTTAGCCAAATGCTTCTTGTAATAAAGAAGGTTATGCTTACTTTTTGCCATTGAAATACAATATTTCTCATCTTGTAGACACAGCTTGAGAGATGACCAGCAACTTGATTGAAGTCTTTGTTATAGTCATTTCGTGGCCACAAATAATCTTTTAGCCAAGAACATTTTGAAAAGGCAATACTTGGAATTTTCCATTTTTGCAAGATTCCTTTGAATGACCAGTACAAATACATATTTAGAAGTATGACAGAGTTGTCAATGCTGTGGACAATTTGTAGCAAAGGAGCATTCTGTAAGCAAAAGGAAAAAGCACCTGCATCTATGTCACGCATAGATGCTCACGTAAATAAACTCCGACCATAAACTTTTATTATTGCATGTATGGCAAAGCTCCTGGTAGGATGATGAAGACTTGTGTAGGGGCCCTTAAAATATAGGCTGAGGGACCTCATTGACTACTCTCCCCCACAAAAGCAAGGTGTAAATTCAATTTCAAGGAAAGCTAACTCGTTTCATTCTGGTTTAAAGTTCTGTTTTAAAGCAATTTCTTACCTGGCAGATGGATAATTTTGTCCTCACTTACATCTGTTGAGGTGCAAATTAATTTTCACTCCATATTGCAAGTTATCTTTTTGTAACAGAAATTGTAACAGTAAGATATAAATTCATTTCTATGCTAGGACAATGCTTTTAATGAATGTAGAAATACGTTGGACTCTGCAAATACAGAGTTTGTTTTGAATTGGTGCTATTCTAATACTAAATATACTCTGAAGGATAAAATTGTTTATAATTGTACAGGTGGTTGAATTTTTAGTATTTTTTAATTTTCCTTAGAAAGAAGTTATACTTTGTTATATAGTTACATTACTATCACTTAATATAGTTGCTTTTAGATGGAAGGTAGTTGTTTCTGGAAAAAATCACACTGATGATAATATGCAGAAAGGCAACTTTTTCTTTGAGATAGTTGCTAGTTACAATTAATTATATTTTTTGACATGCAGTCTGCATAAGGCACTATTATTAAAGTGTCATGTGGCATTTTTTACATCAGGAGTATCTGCTATTGTGTAGACATACCAAATTATTTGCTTTTCTACTTCAAAATGTGCCCTATTTCTCAGTTACAGACTTTAATATTAAAAAAATTGAAAATTTAAACTTGCACCATTTAGAAAGGCTAAAAATTTTTTCACAGTAATAACAATCAACATTTACCTAATTTCACAACTAAATTATTTTTATTAAACAACATTCTAAGAATACTTGTTTTCAACATAGTTTTTCTTCATTGTGGTATGTTTTTCATAACGGTATGAAAATGGTATGAACGGTGCTGACAACAATTTTAGAAGAAATTCAAAACAAAATCAAATCATGTAAGAATGGAATAAGAATAATAAAACATGTACAATTTTTGTCTCTAAACAACTTGGCCTTGCAATTACCATAAATTAAAAGTGCATGAATAGTTTTGCAAATTAACATTAATTAGAAGTACAAAACTTGATAGATTTAAAAAAACCTACCGCAATTTTCCCGGAAACTTACATACATTTGTAACTTTGTGCATACTGAAAATACTAAAACATATATTAAATTAAACTAATAATTTTAATTAACTACAACAGCATACCAGAAATTGCACATTTTCTCAGAGGAAAAGTGCACTTTGTAGCTGGCACGGGCAAACCATATTTTTTTTATAAATAGCAACAGATTTTAGTAACGCAAATGCCAATGCAAATTACTCATAATTTTACCTAAGTCAGTGAGCATACATTCCTTCTATCAGAATAAATGGTAGGGACACAGAGCCTGGCATCCATTAAAATTTTTTGCAGGCAGACATGCTAAATCTTAATAGTTATTTTAATGCAGTATATAGAAATGTCTTTAAAATTACACATAATGCTAAAAAAGTAATTATTGAGTCTGAAAGACACTTAACTAACATTTTAGATACAGCCAATAGTGTATGTGTACAATTATTAAGTATACGTTTAGAATATATGTAAATAGTCCACAAATCATGCCACAAACATGAGATCTTCAAATAAAATGGTGCCAGTACTAAAGAATTATGCAATGTTATGTCTGTCTGATTTATTGCCGTTTGCTGTTGGAATTTGTTTTGAACTGGATCAATCCTGTCAACAGTTGTCCTGTTCTTTATAGGCTCTGTAAATAATCAAATCTAAATACATTTCTAGTTACCCACCTTGTCATATATAGCTGGTGAGCAATCTATTTCTGGTGAGCAATAAAGAAAAAGGACTTTTTTTCAAGGACATCTATTTGATTTGTATTTGCTGCTGCCTTTGGCTTCAGCACAGCAAAACTTCCAAACATGTTTCATTGCTTTCCTGAATTGAGGCCTTAGAAAATAATCTTCCACTTTTGAAGAATCCTGAGAGAGAAGTTGATGAAGCTTTCTTTTTCTTTTTTGTTCTCAGTCCCAAGTGCAAATATTCTCTATTCATATTAGCAAATTCACACAATAAAAATGCATGAAACACGTTTGAACCTCTTAAATTTGGCCAAGTCAAAAATTTAATATCCATGGTGAAATTTACTTCTTAAAAATTCCCTCAGAATTTCAGTCATTTTACTCATTTTTGTGCCAAGTTTTTTAACAAATCGGGCATAAACATTTTTATAAGAGGAAAGTGAACTCTGTTAATTCCTTCCTTGAGAAAAGTTTTCTTGAGGACACTTCCACAGTAGTAGATTTTGGTTACATTCTGCCTGAAAAAAGTGTAAGCTGATAAATGAATACTTCAAAAAACACTGAGTGAAAACATTTTCAGTTTGCAATACAATTCTGAATGCAGCCTTAATAACAGCTGTTGGTAGTGCTTCATCTAGAACATATCGATTTACACCCATTTCTGCTACTATGTTCAGAACAGTTATAACCACAGTACCTATTTCTTTCAGAAGTCCTGTTTATTTGAGTGTGGTTTTGTTTCACAGTGAAGACCTTCCAACACATTATTTTTTTTTCATATGATGTCCTGAAACAATTAATGTAGCTGGAGAATATGTATTTACTTTGGTTATTAAGAATTCAATTTTCCTTGCAGAAAAAAGGTCAAGGTGGTGAACTGGAGAGCTCCATCAACATGAAGTCTGTTCTCTTCAGCCAGCATCAGTGGCATGGGTAGTAGCCAAATTTTCGACCTTCCAGTGAAAACTGTGCTCAGATCATATAACATTCAACCAAACAAGACCAACAGCATGGCCTACGTCTTTCATGCAATTTCATTCTGTATGCCCTGAACATGAATGCATATTATTGGGCATGCATGCTGCTACAAAGCTCAGGGTTTTGAGATGTACTGTCAGACTGAAATTCCTAAAATTGATTTTGCATTAGTAAAGTAAACATTATACTTACATTAACGAGTCAAACTGGTTCTTGCAAAACTGGTTGCTAGTATGTCAGAATTTTGTGCTGAAATACTCACGTTGTTAGGACTGTATTACTGGTTCCACCATGTCATTCCTTTACAGACTTTTTCTTATATACTACTAACTCACGAAGGAGACATTCAGACTTATGGCACCCCTGTACATGTGGGGAGGGGGAAAGGAAGAAAGTACAGCTAGTAAATTTAGAGAGAGTTTGGAGTCCAATCTGCTCTAGAAACCCTGACATCAGCTGAGCTTAAAATTAGTGGTCACAATTACATGAATAATCAAGATATATAGCACAAGGTTTGTAGTATGATTGTTATGTTAACCTGGATTGCTTACCATGTCCTTTCAGTAAAGGATGAAATGACAAATTGAATACTTACATAATAAATTACTTACTTTTTTGGGAGTTTGTAATTTATGGGCAATCTGGCTCTTCCCAGAATAGATCTAAGTTCTCAGTTCAGTAACATGGTAAGTAACTTATCCAAATTGATTAAAAAGGGAGGAAAAAAAACTCAACAAAAATCTGTTTCTTTTCTGCAACATTTTAAACATATTTTAAAAAATGTTGTTGTAAAGTACAGAAATTTGGAATGGAGGTTTATTGTGTACGTGTGCATTTACTTTCTGAAAAGAATAATTCACAAAACTTTTAGTCAATAAGAAGTTCTCACAGAAAAAAGGCGCAAAATAAAAGAACGTCTGTTTTTAATATTACTTAAAAGTATTTTATGTATCCACTAAAATTTAGTTCACCTTTTAGTTCAAGACACTTCAAATCGGACTTTTTAACAATTCCTCCTGTGATTATTTATATCAAATTGTGCATTTCAAATTGAACGAAATGGCATAAGAGCCAAAACAGCCTTATATGACTTATATGAATTGCAGACAGAGAATGAGTGAAACCATATGCAAACGCAGGGTTTAATACTGGGATAGACAGAATAATATAGTATCAGCTAAAGAGGTACTTCAGTTTATCTGTAAATTACAGCTATGGCTCAAAAGGCAACAGGGTTAGGATGAGAGGCACAGTCCAGTTAAAACATTACCATTACTCAGTGTTCTCCCTTCCTGGAGGAGGGCTTATACTATTTTGTAGGGCTTTCTAAGATGAGCACGAAGAAAAAGAGATTTTTTTTCTTACTATTTGAAAATATTTTGTATAATTGTGGTATCTTTGTTCATTCTTGAGAAATATGTGTTATGTCAAAATTATTAGTATCCATTCCTCTTAGGATTGCTATACTAAAATATGAAAAACCTTAAAGGTTTTGTTCCTGCTCAGTTTCACTATCTGACACTTCTCATGTCACTTTTATGGTAAGAGAAGTTAGTTAAATCTGTGATTTTACCAATCGGACATTTAAATTGATGAAGTGCAGCTAACCTATTTCTGAGATGGCTTCCCGTTTCCAAGCTGCTCCTTTCTCCATCTCAAAAATCTTGTGAAATGGAGTAGCTGTCACTTATGCTAAGATGTGGATGCTGCTGCAGAGCTTAAAAGTCACTCTTCCTTTTGGAATACAAGGGCAAAAGAGAATGTTGCAAACTATATAACACAGGCAGGTTTCTTCTGATAGGCAGCATGATGTTTAAAAAAAAATAATATAGCATTAAAAATCTAAAAAAAACCCCTCACTAATCATCATCATAATCTTTTGGAAACATGGGGATTTAGGGAGGACTTGCAAGTTTTACAGTTGTATAAAACTTCTAGACATTCATGGTAAGAACCTAGCACCAAGTTCGTTTTAAGTGGAATTTTAAAACTAATATGAAGGTTTCACAGCCTTGAAAAATAATGCTCAAGAGGAAACTTAGGGCATTTTGTATGTGCATGGCACATCTCTCTTTGAGCACCATTCTTGTGGTGTCAATTTTTTTTGGCTTTTTCTTTACCAGTTTTTTATAGAACCTCCTGAAACAAGGCTAATAGGAATGGATTTTTTGATTGTAACTTAGTCCTTGTTTTGTGAGGAGCAAAGCAAACCAAACCAAACAGCATTACCATAAACCTTTAGATGTGTACAGTCTGTTTAGATTGTGATTTAAGTACTATTGAAATGTTATGCCTCCTACTGCTAAATCAGAAGTCTAAATGTAAAATCTTAGGCCACGGGGACAAGAAATATTTTTCTGGCATCCTACTGGGAGTTCTGTCTGCCAATCAACTATTTATATGTCAAACATTTCTTTAGCACTGTAAGCCATCAAAAAATTCAACAATATCTATTAGACTTTTTCTGCTGCTACACCTTTGAAGATCTAGATTTATCTATTCTTCTCTATTCACTCAAATCATAGAAATAGAAGTTTCTGATGTAAGAGGTCAGAAATACTTGTGAGTTATTAGGTATATGTTCATTAAGCAAATTCTATTGCTGAGCTATTGTGGATCTTGTTATAATAGTAGAATAGTATCATATATGAAATAATTTTTTCAGAGTCAGCCTCTTTGTGTCAGCTGTGGTCTCAGTTAAAGACATATCTACTAATTATTTTTTGAATATGAGTACTTATGTATGATATTTTCATTCCAAATATCCTTATATAATTAATTCAGTGATACAGGATTTCTTTCATATACCACTTCAGCTAATTGTCTCAGGCTGTTATTTAAAGTCTTCCTCCTGAACACTAATTATTCTGTGGTTAATATGGCTACAAACTAATCAAAATTAATTTAAATCTGTTCTAAAAAATCCTAGCTTATCTCTAAATAAAGAATTTAACTACAGCTAGAGACTACAATGTCCTTTAATCTGCAAATTGCTTGGTTTGTATTTTGTGTAGAGGCTGGGGGGAAAAAGTTTTCTTTATCTCTGCCTTAATCATTGTTAAATCATTCTGAGATTCAGAGTTTTACAGGCAAGCTCAGATGTAAAAGGAGGAAAATATTTAGAAACCCACAAATCCTTATAGAGTATATAAGCCACGTAACCGTGGTGAGGATTCAACTTCTAGTACTTGTCTCTTTGTCTACAAGATCTCATTCTGTCACTCCATCTGAAACTGCTGGTCGTGATATCCTTGCAGCAGCTGCAGCAGCGACTTGTGTCCTTGCTTGTTGACTTCTGTGACACTTCCATGCCACTGCTCTTGGGAAAGCTTTTAAATAGAAAATGAACAGGAAAGGCAATCCTTTTTCTTTCAAAGGTGATTCTTAGGGAAATATCTATTGATGCAGCCTACTCTCATTACTTCTGCTGGATATTTCTGCACAGCTTCAAGAGGATGACTTACAGTTTTACGTTAAGTTCCAGTCTCACTTGCAAGTGGGCTGAGTGCAATGCTGGTTGTACAGTTTGATCTTTCTACATTCAAATCTAAGAAATACATTTCATCTTCAAAGTGTATATATAATGGAAAAATCTGACAGACAGGTTGCTGGTAAAAGTGAGGTCAGTGGAATACTTCTGAAAATCAAAGCCAGCCAGAGCCCAGTGGGGATTTTTGTCTGCTGACTCTCGATGATACTTCACATAGTTTCTCAATAGTAATCACATCTGCTAGCATCAGAAATACATGCTCTCACTATCGTGCATGCACAGGGGTAGCTAAGATATGGGATGACAGAAGAAAGAGAGAGCACTGTATACTGCTAGGAATCTAGAATTTTTTCCAAAGAAGCCATACCTGTATAATGAAGTGGACAAGAAAAAAGAAAAACAACAACAACAACAACAATAACAACAAAATCCAAAGCTATAAAAGCTTTGATAAAAGCAAACACAAGAAAAGAAGCAGTTCACTTTTGAGACTTGGGGTGAAATTTTTTGTGTTATTCAGGTATCACACCTACTTTATTCTTTCTCACTATTCTGTATTTTCACTCAAGGCAAACATATTACATAAATAGAAAGTGTAGTATAAAAGGAAGGACGAATGTCATAATACAACACAGCTAACAAACAAAAGTAAAAAGAATGTCAACATTTTTCTGTGGTTTCATCATAGATATTAAGCATATTGTTTTCTTTAGCTGTTGAAAGGTAACTTATTGTCAGGAAGTAGATCTGTGGAGAACTACTCTACGTCTGTTCTCTACATACTGCATATAATGTGACCTGAATTGCAAAATTACCAGAACTACATGAACTCAATTATTCTAGGCCACAGTTTTCCTTAGTTTGCATGATAGCATGAAAAATAATACTTAGTTCTTCAGCGGCATTCATCCAGCTAACCTGGCAAGAGCTTTATTAAGTAAGGCGAGAAGTGTTGGGAAAGCTAAATAGAAAGGACAAAGTAGTATATGACTGCAGTTATGATGTTGGTATCAAAATACTGGTATATTGAAAAGTATTACTCTGCTCAAATTGAATTACAAAGAGCAGAGGAAACTAAAATTAAATTGTTCACTTATCGGCCCCTTTGAAACAGTTTTAAATAGAAAATCTGGAGAGATTTAGTCTCTGAGAGGATACAGGTGGTCTTGTGTTCAAAACATTTGATATCTTTGTTTAGATAGTATGTGAGAGAGAGGTGTAAGATGCCCAATGCCTTATCTATCAGGTGACTGATAAGCCTTTCCTTTTTAAACACTTTTTTTTCCTGAAAACAAAACATATCCAAAAACCTATGCTTAGATTGTTGACCACAGCCTCAGCACAAGTTTATTGTGAGGAATAGTCATGTTGTGCTCAGATGTGTCCTGAAGGCTACTGCAAAGATAATTTTTTAACTTACTGCATTGACTATGTCTTTACATCTTTCTACTTTCTCTGACAGAAAATCTAATGTAGTTAAGGACTGTAAGGACTCTTTACATCTATTTTCATAAGAGAAATTTCTCTTATTTATTGCCAAATTCTATCTCCGATGGACCTACAGTACTAGCTTCTGTTACTTGTTCATTACTTACCCTGCCTGACAAAACCAACTGGGGAGAGAGGGTGTTGGATTTTTGACAAAAAGAACAGAAGTTATGAAAAGGGAGGGCTCCCATCCTTCTTCTGGGAGCAAAAACTCACAGGAAAGGTTCTCTGATATTCACTGAAAATGGTAGAAGGTCCTAAACACAGAAAAACTCAAATCTAACAGAAGCCTAAGGACAGGGAAAGAAACGGGTAAAGCAAAACCTTACTAGCAGGTTTTGTGGGATTTTTGATTGGAATGCTTTCTAATGGTACCAGGCATAAAGAATAACATGTGCTTCAACCACTTTTTTATCTCTGAGCTGAAATATTAATCTGCTATCACAGAACCACAGAATGGTTGAGATTGGAAAGCATATATGGAGGTCACCTTGTCCAATCTCCCAGCTCAAAAAGGATCACCTATAGTAAGTTGCCCAGGTGTGCAGAGGGATCCTCCTGTGTTTTCGTGTGCGCCCATTACTTCCTTTCCTCTCACTGGGCATGACTGGAAAGAGCCTGGCTGTCCTCTTTGGACCCTCCCCTCAGGCCTTAATATATATTGATAAGATCTCTCCTGAGCCTTCTCTTCTCCAAACTAAACAACCCCAGTCCTCTCGCCTCTCAGGCGAAGAAAGCACTCATCACCTCAGCCTTTTCCATGTTCTGTGTCACCAGGTCCCCTGGCCCATTCAGCAGCAGACCCTCATGTTCTTTAGTTTTCCTTTTGTCACTCATGTACTTACAGGAGCCCTTCTCGTTGCCTTTGACATCCCTTGCCAGATTCAGTTACAGGTAAGCTTTGGTTTTCCTAATTGAGTCTCTGCATGCGTGGACATGTACCTGTGTGTTTGAGTAGGGGAATCTAAATTTATGAGTTACCTTGTGACAGTCAAATGGTTTTCAGATGAACGTATTATATGATCTTCTATGGATAAGTAATCAGATGTAATATAAGATTCAAAAGTATGTAAAACATGGAATTGGTGCATGTGTGCTGAGATGTAAATGGATCTTGTATAGTGGGGTTCAAGCACGAGAACACAAGAAGCCTAAAAAAGCAGTGCTTGATTACTTGGAGAAAAAGTAAAAGATTTGGATAGGTCAAGCCTTTGAATGAAGTGAATTAGAGTTCAGTAGTAATGATTTTTTTCTGTTTCACAGTAATTGAAAGACTTGCCATTTGAAGAAGCAGTTTAAATTTAAAGAATAGATAGCAAAAAAAGAAAAACAGGGGGCTGGAATTGAAAGATGAGATATTTCATAACCTCTGAGAGTTGTTAAGAAATGATGCCAGGACAAGTATAGTCCTAGGAATACATCAGATCAAAAGAACTATCACAGAGTTTAATAACAGACCTCTAAGATAGAAAAGAGAACTGTATATGGAATCTGTTTTATAATGCTGTTGAAAATATCACCAAGTGGCTGTCACCCTGGGAAAACAAAAGATGTGTCTGCAGAATTATGTTGAAATACTCCTTCCCTGCCCCCACCCCACCCCCCTTTTGCTCTGTTTCTATTACTTAATTGATGTTACTTTTGTAACTGTACACTAAGTTATAATATAACTTCTACGGGAAAGAGGAGCAGTCTGTTAACAGACTGGACAGGCATTGTTGACACAAAAATCACACACCTGAGTCCAACTGTAAGACTGAGAGAAGTACATAATTCTGTCTTGGGAAAGGTAGAAGATTGGAAAGTCATACTCAGAGACACCACACAGAGAACAGAGGTTCAGCTACCTCTGGATGGGGTCATTGTCTTTCTAAGAGCTTCTATTAACTTCTCTTAAACATAAACTGTAAGAAAAAAAAAAAACAGTACTATAGTACTGAAGGGAACCAGACCTGGAAGAAGCCTTCCTTTTTCTTTATCACAGAAGCCATCCCTTTTCTATATCAAAGAATCAATGCAGTCTGGTGCAGAATATGACTAGTAGGATTAACCTCTCCAGCAGATAATCAGCATTTGATTGTTATGTCTTGAGGATCCTCTCTTCCCTTCTCCACTCCTCCATGTGCACTGCTTTGCTATTTCAGTTACATATAGATGACTATTGTCTAAAAGGTAAATAAATTCTGATCAGGGGAAATGCCTGTTCCATTTCTTTGAAGATGTTACATTTTTAGCTATTGTTGTTCAGTTCCTGAGCCATAAATAACATTTTTTCTTATCAAAACTTCGATGCATGAGGCAGAATTATTCTTGGAGCATGTGATTTAGTAGAAAGCTGGTTTAAGTAATACATAAATTGTATTGGACAGACTAAGAACTTCAATTCAGGAGATCAATCCATCCTAAGTGACTTCTCACCCAGACAAAAGTGTTCAATTTCTTGCCCTTTGTGGAGGAAAACAACAACAAGAAGAAGACATCTTGGAAAATGTCTAAGTTCTACTCTTCACCACTTTGGTCTGAATTATTCTGGAAGAAAAGTAAATGGAAATGCTTAGGGATTCACAGAGAGGCTTTTTTCACTAAAAAAAATATTATGTAAATTTTTGGCTTAAAGAAAGAACTACTAATAAATACTCAAATTGTAGAAAAATGGAAATTCAATAGGGATTACATTCACCTGCTGTACTTCTTGATCCCCAGAACTCTCCTTTGGGAACAAATAATTGGATGATTAAATGTGATCTTAAGTAATGACCTTCTGAATGACTCCAAAAAACATGCACCTGGGAGATTTAAGTGGTATACTAAGTATCTGTAAGAGCAAGCTGAAAGTGGTAATTACACTGAAAGCTAGTGTAATTGTTAGGGGATCAATTGTCAAACACCGGCAAACTTAAGAAAAGTTAATGAAAGATTGGTACACAGACTCATGTGACTGCAGTGATTTGCAGATAATTAAGGACCAGGTTAGAAAGTAGTGTAAGGAAAATAAAAAGCTATTTAGTTTACTTTCATTGAGTGACATTTGAAGGGATGCAGGATGTAAATATTTTCCTTAGAGTGGAGTCCAGCATAGAAAAAAAATAATTCCTTCCTTCTCCCCAGTTACAACATTTAGCTGTTAAGAAGTGACACCTTTTAATTGAAGCAATGAGGAACTTCTCTCCCCTGTCATGGGAACAGGAAATCCCTCAGAGTATCTTTGCCACTGGAGAAAGTATCTTGAAGCTGAAGGGACAAGAAATCTCTGATTGTTTTTCTTCATTAGGTTTCTATTACAAAACTTCTTTAGCAGGATGGGGACAGGGTTTCTGCCTTGTACAGAATGGAGGTCCCCAGTGTGGTCATCAGTTATAGTAGGTGGCAGGATGCCAAAGGCATCTACAATAGGAGGTGTTAGGAATATTACAGCTTCACAGTGTCCTTGGTCTTTGCCCTCTATACTAGGGTGGAATTAATTTCCTTCGTAGCAGCCCATATGGTGCTGTACTTTGCATTTTGAGCTAAAACAGTGTTGATAACAGACCAGTGTTTTGGCTATTGCTGAATAGTGCTTGCACATCATTGAGGTTTTCTGTTTTCTCCCACTCTGACCCCGTCACGTGTAGGCTGAGGGTGAGCAAGAGGTTGGGAGGGGACACAGCTGGGACAGCTGATCTCAACTGATGGAGAGATATCCTATACTGTATGACATCTTGCTCAGCAATAAAAGTTGGGAGAGAGGAGGTGGAAGGGAGGACATAATGTGTGACCACGAATATGGTTATGGCATGTATTTTCCCAAGTAATCATTACAGGCCCTGCTTTCCAGGAGGTGGCTAGACATCAGCCTACAGATGGAAAGTAATAAATAAATTCCTCATTTCACTTCGCTTGAGCACAAAACTTTTGATTCATCTATTAAATTGTCTTTATTTTAATTGACAAGCCTTCTCATCTTCTTATTTTTCATCCATCCCATGAGAGAGAGGAAGGAGTGAGTGGCAGAATGGGTGCTCTTATGCTGGTTGTAGTCAACCCACCACACCCTCTCCCCTCTGCTCCTTAGCAGTAACGGCTCCTAGGAAAGGATTTTGAGGCTTGTGTTTGATAGCAGGATTTGTACATCAGAAGGAGGAATGTTTCAATATTTCTCTTAGTTTGGCAATATACTGCCTTTGGTACCTAACTAGACACACTGGTTACTGGTGAGGTTTAGATCTTTCTGTCACCCTTGTCCAGCATAAGAGTGAATTTTCCTTAGATCCTAGAAAATGACAGAAATGTCACAGAAGGGGCTTTGATTTTTTCTCCTTCCCCAGAAAAGTTTCATTTTCATAGAATCAGAGAATGGATTGAATTGGATGACCTTAAAGATCGTCTAGTTCCAACCCCTCTTCCATAGGCAGGGACACCTTCAACTAGACCAGGTTACTCAAAGGCCAGTTACATAGTAGTTTCCTGTGGATGCAGACCTGGATGACTGAGTCTATACAAATGGAAGATGCACAATTAACACTGGACAAATTGTCCAGGATGAATATGAAGCTTCTAAGGAAAAAGCTGGGTTTGTATATATATCTATATTTCACAACCAAAGACTGATACAGTAAACGCACTGCTTTGTATGGACAAAAGGGTTCTCTAGCTTCTTCCCTCAGAGACCTCATCTTATCAGTCTGTCTAATGGCCTCACCTTTCCTGTCAACAGATGTCATAACGGAGCTGCTTATCTAAACAAGCAATGTCATGCAAGTGTCTCTAGAGCAATCTGATGTCTCTATTGTTAAATGTTTTCTTTCAGCAGAAGAATGCATCTGTTGCCTGTTTAGGAGGCTGATCTTTTTGAAGAGCATTTGGCGTATATTTGAAGTGCTATGTAAGAGATTGACATTTGTATGCAGTGGATGCATTTACTTTCTCACCTGTTCCATTCTTCTCTCTCTTCCATCAGCAGCATACCTTCACAGCCACCCTGGTTTCTGTCTCATTCCCTTGCTCTGCAGTCTGGTACTTTTCTTCCTCTCTCCCGGACAAAGGCGTCAAGTATAATCCCCTCATTCATGTCGTGCTTCTCTTTTGGTCCGTTCTGTTAGTTACTTTAGTGGTGGTGGATGTCACGTTCCTCCTACAGATGATTCTACTTCTGCCTGTTTGTTTCAGGGAACTGGATCCAGTATCTGGCCAGCTGCTTGTTTCAATCAGATTTTGGAAACCTCCGAATTAATATGACAATAGTAGAATAAGAACATCTGAATATCTGTTAGAAGATGCTGAAACCATGTTACAAAGTATTTAAGTCAGTACTGCAGAATTATCACATATATGAAAACACTATTCAGCACCAGGGTTTTTTCGCCAGCCTTTTCAGAAAATCGTAACTACAGAGAGAATAATTCCTTATAAGAATTGAGTTAGAGATTGAAACCTCAGTAAATTACAGGAACAGAAAATTTGCTGCCAACAGTTTTACTTGCACTGGTTGTACCTTTACTAATGTGTACGACTGCTATCATTATCAACTAATACGTGTTCTTAAACACATTGCTAACCTTACAGCAAGTCAGGAAGCATTGTAATAAGATAAATTATGTTGTAGCTGGGCTTCCATAGCAATATCTAAAGTTTTAGACTTGAGCACTTCTGAGTCACTTTTGCACTTTTTGCTGATGTCTGGGAATTCAATCTACTGCAGAACTTAAATAAACTTCATTTTTGACCCCTCATCAAAAATGACCCTCTCTCTCTTCACC
>JAOXJK010000012.1:103830775-103847809 GCA_025774025.1 Xenus cinereus | reverse complement strand
TGACCCTCTCTCTCTTCACCCTTCTCAGTTACACTTTTCCTACATAATAATTTCATGTTTTTGAGTATCCACAGATTTTCTATATCTTCAGCAGTGAGCTAGCTTTTAAAGGTCTCCATTTGCAATTAAATAAATAAAAAAAAATAGACAATTTAAATTCTTAACTTTGCCAATTTGATAAGTGGTTTCTATGGTGATGAACTCCTAGCATTCTGAGAAGGATGGATTCAGATGATGGTTGAGGATGACAAGTAGATTTTGGATCCATTGCAGTGACCTTTGAGGAGAAAGTGCTTCTATACTGCTAGTGTTCAAGTTCAGTTTTTTAATCAAGGCTGATTTTTTGTCTGCTATAGGCTTCTTTGCTTTCTGCACTCTATTGTGGTTATAAAACAAAAGATAATATATTCTGTCAACAGAATGAAATAATGCTGCTTGGTAATAGAGTTTGAAATGTTTACAAACCTATAAATGAAACCTGCTCCATTAATATGAATGAATATAATCAAATTCCTTCATGATAATTGCTGCATGCATAATATTGCACAACAGAGCTATTTTTAGCACATTAGTTACAGGTTTTATAGACTTAGAAAGGCAGTGACTATTCACAAGTATTGTTTTCTCTTACACCAAAGAACGTTTTTTCACATCCTTTCATTGAGTGTTAAAGGCTCATTCTGTAGTGGGCCAAGTCTGACTTTTAAACAGGGAAGATAACAGTGTAATTACATGTTCTAAATCATAAACATATTTGGACTGCTGTTCGAAAAAAGACTCATCTTCTTCACACTGGCCAGTGATGTAAAGTGATGACAAATAATACCTTGTGGCCTTGCAGGAGAAGGTACCAGCTTCTCTTTTTCTCAGCACTGTAATACAGTGGTTCGGTGTGTCCTTTCACAAAGTAGGGGTAGCTAAAGTCTATTGACAGGTTAATTGTCTTAACACACAGGTGAGTGCTGGGTCATTGAATGTGCACAAGAGATGATACTGGCTTTGGTCATTTCCTCTCCAAAGAGAAAGAGGCAGAAGAGGTCCCATTGGATTTCAGGTGCCCTAGTAATTATAGGCTTTTACATGCTGCACCTTTAGATCATTATTAAGAAAGGACTTGCAGAGCAATCTTGAATATTGAGGTGGCAGGGAATGGGTGGGAAGAATTCTGCCCTAATGCACTCACTAATGATGGGAAAAGAGAGATGAACCGGAATAGTGAGAGAAAATGATTAAGGTTTTGCATGAAAGACTGGAGGAAAGTTAGCAATTTTACAAGCTACAGGCTCTTTGCGAAGTCCTAAATGATGTGAATATCAACCATATAGCACCTGAGTTAGTGTAGGTGAAATAGCACAACCCTCAATAGACATTGCTGATGGAGAACAAACTTGGTTCCTCTGAGTCTAAATCTTTGTGTTCCTGCTACCAGGTTTAAAAAAACTGATGTCCTAGCCTAGTCTCCAGCACACCAAAGAACCAAATACTATACACTGTGTTCATGTAGTGCTACAGGCAGTTTAAGAACATAAGATGACATAACAACAAGTATATCTGGTCATTTATATATTGCATATGTTGCACACATTTTCCAACTCTCGGGCACAGTTATCAGCATAAGGGGACGATGGTGGTAGGCCAAGAAATAATTGCTATCTGTTTCATGAACCACCACAAAAGAATGGACAGCACACCGTAAGTGTTCTACATCAATATCATCAGGTAAAATTTCTTTTTTTTCTCTTTTAGTACACTTTCAAAATTCCTAAGCATGCAGACCCACCATAAACAAATGTTTCTCTTAGTACGAGCTTGTAAACTTAAAATTAGAACAATCAGTAAGAAATACATCTATCAGGGCTGCTTGAAATAATTTCTTCTACAGAAAACATGTGAATGAAATTATAAAAATCAAATAAGTAAAAAGTAATAGGTCCTGTTATCATATATAGAATACATAAACATTTACATGTTTGCGATGATAAGTATATTAGAAATAAATCATTGAATATGTAAAGAAGATGACACCTACTTCTTTATGCAGGGAAAAACACTCATTTACTCCACCACCAAAATTCAAAAACGGAACATCTCTAGGTTACCAGATGTCATTGAAGACTATGCAACCTTTTGGGGTTTTGCTCATTGTTCCTAACGAAACATGATAATTTGTTCTGGGAATTTGAAACCACCACATGGAGCTGCACAGATATTTTTAAAACACTGTTGTAAAATTTTCACTTTAACTTATGTACAGCAGATCTGATAACGAAACAAAAAAAAGACTCACAAGGAAGCAGCTTGCGGCTTGATCAATGTCTGACAATTTAGTATGAGATGCAAAAAATCATAGAATAGTTTGGGCTGGAAGGAACCTTTCAAGGTCATCTAGTCATAGAATCATAGAATGGTTTGGATTGGAAGGAATCTTAAAGATCATTCAGTTCCAACCCCCCTGCCATGGGCAGAGACACCTCCCACTAGACCAGGTTACTCAAAGCCCCATCCAGCCTGGTCTTGAACACCTCCAGGGATGGGGCATCCATAGCTTCTCTGGGCAACCTGTTTCAGTGCTTCACCACCCTCACAGTAAAGAATTTCTTCCCAATATCTAATCTAAATCTACCCTCTTTCAGTTTAAAACCATTACCTCTCACCCTATCGGTGCACTTCCTGAAAAAGAGTCCCTCCCCATCTCTCCTGTAGGCCACTCTAAGGTCTCCCTAGAGCCTTCTCTTCTGCAGGCTGAACAACCCTAACTCTCTCAGCCTGTCTTCATAGGAGAGGTGCTCCATCCCTCTGATCATCTTTGTGGTCCTCTGCTGGACCCGTTCCAACAGGTCCATGTCCTTCCTGTGCTGAAGGCTCTAGAGATGGACACAGTACTCCAGGTGGGGTCTCATGAGATCAGAGTAGAGGGGCAGAGTCACCTCCCTCAACCTGCTGGCCACACTTCTTTTGATGCAGCCCAGGACGTGGTTGGCTTTCTGGGCTGCAAGCACACATTGCTTGTCATGTGTCTAGCTTTTCATCCACCAGTACCCCAATTAATTCTTGGCAGGGCAACCAGTAGTTGCCCAGACCCAGGTGCAGGAAGAACCCTGCACTTGGCCTTGTTAAACCTTATCAGGTTCACATGGGCCGACTTCTCAACCTGTCCAGGTCCCTCTGGATGGCATCCCATCCTTGAGGCGTGTGAACTGCACCACTCAGCTCAGTGTCATCTTCAAACTTGCTTAGGTGCACTCAATTCTACTGTATATGTCATTGATGAAGATACTAGACAGTATTGGTCCCAATATGGACCCTGAGGTACGCCTCTTGTCACCGACCTCCATCTTGACATTGAGCCATTTACCACTACCCTCTGGATGCGACCATCCAGTCAATTACTGATCCAATGGAAGGATGTTGTGGCGGGGCATGTCAAAGGCCTTACAGAAGTCCAGATAGACAACATCCATAGCTCTTGTTTTGGCCACTGATATAGTCACTCCATCGTAGAGTCAGTAGGTTGGTCAGGCAGGACTTGCTCTTGGTGAAGCCATGCTGTCTTGAATCACCTCCCTGTCCTCCATATGCTGTAGCATAGCTTCAAGAAGGATCTGTTCCATGGTCTTCTCAGGCACAGATGTGAGGCTGACAGGTCAGTAGTTCCCGACCTGTGCAATGGGTGCAATGTTTCCTTTTTTCCAGTCACCAGGGATTTCACCTGACTGCCATGACTTTTCAAATATCATCGAGAGTGACTTGGCAACTACATCAGCCAGTTACCTCAGGACTCTGGGATGCATCTCATCATGTCCCATGGACTTCTATATGTTCAGCTTCCTCAGGTGGTCACGAACCCGATCTTCTCTTACGGTGGGAGAGACTTTTCTCCCCCAGTCCCTGTCTTGTGGTCCAAGCACTTTAGAGGTGTGGGGAGAGAGGTTGTCAGTGAATACAGAGGCCAAAAATTCCCACCCCAAAACAAACATCGCTAGGGAAAAATAGCTCACAATATAGTAAGTGAGCTGATGCTCTCTTTGTATGTAATCATTGTCCCGAAGAAATCTATACAGAATATTATCGTTCCAAGAGGACTGACATTACAAATAAGACAATCTATACAGAATATTATAGCTCCAAGAGGACTGACATTACAAATAAGACAACCAAACCAGTGCCCAGGTCAAATTTACATGGATCACACATACATGAGATAAATGACAAAAAAGAATTATAAAGTAGAGATATTAGACAAGTAATTATGATCTTCTTGGCAGGAACATAAACTGCAGTGCAGTTTTGGAGCTTTAGTGCTATATAATTATAGAACTAAACAAAAAAAAAATCACCTTTATGAGTATTCGTTTGTGATATCTTCTAGCTGGTGATCACTTTTGAAAACCAATCTACTGTATTTTAGACAAGTTCATTTCTAAAGGCTGAAGGATAAAAGAAAGATATAATTGGTCGGAGAATTTTGTTCATGCTACTAAAATATGTAGGTTCTTTTGAGCTATAGTAGGAGTTCTCATTCTAATGAAAATCTGGCACACGAGGCTCTGTTTAAACTACATTTGAAATTTCAACAGAGCTAAATTCACTATAGAGAATAGTCTTTGGTGGGCTGGAAAAGACTCATAATCAGAAATAGAATGATCTAGCAGATGAGGGATACATCTTTTGTAAGTGTAGGACAGCAGTTAATTTCAAAGGTTTAACAACTATTTCCTGTGATCTTCCTTTCTAATCAGTCAAGCGGATTTTTCTCCTGACAAACCGTAGGTCTTACTTTCCTTTGGTTTGGATGATGAGACACTTTAGTTTTACCACATTACATTTACATGAAAATATTACACATCCACTGGGATCTTCTGGAAGAACCAGCTTGTTGCTTTCTAGATTTTTCATGCTCTTGGAGGAACATCTTAAGCTACATCCTGGAGACTCATGTACATCCTCATAAATTTTTTGCGTCCAGTACAGTTCATTTTATTCCACCAACCTAACATCCATGATGTAGAACCAAACCCCAAAGTGTTTCAAGACCCTAAACTATATGGGTACAACACACATTTTGGAAGCATATCTGGTCTTGTTTGAAATTTGTATCAGCTGAAGGCTTTCAACATATGTCCAGATATCTTTTTCTAGCAATTAACTGTACTGATGTCTCAACTTCTTGGTTTCAGACTTCAACCACATCATCTTTTTTCTTGTACTGCCTATTAAGTCTAGTTCACTTCCTCACACATCTTCCTGTAGATCAGGACTGAGTCACACTGATTGATTAATTAATTGCTTGATTATACCAACTTTAATGGCAACAGGAGTGCTCTAAAATAAGTTTGTGGGTTTTGTTCGTTTAATGTTCTTTCATGGTTATCATGTAAAACTCTTGCCAACTCTTTGAGGTTTCCTTTAAAGAGAAAACACCTTAACTACACTGAAATGCTTCACTACTAGTAGAATTCAGTGAATGCCATTAGTGAAGCAGTCTCCTTTCTCCTATTTGATATTTCCTTGCTTCCATATCCCAGGATTACGCTCACCCTTTTAGTTGCAGCATTTCACTCTTCATTTCATTATCTATTTTGACCCTTAAATCCCTCTCAATGTCACTGCAATCCAGAATGCAGCTCTTCTCATAAGTATGACCTACATTCTTATTTCCCAGTGTCTGAACCTGTATTTGGCTACATTAAAGCTTCAGTTATTCAAAGGAATCCAATTTTACACTAACAGCTCGTCCCATCATTATTGAGCATTACACATACCTTCACATCACTGAAAAACTTTAGCAGCATCCAGAAAACTCATTATTATCTTTATAAATGTTGCTAAAAATATTTATTTCACCAAGCCAAGATAAATCTAAGACATCACTGGGGGAAAAAATCCTTTGTGGATGATTATTTCTCATTTACAATAACTTTCGTAATCTACTAGTGAAGTAGTTCTTAATCCATTTACCTTTATTTTATATACATTTCTATTTATCTTACTTGCACAGATAATGAGGTTCAAATTTAGTTGTCATTTTTCGAAGTACTTGTAGTTTAAATACAGTATAGTTACTTATTGTTTTTCCGTTGTAAGAAAAAAATTTACTTTCCAATGTCTCAGCCTCTTGCATGCAGGCACATTTCAATAGATTGGAGCAAGAGGAAAAAAAATTAATGACTTTTTTTTTATTTTTTTGGCAACAGGATACAGTTCTGCAATGTGTCAAATTTTCAAACACAACTTTTTGCCGTAGACTGTAACTAAAGCCTCCCTTCCAGTTTGAGATGGAGGGAAAATGTATGGCAATATTTCTGTAGAAAATGTGGGAAGATGGAAAAGAAAATTCATAAACTATTACTGTAAAAAGAGGACCTTCTTCAGAAGCAGTCTTTACTCAGAGCAGAAGAATTGACAGCCTTATCCTAATCAAAGTTTTCTCTACAAGATGACTTCAGAGTGCCTCTATGGCCCAAAAGAAGAGTCCTGTATACTCCCACTCTATTAATAAGTGTCTGGATGAAGCTATACTTCAAAGTCAGCATGGTAACCCAGAAATTAACCATGTCCTTTTTACAATGAGATAAACGATTTTGCAGGAAAAAAAGTATTGGTGCTAAAGACAGAATTACTGTGAAAGGAGTTATAATTACAGGTTCTAAAGTAGGATAATGAATATTATGTAATGTAATGTACAAATTATGGGATAAAAAGATGTAACTACAGAAATTGTATTTTCATAAAATCAGTCCGTATTTTTTCCCCTTGTTTACACCACACTTAAAAAAAAAAAACTATGGCATACATTTACCAAAGTATTAAAAGGTCCAACAGCAAATATATAAACTACAATAAATTATCTGGGGAAAGAGAGTGAATTACTTCTGTCTCTCTGGTGTGGCATATCACCTAACCATACAATGGTGAATTCAATGAGTAAGTTAAAAATGAATATATACATGTGAGAAAAATTCTTTGTCACATTGTAAATGTGTATCATGTTGTCTTATCTTTGAAAAGAAACCTGAAACTCTCTGCTGCCATTTTACATAAAATATGGTGACATTAGGTTATTTAACTTTTGAGATATTTCATCAGCAAGAAAGGTTTTTTGAGGCAGAGGGGCAGAATAACCAACTGAATTCATTTACATTTACTACTTGCTTTGTTGCACACATAAATCACAGCTTCGAAGGGAAATGAAGTTCAGGCCAACTTTTTCTCTCAGTTTTAAGCACACAATCCTCAGCCTAACACCTTTCAAAAGGCAATGAAAAATTTAAAGTTTAACCATCATTTCTTTGTACCAGTCTTAATTCTTTCCAAACACCCGTATGTCCTAGTGTTTTAAAACAAGAAAATATATTTGTTACAGCATACTTTCGTACTCAAGAAGAAGGAACAGTTTTCCCTTTTGTAAGTGTTTAACCTCACTTTCTTTTAAAGGTAGTGTTTTTATTAGGACATGGTAGCAACAAAGAAGTAAATTGTAAACATTTATCATCTAAGCATTGCATTTATTGATTTTCTCATATAGAGTACTTTGGGTACATAGTGATATATGTTAGTACCAATGAAAAACGAAAGGTTATAACAGTTCAGTGACTCTGGATCATCCCCCATGAGAGCAAGAAAACTTGGTTATAAAGTGTCCAAGTTGGACGTTATCCATTTATTGTCTTTTAAATGCACTCTTTGAACCTTAAATAATGCTGAGGGACAATTTCACCTCCTAGTGTAGTCCCACTGAAGTGGGTGGAATTGCACCAACAATTTAATTTGTCTCTCTGTGGTTGTGCATTTCTGCCTGTACTTGTCATATTTTATTGTTAGACTTCCTTCAGTTACTGTGAAGTATGTTGGCATCATAATCCGAATCACAGAGTATGTCATCAAAAAACATCTCAAAGGCCATATAAATAATAATTCACCCATTTTCTTCAGCCATGAAGGTAAAACAGTCTCTATCCATCTCTATCTATCTATCTATCTATCTATCTATCTATCTATCTACCTATCTATCTATCTATCTATCTATCTATCTTCTTAAGGCTAAGTGTGGTACACTCCTTGTTTTTCCCATTGCAATGGGAAGACAGCAAGTTCCCAGCCATTCTGTCTGTGACCTGCCTTTCCTTGATCGATTTCTGTAAAGATCAGGCAAAATTCTGACCAGGAGGTTTGCCCTGTGAAAGTAAGGAAGGGTCAGAAATGACAGGGCAGGGAAGAAATAGACAGGACTATGATTTTATGTGTTTACATCGTCTTAGCAGAAACAGTAGGGATTTTTTCAGCCTGATCTGCATGACTTTGAATGCTCCAAGAGGCACGTCACCCATCTGGAAGAATTCTCTAGTCCTCTTACTTAGGAAGTGTTGCTTCACACTTTCTCTAATACAAAAAATAAACACAGTGTTCCCTTACAAAATTTGCACATGGTGAGCAAGGAGAAACACTGCATACTCCCAGAAAACACTTGAGTGAAAGCTAGTTTATATCTCTGTTGCTGTTGAGTATATGGTTATGTACGTATATAGGAACTTAGACATTACTGTGGTGGGAGTGTTTAGAGGACAGACAAAACAAGACAGTTTTAACCACTAAACATTAGTAATGAATTCATTATTAGCACACTATTTGAACATTGTTAATTCTTACACATTATTAAACTTCATCAGTACATAGACAATACTGTTGATCTTAACAGTTAACAGTTGTGTACTAAATTATATATGATTGTAGAGATCTGATATCTCTTTTTCATTTGTCTTCCCAGCCATCCTTCATGTATATTCAGCAGGATGCCTGCCTATTTGCAGTCCCATGCACTTGCCTTTTCCTTCAGCAACATTGTTACTTGAATGCCTTCTATGTTCAACTGTACTAATCTTCATTTTCCCCTTTGGTGGTCAAATTGCTCACGTATATATATAAAATGACATGCACAGTATTACAAAACACATACACTTTTTCGTTACACTATTTTATCATGCTTATATTCATGTTCAAGTCAAGTTAGTATTAATTATATCCCAATCAGTGCACCTCATAGGTGTCACATGTCTATGTTTTGGCTCCATTTCAGTGAAAGTAAGTTACCTCATGCCTACCATGAGATGACCATATACATTTTGACAGCTACTGTATAATGCTAGTGTACTGCACATCTATGCCTCAGCTTGCTTTGCTTCCAGGTGAATCACACAGAATGTCACTGGTGAAATAAAGCATACTCTAACTTCATATCTGTCTTTCTCCACATTAGAAACGGTGTTTAATTATCCAGTAATATCTGATTTTTTATTTAAAATATTAAAACCAAATCAAATCAAGTCTTGACTTTTCTGTTGTGTAGATTGGCAGTGTCGTTCCCAATGAACTCTCCTCAGACAGCTCTGGTAATAAATCTCAAGAACTGGTGGAACGATGGCAAAAGAGAGCAGAGTCAAAGCTTCTGCATTTTCAAGCACTTTTTGGTATTCAATGCTAAATGCTAGGAAAATTGAGACAGAAATAAAAAATAGAGGTTAGCAGAGTACACACGGTTTGTTGTTATTGAGGTGAACTGATGTTTTCAGTGGCTCTCATCCTGTTGTCCATTTATATTTTCCTTTTCTCGTCCAAGTCTCGATCCACTTTATCACCTTTGGAATGCCTCAGGCTCTAAGCAAGTTTACCAGAAGGTATGTTTAGTTCTATCTTCACACCATATTTTTTATCAGAAAGTGAGCAAACACATTCAGATAAAATATCACTGCCCTTCCAGGTGCCATCAGAAGGCCTTAATTTAACAGTGATACAAAGCATCTGGTCCCTTCTATTAACTTTAGCTCATCACAGGAAATATCTAATCTTCAGACACAAGTTTTTTCTGCATGTCAGTACAGTAAAAATAATTTCATAAATATGTGTCTGCATGTGTGTACTTTTGCTCTTCTTGCTTACATTCAGTTCAAGGAAAAGACAGTCAGCTTCTTCTCTCGAAGTTATCATCAAAGTTTCACAGGAGATGAATGACGTCAATCACAGGCTTGTTCCTAAAACATCTTTACTGAAATTTCAACAACAATGACAAGCTAATCTTGAAGGATCTTCAGGCACTATGGCACAAGGACTGCACTGCTTACCTCTCCTATTCAAACTGATGTTGCATTTGTTCCAGACACACACAAAATTCTGAAAAATATCTTTGAAACTCAGTAACATAATTCCTGATGAAGCCTGAAGAGTTTGGAGGGTGAGTCAAGAGAGAAAAGGTTCATTTAGAGCACATCAGCTTAGACTGAAAAGACAGTAGGTTGAATAATGTCTCAAACTTCTAAACTGAGATCAGTTTTCATTGACCTAAAGCAACATTTGCATCTATACAGACACACTTTTCAACCTTTCCCTCAGAACAGAAAATGGAAAAAGGAAGAATTATCTTGGGAATATGCATGCTTTTGTGTGGGTTGGTTTGACTAGCACCTGATTGCTAATGCTAATTCACTATAGATTTCTTTCTAGTGGCAGGGCAGATGCTCTTGCAATTGTGCATGGGTATAATTTACATTGCCACTAATTTATAGTTTACTCTGCAGTCTCTAGGGAAAATTATCATTTTAACAAAAATCTAGCAGTAAAAGATCTACTTTAATATCAGTTTTCACACAAATCTATCCTTAAAAGCTACATTTACTAAAGGGAATTGCTAAAAATAGCTTAGAAAAAAACCCGGGGGGAAAAAAAAAAGCATCTTTTCTAGAGGAAACAGAGAAAAGAGAGAGAATATATCATGGCCAAAAAGACTGATCTGTGATAAGTCTTAGTAGCTGGAAACATACACAGACTCATAATCCAAAATTAAAATTGTCAAATAAGGTACACAACATTGCGTCTCAATGGATTATAGTCATCTCTGATTTCAATGTAATTTTTAAATTAAGGTGAACTAGTTAGAACAAAACAGGACTAGATAATACAGTCAGTCAAGATTTACAGGCAAAACTGCATTTATGACTGCAGTGCACAATTAGGTATTTTGCCAGTTATTTGCCTTTGCAAATTGTAGTTTGGGAACACATGATTTGGCAATTGAAATTTTACTGGTCATTGTCAAAAACCTAATACTTGACATACGAATAGTATTTTGCCTCCTACTTGAAAATCCAGGCAGGTTAATTCTTTTTCTGTTTTAGTTAAATATACTAGAGGACTTAGTGGACAAGAACATCTTTGACAATTGTCAACAACAAAAAATGTAGCAAGAACTGTATATAACACACAAGAAATAACTGAAGTGAGGAAAAATTATTCTCCATCATTGCTGAGGATTATATGGCATATACAATTTCCCAGCACTAAGGTTTGGACTTTGTTCTCCCTCCTTCTCTTTCTCAGTCTCCTTCTCTCATTCTGTTTCAGATAAAAGTCCTAGATGATAGGATGTTAGGTATTAGTTGGCCTGTAACTCTCAATGTTTGTCTAAGAATTTTGTAAAATCTTTTCCTTTTTTTTTCCAACAAGTTAAATTGATATTGCTGATGAAATTGCCGAAAATGTTCATCTTAAAAGTATAACAGTCTTCATTATTATCTTTCCTCTTTACTCTAAAAAGCAAGACACAGGACCATACTGAATTAGCTGTTAGCACCAATGGAAAACTTCACCTCCTGTAGTCAAGACAAGGCATGGGAACATCTGAGATTTCCTGCCACCTACAAAGGACTCTGCAGACCTTTGCTCTTTCCTATCTCTATGTTAAGAACATAATAAAAACCAAGATCAACAACATAAAGAAAAAATATAATTTATAGTGAACATGTCCTCTTGGTTTCCTAGTGTGTCTTATTACTCATGTTTGTCTTCCAGATTGTAAACCCTGTAGGGAATGGATTGTTTTGTTATGTGCATGTTGTGCGAGGTCAAGGATACAGTGAGGGCTGAGTAAATATGCAAACAGTGGTCAATCACAATCACAAAAGCCGTGCATACAAAGATATATATATATATATATCTTTGCATAAACTGTGTCTAGGAGTTCAAAACCCATGTTCTCTGTCCCATCAGTGGTTTGACCCTAAAATGACATTATGTCTTCTGGAGGCACCTCTTGTTTTTTTTAAATGAAAGATGCTAATGATGAATCAGTATTAATCTCCTGACTTACTCTGTGATAGCATTAAGCTTGATGAGCCTAGTTGTTTTTAATGAGGCTGGTACAATTTTAAGGTTTACTTTCAAGGACGCTTACAATAACATCACTTTATCCACTTACAATTCTGTATAACAGATTTAACAACAGCAACAAAAGTCCAATATGAAGAGACATTTCCTTTAATATTATCTGAACATTGCATATTTAAAATTGTAGGCAAAAGCTTTACAAGTGCTGTATAGTTTCCTTGAAGAATACAATATCCTTGGAGATTTTTTTAGTACATCATCCTGTGATATATTGCAGCAAAATGTAAAAGAGACAAGTGAAATAGAAAACTGATAATGTTAAAGCATGATCATCTAACATCTACTATTATGTGTTCGTTCCTCAGATAGTAGAAGTTGTCTCCTGAGATCATTCTACAGGCAGGGCAAGAAAAAACAGTGTAAGAATGCACTATGTGGTGTATCTACTCCTTTTTGTTATTCTAAATGTGACTGCTGTGCCATTAACTATGAAGGAAGTACGAGAAAACCATTATGTCTTTGTTTTCTGTTGATGACTGAGTCATATTTCAATAATTTTGTTCGAAATGTTATATATAGGTGAAGCAGACTTCACGTTGTATTTCCTTTGCAAAACTTCAGCCAGAATAATTCAGCTTCACTGTAGTTCTCAAAAACCAAACTCAAGAACATTACGTTTATTGATGTTTTACAGGATAATGCCTATCCATCAAATATGTCTTCCACATTCTCTCTGAATACTCCGTTCACACTCTAGCAGACACAAATACTTCCAAAACTACAGCTTTTGGTTTTTTGAGAGCAAAGGTTTTTCAAATTTTGGTGCCCAAAGAATTTGAGTATGGTGCATCCCCTCAAAACTCACAGAGGATAGAGGCTATCCTCATGGATCAATTGAATTATCTCTTTTCATCCCATGGAATGGAATTGTCTTTCCGGGGAAACCCTGGTTTCAGAAGCTCTAAACCATATATCTTCTCCCCACTGAGACCTCCCCTCCCTGGTGTCTTCTGGAGAGTACAAATGAGGAGAATTAATAGATTTGACCAAATATAGGAAGAGCATAAATTGGCTCATGACAAAAGAAGCTCAGACAGTCCTCATGAGGGAAGAGATAATCCTTGTCCGGGCAGCAAACACTAGGGAGGCCAGGAAATTTTATTTGGAAAAGGATAGGCAGATCAGGTGCATTTGTACAAGTCATGCCAAAATGAAGCTGTCTTTGGGCATAAGCAATGTTAATGAAGTCTCTGAGCTCTCACTCTCCATCTGCTCTCCCATTCGGGGTACTTTTGAAGCTCTGCTGGCTAGATCTTGGCTTGCAATAGGTTGTGAAGCTCCTAACCCAGCATACGCAGCCTGTGCCAGTTCTAAATGCTTAGTACAATTGTGAGGCCCAGCTGCCCACAGCTGGACTAATCATCTTGGAATACCAGAGGGTGCTGCTGGAATTTTTGTTAAGGCAATACAGAAATCTCAGTCTGGAGCATAAGGTGAACTTTATGCTTTTGTGTTTATGTGTTGGAAAATAGCTTTTTTTACTTAGGCTGGCAGAATAAATACTCATTAGGATCATGCCCTGGAAATCAGTGCATTTGGGTGCCTTCTGTCCTTAAATCTATTTTCAGCACAAGAAGCAACATCACTGTCAGAGATACGGAGCTTTAATGCAAGTTACTCTGGAAATTACAGTTCCTGGAATCCCCAAGACCTGCCAGTTATTATGACCTCATATGGTAAACAGCAAAAGCTTTGACCTGTATGAAAATTAAAACATAGAAAAATGTTGACTCACTTTTGGAAAGAAAAAAGAGGAAGCAGTTCTATTCCTAGTTCGAGTTTTAAAAAAACGGTGGCAAAAAACTGCTTCAGCAATGGGATAGACTGTTTGGGGTCACATACAATACTTGGTAGAATAAGCTGACACTGATCTAGATGACATTTTTGACAGATGAATTTGCTACCATGCTTGACCCTGCCATGTTTTTGCTGTATGGAATAATTCACCACTATGGGTTGTACAAAGTTACTATGCTGCAGTCAAATATCATTGGCAGGATTTTTTGGCCAGAAATGCGTTATGCACCTATAATAAAAATGATAGCCGTTGCTGAAATGTTCTTGCATCTTTTATTAAATATATATAAAGGTATATATCAATATGTCATATGTTATATATATGTGGAGGACTAAGGAAGAGGTTGATAGCCAAGATCTTGAAGATACTTAACAGGAATGAAAGTAGCTGCCTATAGTTGAGTTCCAAGGTTGGATTTAACTCTTTTGGTACAGAGACATGCAAACTCTCACAGTAAGTTCCTAGGTTCCTTTCGGAAGTGACGTTTTTTGTCTGGTTGGGTGTCGGTTTTGTTTTTTTTATCTTTCATCAGTAGGTACAGGAAGAGACAGGTAGACAGTATCTGGAGAAGTCAGCTTTAATTTATTGTGAACATTTCCTTATCAAAATCAGAGAAAGGCTACCCTGAGTACCCTGTTTTACCCCACCTACTCTTCAATTACTTCAGTATCCTTTCGGTTTCCTGGAGCAGAGATCAACCTGTATCATGCTACTTTGGTCTCATTTCCCAGTCACAGAAATCTCCTTTAGTAGGAACTACATTTAAAAAAGGAGGGACAGGTAGATGGAGACAGAGAAACTTAGTTCAAGAAACTGATAATAGATAATATGTTAATGAGTATTCTTGATGTTCTGTCACATTTAGATATGTGGCATTCAGATATAAAATTAACAGTCAGAATTTATGATGCCTGATGTTATTTTTGAACTGAATATGTAAATATATATTTTAGAATATGTGATAATAAGAAACTAAAGCAATAAAAATAAAGTTAGTAAGCTATGGTCAGCCAAAAACCTCGGAGTGAGCAGAGGCAGTTTCTACCTCTCAAAGTCTGATGACAGAGGATAGAGACGAAGTGGCTCACAGCCAAAGATTTGATATCTTTTTTATATTTTCCAGTTTGTTGCTTCCTGCAGCATCCTTTGATTTCATAGGGTGTACAGTATGCTAGTAAAAAGAAATAATAATGTATAAATAAATTAATAAAAATATAAATAATATATGCTTATACTTATATCAAGTGTACTACTTTGTTCATAAGCAATTCTTTGGCCTACAATTTCAAGCACAGGTTTAGGAACAGGTTTTTAAAGTATTTTTATATTTCACTGGTGCTGTTTTTCACTACAATTACACTTCAAAAATATTCCAAAAAAACCCCAAACAGATTTGCATCCTCCAGTGGCTTGCACTGTGGAAATAATTTACTCTATTTGTCCAGAAAAGTACTTAAAAATTGTAAGAGCAAAATATTATTCAGAGTAATGTAATTGAGTAAAAATATTGGGTAGGTTCTTTTGAGATATTATGCATTCTATACTTGCTAGATGAATGAAGAATAAAAGGCCATATCTTTAGCCATTACAAAATGTTATGACTCACCTGACATTTTGGTAATTGCACCTTTACACACTATCTTAGTATGTAATCTGAGATCGAACCTATCTTTGGTCAGAAGAATATATATATATGTATATACGTACACACACATTTTACAGAAGTCCACAAATACCTTAAGTATTCTAAAAATATTAAATGAAACAAACCCAGAACTCACATCTAAAGAGAACAAAAACAGTTTAAAATATCTCATGAAGGACAGGTCCCAAAGTGGTGGAAGAATAGATGGCCAGCATTTCTAAGCAAAGCATAGGCTTGTGACCACCTCATGATAATAGACTTCTGGCAATAAGTTTTCATTTTAGAATATTACCATTTTTGTCATTCACTTACAAGACCGACTGACAAGAGGTTGGTATCAAGGATTTTTTTTGTATGTCTTCTTTAATGAAGTAAGAATATGGCAGTCATCATAACAAAGAGAAAAAAACCCCAAAACTCACATGGGTAAAATCCTAAATTCCTGTATGGCATAATTACTCAGAAAAGATATGTAAAAATTCTCTATACAGCAATCTGCTGAGCTCTGGTATTGTGATACTACTGTTAGAGGTTAATGAACAGCCTCAGTAGCCTTTCGACACTGCAGTGATAATCCCCTAAAAAAATGCATTGTCTTAGAAGTAGTACACATTGCTTTCTTCCATGTCTTCCATTTGAGAAGCACCTTGTGTTCTCTTTGACCATCAAATGCAGTGTGTCTTTGCCACAGGAATCATGGAGACTCAGAAGGCATTTGCAGACAGCTGGTGCTATATTTTTTTTTTTGCAATAAATGGGGAACACAGGATGACTAATTTAAAGTCTGAGCTTTGGTCTGTCACTAGAAAAATCTAGTCATGCCACATTAGAAAAAGAACCTTTGGGATTTTTGTAATTTCATTGGGGAAATGACCTGAGTTAGAACTAATCTTCTGATGCCATTTGATCTGGACCAAGCCTCCAAGCTGTTCAGCTCTCTAACTGCATGAAAAATTTTGCTGATGGAAGTGAATGAACAGTGAGGGGTAAGAACAAGGGACCAAGTGGAAAAATGATGCAGCTTATTTCGATGGCAGCACCGGTCTACAGTCTCCATTACCTTGGTGTAACACAATTCGGTGGTGTGCAGTCACATGGGAAACTATTTGTATTTGTGTTTGTCTGAGAGGAAAAACACTTCCAAAAATTCCACGCAAAATTTTATATCTTGCCGGGGGAAAATTTCTGACTTGGGTCTCATTAGCTTCTTAGAGAAAAATGAAGATTTTCCCCACCCTTTCCCTCTGCACTTCCTCTACACTTTCTCCTCCATTTTTTCCCCTGCTTTGAGTTAAACATTCTTTTCTTTTTTCTTTTCTTTTCTTTTCTTTTCTTTTCTTTTCTTTTCTTTTCTTTTCTTTTCTTTTCTTTTCTTTTC
>JAOXJK010000012.1:103794037-103823440 GCA_025774025.1 Xenus cinereus | reverse complement strand
GTGTCCCTGCCCATGGCAGGGGGGTTGGAACTCCATGATCTTTAAGGTCCCTTCCAACTCTAACCATTCTATGATTCCATGATTCTATGATTTATTTTGACTAAGTATGTGGAATAGTTGTTAAAAGAAGATACTAATCATAATTTGTCTGAGAGGGAAAGAAAAGTGAGAGGCAGGCAAATGAGACTTTTTTAGAGTGGGCGTTAACATCTAACAGATTTGGGAACTTTGGCACTGGAGATGGGTGAAAATCAGGAAAGCAACATCAGGAGACTATGACTGTTTTCTCTCACCACATTGGCTTTTCCTAATGCCCCATCGTGTTTAGAAAGTGCATTCAGCCTTCAGCGTTTCCCGCTGTAGCCTGTGGTCATATCCATGAACATACTCGTGTTGCATCCTCCGAAAGGAGGTGAGGACCGCACTGTGCTTTGTACATGAAACAGCTGGGCACTGCCTCAGCACTCACCAGGATGAAGAGAAAGTTAAAAACCTGTGCTGTAAGAAATAAAGCCCGGGAAGACCGGGAGTCGTTGCCAGGGGTGAAAGAACCACAGGATAAAGCAGCACAAGTGGGAATCAGGTGCAGCGACTTGTGTAGGCAGTTTCCCAACAGATGTTTTATGAGGTTATGAGAACTGGTCAGAGGGGCTACAGCTCCATCCTCCAGTCTCCTGCTCATTCTGGCTACGAATATTACTAATATGAACAACCATGTTCATGACAGCAAACTGCCAACAAAACCCGAAAAAATAAACAAGAGCTTTGAAAACGTAGGGCATTTCTTCCTGTAATACATCACTTTATCAATGCAAGACTAATGGTTGTCATTCTGAGCTGAAGTTTCCAGTCTGTATTAGGTAAAGACCAAACAGAAATGGACACAGCTTACTCCCAAGGACAGATTCTCAAATACAGAAAAGATTGTCTGAGTTTTCAATGGATTTCTGAGAAGATCATGACAGAATTTTCAAAGGAGTAATTTTTTGGCTGAAGTCACCAAGACCATAGGTGTTTTCAGATGAGGAATATTAATTTAAATGAATCTGGATCAGGCCCCACAGTGAACTTTAGGAAATACAGTGAGCACCCTTTATTGCATTAAGTGATAATTATTTAGGAAATGAGATAATTGTCATCAGGCAGAAGAATCACTTAGCAGTTTGACCCCCTGTTGCAGTCATTTGGGTCTAAACAGCATTACACAGGGATTTTTGACAGAGAAGAGACGAAGGTAAGAGAAGAACCATTATGATTTATAGAAAATAAAACAGGTTCACCAATTTCCTGGCTATGGTCATTAGCAGTGCATAATTGTGCATAATCGTTGGTCCCGTTCCTAGTGCACATTCCTAGAGGCTGACTAAACTTTGCATCTGCATAGAAATTAAGATGCAAATACGAGTTGTGTTCATTGGTATGACTAGTGTAAAGTAAACAAAGGGTATTTCTATTGTGTATTTAAGGTTGAGAAACCTATTTTGTGAACAGCATGTTACCAGTGAAGACTTCACAGTTATTAAGTAACTGCAAAAGGACGTGGTCAGGTCAATGATGGGTAAGGAAAAAGGCATACATAAAGAGCACAGCAGTGTTGGGATACTGATAAGCACTTGTGGTTGTCCCCACCTGGAAAAACTGCAATAATTCTCTCTGTATCACGACTCCCGTGTTTTAAAACAAAACAAAAAGTGTGGTGTGTGTGGGAAAGAGGGGCTGAATGCCAAGCAGTAATTTTAGGACGAAGAGTATAGAAAAGTCAGAGGAAAATGGATGATTTAATTTCTCATCATTATTCTACTGAAGAATTAAATTTGCAAGGTCATGTTGCGGCTTATTCAGTCAGAGGCATATCAGTGAAGGTAACTGGATTCAGATGAGTTCCCATCCAAGAGATATTTAAAGAAGCGACTGTTCTCTAAATATATGTACAAAACAGTGTTGTCTACACTCACGTTGCATATTAAATCAAAGCTTGGCTTCCTGGAGGTAAAGGACCTTATTTTAAGCTCTTAACAAAAAACTGACCCAGGTTCTGAGATCCACCTTCCCAGATTTACTTTATGAGATAGCACTGTATTTCGTTTGCTATGGCTTCCATGTACTTTAGTCCTTTGTTTCTTTTTTAAATTCTCTACCAATAAAGCAGAAATATGCTTCCCATGCCCCACTAATGCATAGTCATGGTAGAACAGACATGAAAAATACTGGTTACCTGTAACCAGGCCCATGCATTTACTGAGCATAACAGATGAGTACTTTCTTTAATTCATGTACTTAGCTGTATTTCAGATGTGTTTGCAACCAAATTTGGGAAGGAAAATTCAGAATATGGAAGAAAGGAAAGAAGGGGAGTGGAATTTCTGTAGAAAAATTCTTATAATTTTTGAAAAACCTATACTGTAGATTATTTTCAGGTGCTAATAAGTTTCCCCTATTAACATTCACCTTTTTATTAGTTTTCTTGACCCCTTAATTGAATTGCAGAGAAAGATATCATGTCAGATCTTTTGAACTACCTGAGAAATGTCTGTCAGCTGGTTTTGATTGAATTTGTTATTAACAGCTGACAGCCTTAGCTTTAGGAATCCAACTGTGATATGTAAAATTGATACCTAAGATTCTTCTTCTAGCCAAACCCCTAATTTGCAGAGTCTTAAAGGATTCAGTTTTTTGTAGTTTTTTCTTCTTTTTTTCCCCCAAAATGTGTCCAGAGCTGTAGGGAGAAGAGCAATGTGGGCCTTAGCAATATGACAATACCAGGGAGAAGCATTTCAAAACCAAATTCAGATTAACCTCTGAAAGAAAAGCAGAATCCATGCAACACTGAAATAGGTAGGATGGAAAGTATCCATCAACTTTATTCCTCTGTAACATCTTCTACTATACCCTCATATGGTTAAAACAATGTACAGCTGCAGGATATTTTGTGGAAAATTATATACAAGTAGACATGGCAGGGAAATATAGTTACTTCAGTAGTGGGGCAGAAAATATCCCACCTTTTCTTTCCCAACACACCTGCAATTCAGCAATCCAAATGTTCATAAACCTCGATTGATCATTCAGGAAAAACGTGGAAAGAACTGCAGTCTAGAGCATGAACTTTTTCATATTGTATAAGCTTCAAGAGCCTCCTAATTTTTTATCTAGAGTAGGTAAACTGCTGCCCTGTCCTCCACACAGCCCCTTTCCCCCAAATCTGTGTCACTACCTGAATAGAAAAAAGCTTGCTGCTTTTGGAAAGCGGTGTTTGATCAAACAGCCAATTTGAAACATTTACAGAAAACACATTGAGCAACAAATCCAGTTTTTCAAATCTCATGCTGGTTTGTGAAGCCACCATATGAGAGTTCCCTGCCCTTTCTCTTAAACCCACTCCTTAAATCCTGTGTGCCTTAATTCTAAGGATCCTTCGTGGTTCGACTGGTCCATGTGTGCGCTGTATTTCATCTACTGCGTCTCTGTGGGCTAATCTCTTTAGGACAGGGCCTCACCCTTTGCCATATGTCTCTTTTTTGTATGTTGTAGCCCATGTGAAGGGCATACTGTAAATTGAATATTGTAAGAAGCGTACTGGACAAAATTAAGACCCCGTGAAAGCCATAAACTGTTGGAGTGGTGTATTAGAGGCCAGCTCAGTACCCAAAATGCAATTTTAATACAAAAGCTTAAACACATCCTAGTACTGCTTTTATCAACTGGATTCTATTACCACTTTTAAAGAATCAAGAGAAAACAGATGGGAAAGCAGAATTCTCTTTTGGTACATAAGTTCAACTCCAAGCATTGGAGAAATATTTATGACCCTAAAATGGGGGCAAAAAGTATTTTTGTCTGTGAGAAAAGGCTGTCTGACAGCAATATCCTGGCTGGATGGGAATTGGGGCTTTCCCTTTTCAAGGTCAGGTAAACATTTAGCAAATAGCTTTGAAAAATAAGCAGCTGTGAAGGACACAAAACCAGAATTATTCCACTTTTTTGGACACCTTGTGTATTGTGAAATTTAGCTTAGCAATGATGAGGCATCGATTTTATTGAATCTTTTACACTGAGATTACTTGATATAAAATTTTTAATCTTAAAAATGTTATACGCTCTTGGTCTGGTATATACGGCAATCTGGCTTTTTATTTCTTTTTTAAAAAATGAAAACATCGAAGTGGGGTTATAACAGCTTCTTTAATTTTTTTTTTCTGTATTCTAAATTATGCTTATTCACCCATACATTCCTTCTCTGAGTATTCATTTAGAAGGAAGGTTTTGCAATAGTCACATTTAATTTATCAGGGTGCAATAATTTGTGTTTCCCAATCATCTTGCAGACTTTGGTTCATTATACTATTGTTTCACATGAGTAAGTTAGCAAAGTTTGGATTGATTGACTCTAATTAACTAAAACTGGTTCCAGGCTGTGCATCTATTGTCATGGTAGCTAGCCACAAAGCCCCAAACTGTTCAGTAATGGCAATATAACGTACTATCGATATGAAAACTCCAACAAATGTTTAACGTTGGGCTTGTCAGCAAATGAAAAAAGCAATAGTGGAGGAGGGAGAAAAGGACATTAGGACAAGCGTGTCTCAGAAGGCTTGGGGAAAACACAGCCTTCCAGAGCTGCTGGTGCCCTAATCTCTTCACTTATTGTCATCTGGGCCTTCAACATGGAAACAAATGCAAGCCAAGCTGGAGATAAGCATGCTGTTCCGTAAAAGAAAAATTCACTTTTTGGTTTTTTTGTTTAATAAACCTCAGAATGGAACCAAAACACTAGACTAAGCTAAGACCTTCTGGAATAATGTATATGGAATTCCCCCTATGTATATTTTAAAAGCAGAATTTTTTTCTGTTTTCTTTTGTTAGTCCACTTGCATGATTTCTGAATCTATATTTTGTTTACTGCCATCAAGAGAATCTAACCACTATTAAATGCATCTCCTTACACGTGACACTGGAGAACCAGCTGCATTGAAAGCCTAGGACAGCAAGCTAATATTCCTCTCTTGACTTGTTCCTCAGTCTTTCCAAAATTAAGCAAAAGCAATGAGGACCTCAGAGGATGAGCTGCCTCTGCTGTGATTGGAGTGTGGCACCTTGGCACATCCAGAACGTGCAAGTCTGAAAGTGTAAAAGCTTTATACCGTCTTTATACCATAGGCTTTCTGCTCTCCAGAGATGCATCACCTGACATATAAGCCTCTGTATATCATTACATGGAAAATTATAGTTAGGAGAACACTCACTGAAGGGTCAATGTCAAGCACAAAAGCTCGAAATGCCAGGATGGTTTCCTTTGCTTGACCTGCCTGCCTGACTGCACTGCTGCAGCCTCCAATATCTTGCTAAGGAGCTATTCTAAGGTGAGACCTGTGGCAGCCAGTGTTTACTGCTCCCAAGGAGCCATTCCTTACTGTGATGTTTAGTTCTTACTGTGTGCCATGGGGCTGTCTTCCCTGTCTTTAAATCATGTGATTCAAACCATGTTTCAAGCAAAGATATGGGAGGTGGTGGAGTCTCCTTCTCTGGAGACATTCAAAACCCACCTGGACAAGTTCCTGTGCAACCTGCTCTAGGTGGACCTGCTTTGGCAGGGGGGCTGGACTAGATGATCTGCAGAGGTCCCTTCCAACCCCATATCATTCTGTGATTCTATGATTCTATTGCTTTTTGAGAACACTTCTGCCAAGAAAAAGTTAGTCTGCCCAAGTATAAAAATGGAGACAAATTTATGGAGAAATAATAGTGAAACAAATGTGCCAGTGATATTTGAAAAAATACTGGCCAATAGTTCTGTCAGAATTCAAGCAATTATAAGTAGTAGTAAAACATGACACTTTTAGTATTTAGTTTGAGCTCAACCACTTTTCATGGTTAAATCTGATATATTCTACATTCTAGAGTGAATGTTATTCTACAGATAACATTTGCTGTCTTCAACAGCTCTGTACAGGGATAAAATCCATTTTATTATTATTTGCTATATATTACATATAAGAATAGGTCCCATTTTGCTATTCCTTAATTTGACCTTTCTTATCTTTCCAAACATTTTTCCTAGACATACTTTATTGTGTTTTGTGCAACAGAAGGGTTTTTTCCTACTTCTTATGAGGTCATTCACATGTTCTTTGACATGTTAAACCAACTAACACAGGTCTGTTCATGTGCAGTAGCTTCCATCATTCTTACCTGGTTTTACTTTAGCCTCCTGTGCTTTGTCTTTCATAAATTGGTAGATCCATAATTCTGCAATAATTTATACTTTCTCTATTTGCATCAACTTGTCTGTTTCATTTTTCCTTGATTGGACAATGACCATCTGCCCAGTTTTTCTTTTATATTCCATAACCCCATTTTGATTTTAACACTGGTATGTAAGAAAAAACTTTAGGAGATTTTATGTTTAGTTCTCCTTTTTTATCTATGAATTTAATAATTAGAAAAGTTTTTACCAAGTAATGTCAATTTACTTATTCTTTTGCTGATTAAACATAATTCCATTTTCCTGGCTCCAGCTCTGTTCTCTCTGAAGATTAGTTAGCTTTTTAACATATAATTCCCATATTTTCTAACATTTCAGTATCTATTAACCTCTGCCTCTTGATTGGCAGCTGAAGATTCCATCTAAATCCTGAAATATAACTAGAGGATCATGAAAAACAAAAGTAATGAAAGTGGCAGATATGACACCATACTGTGAATATGCCTGAGTGGTGCATAGACGTCATCCTGGCAATTCATCTTTACTTAGAGTCCTTTTAACTAATTAGTTACCTTTTCCACAGTCCTCTGATACTCATAAATTTGTTCTTTTAATTATCATAGATAGAAAAGGGGTGCTTTTCTCTTTTTTTTTTTCCACTGGAGAAACTTTCTTCCTCTTTAAAAATCATTTATAGTTTGAGTTGAGTTCAGGTGGCAATAAAAATACTGTTTGTATATCACTGTACATTTATGAAGTTTTTTCACAAAATTGTTTGTTGATAAGTAACATTTTAACTCTTAACTGGGGATAAATGACAGAGGTCTTACTGAAAGTTGAAAATCTTGTTGAAAGGCTACATATGTAAACTTTTGAAAGAGTCACTCCTTGAATAAAGAAAAGTTTTGCATGATATTTTTCCTGCATCACAGCGAATGCCACAGATGCTTTACAAACTTATGTTCTCTGTGCTCCGGGGTTACATCAATTTTCTTAACACAATTTGCACAATTAGGTCTGACTTAGAATGTCATACCTCTTTAACTGGGATTAACAGTAATCTTTAGACAACCTTTTCTGGATTCTTTTTCTTTTATAAAATGATCAAAGGGATAAAGTCCAGCTCCTGTACCCTACGAGGTGGACAAAAAAATATCAGAATGTACCTCACACTCTCCTTCTCTTTATCGCTGTCCATTTTTGTGAAGCAGCTGGCCTTGTTCCAGTCACCTTGAACAGAAAAAGAAGAAGAAAGAGAAAGGCTATGATATCTGATCATCTTTGCCCATTTTCTACCTCCCACTTAATCTCTGAGAACTGGGTAAGCAGCCTTGCTTTTCCCCTCTGTTGACACACTGGCTGAATCTTGCTTTTTGTACAGCTGAGCAATGGCAATGACAACCTAATTCTTGGTGAACTTCTAAGCAGTTTTTGAAATATCGTTGCTCCTTGATTTGATGTTATTTCTTCATACCTGCTATGCAAAATGCTGGATGCTGTTCTAAAGGCAAATTAAACCGAATGATATTAAGCAAGCAGAAGTAAAATATCAGTAAAATATCTTATCACTTCCCTTTTTTTCAGAGAAGGATCAAAAGATCCAAACATCACACATATCTCCTTGCAGAATAATCTGAGGCACAGTGGTATGTCACTTTGAAATCATATGATAGATATAGCAATGCTTATCAAACCAATACAGTTCAATCTCAGGCTGACAAGCAGAGCTTCATATAAAGACAGTAAAAATAAAAAGCTCATGGAATAGCTCAGATACAGCTTTATATGCAAGAAGTAGGATCTGAAAAGAAATCAATTCCATGCTTGATTGGAAGCAAGTGACAAGAGAAAGACAAAGAAAGAAGCCAAGACAGACAGAATATGCCTGGTGTATTTGAGATGAACAATAAATCAGACTGGTTCTATCAGGCGATTTGGCACAAAAACAGTTTTCTCTGGCATGAACTGAACGGTCAGGTTCCCAGATATGAGTAATGACCACAACTTAGAAATATTGTTTTTGAAGAGAAACGAAAAAGCAGACATACAGAGAAATGAAAGGACAAGAGCATAGAAGGGACAATTGTTGGAATAAGGATCAGTGACATGACATGGCTGGAAAAGGTCCTAGAAACAGAAACATAACTTCCCCTTTTTAGCCACTACCAGAGCTTTCTTCTTTCAGCCTGTGTGTGGAGTTCCCTGTGTGTGGAGTACCTCGTGTGCTGGAGTACCCCGCAGCAGCAAAGCTTTATGCTGAGTAGGGTACTACTACTGTTGGTGAGGCCAACAGGATACAAATCAGGGACTAGGGGCAAAACTGCACCATTCATTTCAACACATCAAAGCTCTAAAGGTAGAAACTATGTGGAAGAGTGTCCTTGAGAGCCAAATTGAGTGGCTACAACCTCACCTACCAGTTCAGCTGGCAAACTTGGGACAGCACACAGTTATTCAAGCTCTGCAAGCATGTTGGCAAAGTAAGTGCTGTAGAATGGACAGCAGAGCAGGATAACAAGACTTTACAGCTCTGCATAACTTAGTTCAATGTTTATGTACAGCGTATATTTAAAAAGTGACAGATACAGCATTTACCCTTGAAGGTTAGGGTTCAGCGCAGTGAAATACAACACCATGAATACTAACCCACCCTCTCAAAGTAACAGTTAGTTTACTGATGATTCCCTAGCCAGTGACATTAAACAGTATACTAACATTTGGGGGAAGTAGTATGATGGTGTGTGCCACATTATTATATTGAGGTGATTGTTTCATTAGTATAATGCGGTTATTCTTCAGCATGACAACCAGAATCAAGATATAGTTATAAATGTAGGGACAATTCCCAAGACAAAATTCCCAATGGAAATTCAAGAAATACTCTTTTATTAAAGAGCAGTGAGCTATAAGAGAGAGTACTTTTGTCAAGATCATTCATTGCAGTGAGGAAGAATGCCTCAAATTTGTAGACATACAAGTAAAGTGGCAGTTAGATATTGAAATCAATCTTTGGTCAATCCTGTTATCATTTGGACATAGGCACATTTATTTTTCCATGCATTATTAAAAAAAAAAAGTGTCATCTGTGGCATTTTGGGGTTAAGAAGAGACATGCAATGGATGTTCTGAAAAACGACATGGAGTAGCAATTTGTTAAATATATACAGATAGCTGCCAAGTTTAGAAAATTTGGATCTAGAGCCTCTGGCAGAATATTCACAAAAATGAGATAACAGATACAATTCTGTACTGTCTAAACTGCTGCCCTGAATACAAATTAGTGAAAATTACTGCAGTATCCTATTTATTAATGACTGACAATTAAAGCCATTGTATCAAGCCGAGAAACTACCTTCCTTCAGATTTTTTTATATTATTAATACACCTGTCATACCAACGCCCATGTACTGGTGGGGGGTGGGGAGGAGGAGAAAGAATGATTTACTAATAATTAGTAAATGTAATAATAGAAATATTTCTGCACATAGGCCTTAAATATTTTATTTTTCATAAAAAACAGACATTACTTCAATCATACAGAAAAGGGAGCTGACAAACCACCTGAGTTAAGTGGTTAAGATTAAGTTTGTATAGTAAGACAGTATAAAAGAGCATAAACAAGATTTTTTTTTTTCTTTCTTGAGAAAGACCAATGCCAAATGATGAAGTTATGCAGCAATGCACTGAAAGATGTCAGAATGGGAAAGACAAAGATATCGCTACCTTCATCAGGCACTCATGACAAATAAAAAAAATCCCATGTAGAGGAGGACTATTTCCCAAAGGATTCACTTATTTTCTGGCCTGATCTCACAGCTACGTAACTGAGGATGTAAAAGGAGCAACACCTTCTTGCCACTACAGTTAGCTTCTGAACAAAATTTCACTAGCATGATGCAAAAACAAATTTATAAAAAGATAACTTTCAAATGTGTTTTTTCCTTTATTCTCTGTACAAGCAGGAAGGACAGGAAAGGAGAAGAATTTTGCAACATGTCATGATTTTCTTTTTCTTACTGAAATGACACTTTTATATGTCTTCAGGACACAGCTTAATTTTTTATTATGCATATAGGTCTTTGGATTCTCACCATTGGCCGAACTACTGAGTTTGACTGCAACAGCTAATTTAGCCCAAACACTAGATGACAATTTATGTTAATATCACCAATAATCAAATAAAGAACAAATTCTAAATAAGAAGTTCATTATCCAGAGGTTCAATTTGATTCATTCTCTCCCATATTCCTCCCCTGGGATATACAGTTCAACTCTAGCCATTGAAGAGTATTTTGAATTAATTTTCTTCTTGAAAGCCCAGTGATTTAAGTATATACACGCTACTGTACTTTTTATTAGATTAAATAAGGTCAGAATTGTCATTTTAAGCTCTGGCAGGAAATTAGTAAGCATTGTGCAGACTGTAGCTTCTACTGGAGTCACATCCATGGTCATGAATCATCATCAAATTTGTCTTTTGCATGGGCAACCAAATCTACATGTAAACCTGCATCTTCAAACAACTTTAAATCAGAATTTTTCATTCAAAAACATCCACACAGAAACATATGTGGAGAATCTATATATACGTTTATGCTGAATGTGCAATGGAACGGAGAAGAATTGCCTTGGTGACCAAAGATTTAACTCATCCTTTGGTACACATAGATAAGTACCCTGGGCCATGCAATGGCAGTCACTGCAACTGCCTAGCCACATAACACTTGCTATTTACTAGACAATTTGGACTATCAGTTCTCCACTAGTGCTGGTGTTCGCTGGTGATCTCTCTAGTTCTGCTCTCGAGCAGAGGGAAGAGAGGGTTACAGATGTGGTTGTTTAAATGTCCGAAGAAGCCCTTAAAATAGTGCCCTATTTATTATAAATTATTATTACAAAGTATTTTTGAAGTCCGTTACTTTTCTATATGCTGCTGTTTTCAACACTAATGGGGGTGTGTTTTAGTTGTTTCACAGAACACAGGCTCTTAGGTGAAATGCTACCAAATAAGGAAAAATGTTCGACAAAGGTAGCACATTTGACCTCGTTAAAAATGATTTCAGGCAAGTGCTTATGATAGTCCTGAAATAGTCTTCCTATCAGATTTCATTTCCCATTGTCATGTATTACAAGAAAGCAATAAAATGAAAACTTTTCCTCAAAGTTATAATGACACTTTCCCAGTCTGCCATTTGGTATTGCCTCCAAAAACCAAGGACATGTTTTACGATTCTCAGGTTACTTAATTTATTGTTTATCATGTACAGAAGTTCACTTAATCTCCAAATACAAGAAATATAAGTGCTTTGGTAATTTTTATTTTGTGATTTTATTCTAAAAATCAAAACTTCTATATGTGTGAAATGCTACACCTCATATCAGTGCATGAAGAGAAAAACAGAAGATTGTAGTTATTATAGATGAGGCAAAACCAAATCTTGTCAAGCAGCCCTTTTAAGCATATGATACACCTCTCAGGGGGAGGTCCAACTGTCTTTGATTTCTTTGGTTATCTTTGTGGACCACAGTGTTAATCCATCTACAAATCCAACTTTTCATTTGTCAGGTTCCTTTCAAATGTGAGGGTAAACAGCAACAGAAAGGAGAGCAAACAGTAATGAAGCATGAGCCACATTTACCTAGTACAGATCCCTGATGATAAACAAATACACATTGGCCTGCCACTTCAAGACCAGAAGGAGCTATTTGTGTAGCATCAGAATTGAAAGCACTGTTGGTTTGTTCCCCCGAATAATCTAAACTTTTCAGATTTACACTGGGGAAATTACTAGAGTCAGTGGAGAACAGTGACTAGAGATTATTTTGAATCCTTGAAACCACCTCATGTAACTGAGGGAGGGGAAGGAAGGCAAGTGGGAGCCATAGGCTCTGAGCTAGGATCATGTATTCCTCATTAAAAATCCATTGTGCTCAGAGAGAGGGCCCACAATAACATCAGTTCCTTTGGTTGTTGGGGAGACTACCTATACTGACATTAAAACATTTTTCCCAGTATGGGAAGAGGGATAGAACTGAATACACTGAATCAGGCTAGTTTTGAGACTATTTCAGATGAGTTAGTTTATGCCTAAACACAAGTCTCAACTAAGGTGGATGCGAGGCACTATTCCCCCGTTATCTCCTTATTTCCCCAAAACTTATGAATAATGTACCTAATGGCTTCTCTCTCTTCTTTACTTCCAACCACCTAACTACAACTTTGGCTACTTCTTCACCAGAAAAAAGATGGATTTTTATAAAGAGATGAGACACACAACCTAAGTCCTTTTGTGAAAATATGGTAGAGACTCTTACAGCTTCACCACAGGCAACTACAGCTCTAAGACTGCTTGGCTGTTTCATGGAAAAGTGAGCTGTGATTATTTCTCAGATTTGTCATGCTCTGCTAAATAAAGAAAGTAACAACATATCACTTTTGCTCCAGTCAAGATAAGGTCTTTCTAGTCCATGATTTTATTAGGCAGAAAGCAGAAAGCCTACAGTGAAATCTGTCTTTATCGGTCTGAGACCAGGGAGCTTAGTGGTACTAGCACCTCAGAAGAAGGTGGCTCTGAGAGGACAGAAGCTGCTGAGATCCTCTGCTCTCCCTTTCTGGTCTATCATGCTATGACTCTAGAGCTGCTGGGACGAGGTTTGCAGCTGATCTATTTACTTTTTTCAGATTGCCACTTGCACTTGTATTTTCTTTAGGACAGCAAAATTGCTTAGTGAAGTATTATTTCTGTCTGAGCATTTTATGTGCTTGTACACATATATGTGTTTTGCTGCATCTGCCTGCACGTATCATTTCTATTCCACCAATAAGTGCTATGCATATTTACTGAACTGCATTTAATTTTAGCACAGATATAGTAGCATGCCTATATAAGTGGAAAAGGATCTTGAGGATTCAGATAGTACTCGTGTTAATACCAGCAGCAACTCTGCATTCTTAAAATCATGTTCATAGTTTTAAGTGGATTAACTTTTAAGTGGATTCTTTCCCATTCTTTTAAGAACTGTTCATAGTTAATAGGAAATTGTTCAGTTGAGCTAGTTCTGCACTTCCAGAACACATGCATAGCCAGAGAGAGAGACTCCCACAGTCTATAAAGCTCTTCTTTACCTACTGGCTATCTAATAGATCAGATAAGATGTGCAGACTTAGAAAGGAAGGGATAATTTGTAGGAAAGATAACTGCATTCTACTTCTGCATCGCGTCTCTAGTGGGGCCTGTTTCCGCAGGTAATACAGACAGCCAGTAGCATATGCACATAGATTTCCTCCATACACATGACCGTTATCGTATTTCAGGTGTTTAAATGGGCTTCTTTCCCCCTAGCATTTTTAGGATGCTCACTAAAGACAAGAGAGGCCACCTGCTGCATGCGATTGCTCAAGAGTCCCCCACTGCGACCCTGAACTCTTCAGGCAAAAACCCTTTTATACTTAATGGGTCACTTGGGCTTGGCTGAGTCTGCTGCTGCAATGCCTCTATGTCTCTCTGTAAATGTGTTTCAGTGCATAAAAATCCTTCACTCCAAACCCCATCAGAAAATAGTCTCTTCCTGCTCTGGGTGTTGAAATCACTCCAGATGCAGAAGATGGCTAGTGTGTGGCACTTGGCAGTTGTCTTCTTACAGAATAAACATTTGAAGGTATGCAGTGCTATATTTGGGACAGGCAGCTTGAGAGGGTCAAGCCCTATGACTTGCTCTGGGAGGCCGCTAAGGTGTGTTAGACATCTCTGCATCTGCTTAGGCACAAATACAGAGAGGTTTGAAATAAAATGAACTAGACCTTTAATTCTGTGCAGAGATCGTAGATGAGACGGAGGTAGGGGAAGGGAGAAGCAGGGGAGGAGAGGTAGATCTATTGATTTAAGTATTCAGTTACCAGGTAAATAACACATGGGTAGTGTCTTTTTCATAGGAATCTGTCTGCTTTATTTAATGTTCTTCTTCAACAGGGATACAATTGTAAAGGTAAGAATAAAACCACATGGAAATAGCGTGAAAGAAACAGCTGATTATTTTGGAAGGTACAGGACAGATACTCCAGAAAAACTCAGAAATTTTGTGACACACTGAAATGTAGGTCATTGCATGCTGAAAGTGAATGGTCAGCCAATTCTGGATAAAATGAAACTCAACTGGAGTTTAGGCTGAATTGAAGTGAGAATGCCATCAAGGTTTCCCTAATACTGTCAGTAAAATACTCATTAAAAAGAATCACACAGTAGCACAGAGAGAAGTAATACATTATTTAGTGGTGTCAGGAAACACTCTTGTTTTCTGTGTATTTCAACCAGCTGAATCTTCCATGGGACCCGATTCAGCTGGCCCCAAAGCAGAGCGAAAAAACATTGGTTGCTCTCAACATTTGTAGCCTATGAATTCAGGACTCTTTCTTTGGGATGCCATGGGACCTTGTGCAAACCTCTGCTTATAAATATAAATCCCAGCTAGAACATAATATCAGACCTGTCCTTTTACAAAAATGAAAACCCATTTAAGTTTGTGAGAAAGTCTGAGAAATATTCTTCTTTCTTCATCTGGAGCGAAATGAGCTTGGCAGCATGTGTAGCTCTGAATAGTAATCTACATGTAAATCAGCAGCAGCCCCTTGATCTGAAAAGCCTTCTATGTGTCAGTAATACTGTATTATCTGAAGGGGACTCTCTTCAGCCAAAAGATGGAGGAGAAAATACATATTGATACAATTGTAGATGTAGTTTTGGCAGTATAAATGCTCACTGGAAATTGGGAGTCTGACTCCAAGAGAATGTGTCTCAGAGATCTAGTCAGCACATCTCATTAGGGCTGCTCTCTCCTACCCTCTGTGTTCTCAAGTAATGATTTTAAATAGAATATTGTGATTTACAATAAAATATTCTCACCTCCCACAATAATACACTCTCCTGTTTCTATGTATAAAGGTTGCTGCTATTGAAAAATTTGTTCTTTTTTACAGCACATGGTCCACAATTTGTTGCTTTACTCTAATTTTGTCTATTTATCAAAACACAAACAGGTTTCTTTTTCCTTTTTTTTTTGAGGGTTCTTTCTTTTCTTTTTTGAGTTCTTTACAAGCTTTTTTTTTTAAAGAGAGAAGTTTTGCTTTGAAGTTTATAAACTTGAGTGAATTGTATACTATGTTAGTTTCTTCCAGTGTGCACTGCGTTATCAAGAAAATACTATTTACCTGTTGATAGAAAAAAGTAATTTTCCATTTTTCAGTAGGGAGTATTTTTATGAAGTTATTTTTTCTTTACATTGCAGCTCTGCAGTTAACAATCCTTTTACTGTAAAATAGCATTGACACATTCTTGTTAACACATGGGATATTCACAACTGTTTGCTTCAGGCATATAAATTAGGCATCTTTAGTTTCTCTGAATTGCCCTCCTGGTTCCATTGACCTCATTTCACAGACTATGAAATGGAGCTTTGGCTTTTACCTGGGACTGGAGCCTACCTTAAATGTCCCAGGCAAACGGTTTGAACATTCCTTCCTCCCAAGTGAGTTAATTAGCATTGCTTGCTACTGAACAGTGTTCATCCTCAGTGAAGTTACACATTGTTCAAACAGCAACTTGTTTACTGCTTGTTTCTTGGGCCACTTCATATCATCATTACACCACACCTTACAGTCATTGCTTTCAGCGTTGTAAGGGCACCAGATGTTCCCACTGCTGAGCTTGGACTCCAACAGTCCATGAATGTCAGGACAGAGCAGAACAGGAGAGGGCTTTGCTACAGAGGTCTGCACTGGGCACAACAGCCGGTCACACCAAGTCTGCCTCTCATACATCATATAAAGAATCAGCAGTGGTGCTACCTAGGACCACTTCATAAAAAAATTAAGCTTTGCTTATGCAAATATTTCAAAAGTCTCAATTTTCTTCTTCTTTCTTTCTCTTTACTTCTTAAGGCAGGAAAGGGTTTTTTCAGATCTGCTTGTATGTTTAAATGGTTCAAAAACTCACACTGAAGTCTGTGTGTTTTGCTTATGATCAGTAAGATTGTTTCATTCTTAAATCATGGTCCATTGTTTCAACTTGTTCTCAAACCAACACTTTTTCTGATTTCATCTAATTCTATGATAACCATTGTGTCTGCTTTTTTTCCCCTTATAGCGCCTACACTAAGCCAGTTCAAGGAGAGGCATCTGAGCTTTATGCAGCCCCTGGATCCAGGCAACTAATTCTTCATACAAGTTCAAGACTGGCAGGCACAGCTTTGAATAAGAAGATGTGGAGTTAACAAGTGTCAGGAAGCAGCGTGGTTTTCATCCTGAGAAGAGACAAAACAAGTCTGCTGCTCTATCCCTCCCTCTTTCTTTGCTCTGCTTTATAGGTTGGTATGCTAGGTAGTGGCTTGTGACTCAAATTCTTCTCTACATCTTCATATCATGGATTAGATGTGTTAAAAGTGCACAGTCCTTCCTCCCTAATATTAATGAGTCTTAATGTATTTATATAAACATTGAACTAGACTGAAAGAAACCAAATTCTTCTAATCTTTCCTCACAGAAAAGGAGGTCCATTACCATACTTATTCTAAGATGTGAAAAAAGCAAGTCTCTTGTATGTGAGGTTTCTTTTTTATGACCTTTAATGCAAATTCCCAGATAACGATAATTTCCTAGAATATCTGAAAGGGTATTCCACATCCAATTGCATGCTTAAAATGCTCTGAAAGTCAGCATATGTTTAAACCAAGGAATCTACTATGCATCTCACACTAAGATGAATCAAATGCCATTTTTTGGAAATCATCGGAGTTAGCTTTCTATGAAACATGCGAAAATGATGATCTCATTTTGTACTTTGATTTGAAACTGATTTTTAAGCTATTGATAAACTGTAGTGATTTTTAATTTCATAGCAGGACAATTATAAATATGTTATTTACATGACTGAGAACTTCTACCATATCACTCATGTATGAGAAACATTCAGGCACACAGTTGTAGGAACTATGTATGTCTGAATATGAATAATTTCTAAAAATCTGACTTAATTTATTATGATTGTGACTAAAAAGTGACCTAATTACTGGAAAAAATAAGGTAAATACCGTCATTGTAAATGTTCATGGTGATGGGAATTAGAACTGGTTAGTTTGAAACATTGAGATAATTATGAGAAGCTTCTGAGATACTTATGTTTATAAAATCTTTAAAATGAATCTTGTCTCCTTAGAAAACACGGTTTGATGTTAAGTCTTCCAGTTCATTAAACACTGAACGGCCTGTTGATATAAGGTATTGTAAGAGAAGTTTTAAAAGGGAAGAACTTCAAAGAGAAATTATGCTAAAGATGAAATATCTGTTTTCTTATTATGCAGCTGTCACTAAGAGAATATAAGTGAAAGGCAGATTTTCCTTCATAATTTTACATTTAAGAGTTGAGGTCACCAAATGCAGCTTAAGATGTCCAGTGATGGCTGTAAGTACTTTACAAGTGAACTAATTTTAGAATATTTCGGGGCATATCAGATTTATAATGCAGTTCTGTCTTTTTTAAGGCAAAGTCAGAGTCCTACCTTTCCCTCTTCTAGAAACATATACATATAGAAAGGGGGAGATAGAGATGTCATATACATATATACATAATTATGTATATATTCCTGATGACATATTTTAAATACACATGTGCATATGTATATATGTACAGAGGTGCATATTTGGAGAGACAAAAAGGGAGGCAAGAAAGATTCTATTCTGGTGTTAGAAGTCAATACAAATATTTTAATGAACTGTATTACCTTGCATTAATTTTTTTTAAAAAAAGCAATGGTGGGGATTACAGGGAAAAAAATCTCTAATTTTCTCTATTTTCTTTGTTTAGCAGAGGCAGCATATTCTTAGGGATACGAGCTGGGGGTAATGCAGATCTATTGACATCTACAATTGTTATCCTTATGGCTGAAAACCTAATTCCTACGTGCCTTTGCAGAAGAATCCAGTACAGAACATTATCACCATCACCAGAGAAATGGTACTGTCAACAATTGCCCGTGTGATTAGGCACTTATCTTTAGATGTTCAGTTACCTTCTGCTTGTTAACCTTGTCAAGGAGGGGCATGGAGGAGAGCACCAACCAAATGAAACCTGCGGTAATTACTGTAATTCCAAAAGAAATATATTCACTGGAGGCAGGCAGTTCCACCCTCACAATCAACCTTTCTGCAACTCAAGGAAAACACAAACATGGCCTGGCTCAGACAAATTAGGCATGAACAAATGTTGCACATTAAATGAGTTAAAGGACCTTGCTGAAAATTACAAGAGCTGCTTAGGGAAGCAATGAATCCCATTAAGGCAGAAATAGGCTTAAAAGAAAGTGGATTTTGCAGAGAGACTTGCATATATATTTTACCGTACTAGGTTATCTTACCCAAGGCAATTCTGGACACAAAACTGTAAATGTATCAAGATGATAATAGTATAGTGTTCTTTGGGAGACATTCAGGGGGAAAAAAAAAAAGATCATCAGCTCGATGCTGCAAAACTACTACTAATAGCCATACCTGGTTTGTCTGTAGCACTTTCCATCAATCTAATTCCAGGTGTCATACAAAAGGATTTGGAAAGATACAAAACAGTTAGATGACTTAGAAAGCTAAGAAACTTTTAAAGTTAACTTGTGGGGGAAAACCAAAAAGTCTTCTTTAAGCAAACACACAGTCTTCAACATAAAAATCACATTCTATTTTCATTGGCTTTCCCCAAAGTGCATTCCTATTGCACAGCATACGTAAACATCTGCAGCTGAAGGAATTGTTCCTACCTTACTATATCTCCTATAGTTCATCAGTACTGCTGAATGAATCTGTCTGCAAGAAGCATTCTCTTTTAATATGCTTTAGCCCTCCTAACACTACATTTATGGGAGGACTAGTAGAGATTATTTTACTTGAAACTGTAATGGTAATGGGTTTACTCCATTTCCCTTTTTCCTCAGCTATTATGTGTGTGCAATTTATGAAGAACAATGCTATGATAGGCTTTTTCATCTTGGTCCTTGGTCCATTCTGAAAGAAAAACTAAAAGCAAGAGTGCATTAAAACCTGTGGGGCTTCCAGGATTGTTTGAAGGTAGAGTCAGCAGGGGACAGGGCAGAATGCCATATGAATGTGTAAAATATGCATATTTGTAAATATGTTTTGAATACAAAGGTTAAAGAGAGGACAAGCTGAGCTAAGTCACAAAAGCATTATGAAAGGATGGTAGAAATACAGATCATAAGGTGCCATGTTCAGCATAAATCATGTGGCATGTAATACATAATAAGGGTTATTCATTGAGAGCTTTGCTGCAGTCTGTAACATCTCTGCAATCAAGACAACAATAAACTCTACAAAGTGGGACCAATTTCCATCAGGGTGAGGGTGTCCCCTCCCCCTTGTCTTTATTTTTAAATGCATGATGATCACATGCTAATTGTGTAAACCTGTTACTGCGAATGACAAATAACCACTTCCAAAAGGACATTATGGCTAACAGCTCTTTAGGGGTCGATTTTGTTCCCCATCATTAAAATCCCCATTCTGTACAGAATTAGGAAATATAGTCTTGCCACAGTAGCTTGTTGTCCAAAGAATAAATAGAGCATGTTGAATTAGGGGTGAGCAAGTGCAGTCGTGAAAGCGATCTGCACTGCACAGACTGAAAAAGGTAGTGAGAGATGCTGCTGCTTGGAGACATGGAAGGATTTGGGAAGGCAAGAGGAGGGGTTCAGCGTGGCCAGTCCACACACTGCAAGGGCAGTTTTAAGGGTTATTCCACCTCTGAATTTACTCCAAGTTCATGGTCATGTCTACACTCTTTTTCACTCTGTGCAGAGTTTGCTCTGGCAGTACTCTGGGACAGCAGAAAGCTGCGGGCTTATGATACCTTAGCGCTGAGCCTCATCTCATAAGGCAGGTGCAGTGCTCTGCTAGCAGTGTCAGCGAGCTGCAGCTTGAACAGGACAAGATTACATCTGCTCAGGATACTGGCAGAGCTTGCCTGTGTCTGCTGAGGAACGACACATGCCTGTGACCCCAGCTTAGGTGATTACTCTCTTCTTTGAGCAGTATCTGGCACATCAGAGGAGGGCTACACAGGTCCAGTCACTGGTGGACTACCCCTATTCCAGGCTCCCTGCATCTAAGGAACATCTGAGAAATAAAAGGAAGGAATAGAACTGACTGATAAAAATAAATACCAAAGCAGAAGAAAAGTGTAGTTAGATGTCCCATCAGAGCTGAGACCAGGCCAGCAGGAGACAGTATAAACAAACCTCAGGCAACTGAGGGTAGCGTGTCAGGGGATGCTAAAGCGTGTTTGGAGGCACAGTGTTTCGCTAGCTTTTAAGTTAAGCAGCAGACTATGGGAGACCGAAACACAAATATCACCCCCAGAGATGTGTTTAAATGGCAGGGTCACCAAAAGATGAGGGAAACAGAAGATGTTCTGTGACTAAGACAAGACTGAGGAACTAGTCCCACAGTTTATATGGCTGATGAAGGAGCAGTTTATGACTAGAGATCTGCAACAAAATATTATTGATTTTTTCAATTAACCTGTGACAGAGCAATTAGAATTTGCAATAGGGCTAAAGTCCCCCAATGTGGATGGAAGTTTGCAAGGGTTGAAAAATTATTTGCCATTTTGAGAGGGGAAGAGGATTTGAAATATGGCATGAAAAGGAGTTTTCAGCAGGTGGGTGCAGACTCCTGAACGGCACATTCTGCAGCGTGTGGTGGAAGCCAAGGCAGACTCAACAGAGAGGCTAAAGGAGCAGCAGACTTAATCACATGCAACTACGGTGCTGGGCATGACTTTTGTGTTTGTGGAAGGAAGGGGGTGAATACATGTTTAAATTACTAAATGAGAGCACCTGAACTGAGCAGTCTGAGTTAGGTAGATGGTCTACACTAGTTGGATAGACTCCTTACCCAGCTAATGGCAAGAACAATTCACCCCACCCTAGGATATGTGATTAATTATGCATTTACTTTTGTTCTAGTTTGTCCCATATTGCCCTTCATAAAATGCATACAAGAAATGAACGAATTGCAGCCCGAGTATCAAGCAGAAATCTGGGTTTTCTGTTTCACAGTATTTTAGGTCCAGCTTTTCAGAGTCAAGGTGCTTGGATAAGGACATATGTTTCTGGGTACTTAAAAAGTGTACTAAAAGTAGTACTTGACCAATCTACATGGTTAATTTCCTAATACCATTCATTAGAATGAATGCAATAGCAATACCACCATTACAATGTTAATTTCTTGAAGTGTAAACCCATCAAGGATTAGGCACAAGCTATAGCACTGAAATGGGAACTAAGAAGATGACACTACTATTTTATTAATTTTCCAGACTCCTAAATTATAGCAAACTAAGTAGTTACTGATCTACTGTTCTGCTGTCTTTGCCAGAGTAACATATTACAGTGTCCTTCTAGGGTTAAATTTTATGAGAGTTTTTAAATCTCAGGCTTTTTTAAATGGAAGAATGAGATTCAATCCCACATATTTTTCTGAAGTTTTAAATTGCTGCAGCACAGGTCTAGTGACAACACTGAAATACTTACGTGGCAGTGGATTTGTTGTACTATTTAAAATGAAAAGTAGAGCTGTCTAATGAAGTAAAAATGCAGTCAAATGTAGACCTTGTCAATCACATAGATTAACAAGGATAGGAATAGTGCCTTCAAAATGCTGTAAATAATCAAAAAGACAGGATTCTTTTGAACGTTTTACTGCTCAGGAAAAGCTGTTTTCCTCACAGGAAAATTTCTTTAAAGATTCTTTCACCCCAGAACAGCAACCAGTACATCTTTTATTCATATTATCTGTAGAGCTTGTCATATTTGTATCTGTATCTGAAGAGCATTCTCTCCTCTATTGGAATAACCAAAATTGCTAGCCAGTGTTTTTCAGCTGACATCAGGTCAATAAAACATGGGCAATAGGAAATGCATATTTATATAATAATAGTTAGTAGACCTGACACTGATTAGGATCACTGATCCCTGTACCAATTTCCCTTATGCTTTCATTGCTACTGCAGGACTGCTTCGTGGATTCACCTGCATGAAATCTCTCTACAGTGAGTACAATGTTGCTGCCCTCAGCTTTAACTCTAAAATAGTTTTCTTTGCATTCAGCTAGACTTCAGCAGTGCCAGCTATCAGGGGTTCTCCCCTTAACATACACTTCGGTGTTTCCTCAGTGAAGAAACAGACCTGTACAATTACTGTCCTTGCTTTCAGTGCTCGATATGAAAGATACTGGCTACTTGAGATTCGACTTCTTTTCTAGCTTCTGACACCCTGATCCATCCCACTAGAAGGGTGTAAATATTGAACAGTAATAACAGGCCACAACTAGAGGAGGTTTTCCCAGCTAAATGGGGAATTTGGAGCATAGACTGCTAGGAAAAGGATGAGTATCTGTCCACCTGATGTAGTACTTTACTTAATTCAGTAACTCTAGTAGAAGTAAGGTAATCCATTATAAAAACCAAAAGAAACAAACAACCCCCAAAAGAACAAATTAATTTGGCTGGCCAAATATCTCTATGACACAAAAAAATGAGAAAGAATGGTGGGAATGGAAGTTACTAGGTTTTTAGATTAGAATAGATTTTTTTGAGTGTCAAAAACAGGAACATTGTCATCTTGAAACAGCTGGAGGTGCTCAGATATAAAACTGAAGAAAGCTGTATTTATGTAAATAAACAGACACCACCAAATTAACTTAAAAATAAGTATTTTATGTTATTTTCCCTGAGACAGAATTCTTTGGTGCACAAGGACAACAAAATCTCCCTGTAGAAGAACAAAAAGCTGGTAGCATATGTGTTTCCTGATCTTTTCCAACCTGTTAGACTCCAGGATGAAAGCAAACACAGAAGATCTCTCCTCAAAAGATTTCCTTTTAATTAAAAACTGGATTAGAAAGCAAATCAAACTACAACCTCTAGCTATCTGTACTAATAATGCAGGAAACTTTCCTTGGGCAGGAAAATCTAAAGCTGTGGTAATGACAGAGGAAAGAATATATGCAACATCGCATTTCCCCTCAACCTTGTTTTGAGGATTTCTGTGAGACCACATCCTTTTAAGAGTAACAGGCAGCTTATTTCTGGTAATATTTTAGGATCTTACAGATGCTTTCAAGAAGGAAGAAAATTGTTATCTCTGCAAAAAGCAAAGTGTTGTACGTAACCTTATAAACCATAGGGTTTCTTTGTTGTCAAAGAAATCAATAATGTAGCAGTGTGTTTGGATATCAGAAAAACAGCATTCATTCCTGGGATCTCTCAATTCTGTAAAATGAGCTGTTGAGACTAAATTCTCTTGCAAGAAGTCATTTAATTGGCTGAGAACATCTTTTTTTTTTTTTGACATGGTAATACTTAGAATGCTTTCATCCAACACAGAACTGTAATCTATAATTACATTGTAAAAAGAAACACCATTAGTAAGCAGACTGATCATCTGCCTTCCTGTAATCAATGACATAATAAAAAAATTTACATTTGAAAACAGGCCTTTTTGAAGCTGGTCAAGAGTCACTGTTTGATTAGGAAGATTTAATATATCTTTGGAAAAAATATTTATTCATTTGTGTTAGTTGAATTACAATTTTATATTAATTTAGTGTTGGGGCATGGGATTGTCTAGGTTACTGGTGTTCTTAAGTTTGAATGACTTTCAAAGATATTTAGAAATTTGAGTGACAAGCCCTTTTGAAATCCTGATGCCCATCGATTACCGACATTTGTGTAGTAACATGAATACAACCTTGGAAGCTTTTTGTCACACTACTATAAACTTAGCTACAGAGTCAAATAGGTGCTGCTTGAGGGACAAGATCTAGGAGGTGGACACAAGATCTTTATAATCATTGATCTGCTACTTGAATTGCACAATAGAACTTAAAGAACAAATGTGCATAAAGCTCTCTTTGGCTTTTTTTTTTTTCCCAAGTCCCAAAGAGGATTCACAAGGCTGCTGTTTCACAGCAATAGTTTACAGTATCATCAGTTTCCACATGCAGCTATGTCTTATCCAAACAATCACCAACATTATTAATATGCAGAGCAAACACTGAAAGACACAGTATGAATCCCTGTAGAAGTTCTTTGGGAATGAATAAGTATTCTGAGTAAATGTTTGCTAATTTGATAATTTGGTAACTAACTTTCATGATATGAAGAGATATCCAGTAGGTCTGGACTCAGATCACCAAAATAAATCACAAAAGGGCTTCTCAGAGATTTCTGATGATAATGGCATTTGACCACCTCTGGGGTAGGCTCTAATCAGCAATTAAAAAGTTAAATGTTTCGTGTTATCCTCCTAAGCTATTTATTCATGCATTTTTCAAAGTCAGTTATGATTCATATGAAAGAGACCTGTTGTCCCTGTCTGGTTAAGATTGATGTCAACAAACTTCAAGTTGCTCTGTGACCTCGTTTGCTGCTGATCCCATGTAACATCAAAGTTTTGGCAGAAGATCTGTGTCAAGTGTGTTTTCACCTTGCAAACCCAGCTTTACTTGCTTTGATCGGTTTCTGATCTGCTGCCTACACCTCTGGATATTTTTTATAATCTCTACAGGTCCTTTTTTTCTACAGCTTCTGTATCCTTAAGTATGTTCTACCACCTGTGCATGGACAGGACCTTTTCACACGCAGAAGTTCATTGTGGAGATCTGATTTCACTGCTTTTGATGTACCCAAAACTTGACAAAAAGGAAATAAATATATGAAATTTGTTTATTAATCAGGTTAATATTTCTTTAGTCCTGGTAAAAAAAAGTGACATAAATATTGCCCCATTTCCCTTTTTAAATAATACTTCTAGAGTCTTTTACAGCAATAGCTGTAAAGGGAGAGGGTGAAAGCCTTATTATTAGAGCTAATCCAAGACAACGCATGGCTTCCTGCAAAGTCTAATAGCTACATGCAAAGCCCAAGATTACAGGTATGTCTGCCAGTTCATCTGCCCAAAACATATGTATTCTGTTAATCTTCAGATCTGTTGGCACTAATAGGCAAAGGACAAAATGAACACTTGACACAACTTTAAAATGGTAAATTGCACCTTATTTTGCACCTTACATATATGTAAGCCCATAATCAAGCATAAAGGTGTCTAAAGCATTTTTTTTTAATGGGAAATTTCCTTAGGAGATCCCTTTTCTTCACAGGGTTGGTGTTTAGCAAAGAGTTAGCAGTCCTAGCCTGCAGGATCTGAAGGAAATTACATCTTTCTTGTGAAAGTTCAGGTCCTGTTTAGAACTTAATGTTTGATGCCAAGGGTTAACTGCTAACATCTCTTTCAGACCTTGAAAATGGAGCAGGATTTTACATATTCATCTGCATTTGGTAACTAAACAAGGACTTTAAGATGGTAAGAGCATAGGAATGGTCAAGAAACGTGTGTTTGAGAAGGCATGTAAGGAACGCATGCTGACAATTTCTAGGGAAACGAGCACAGAAGTGTGCCTATTGAGGCTCCTAGCAAAAAACCAACAGCGAAAATGCCTCAAAATATTGTTCTAATTCTCCCAATATGTATAAAAACATTGCTAATCATTACCACAAAAAGTGATGCTGAAGGAAGGAGCAGAAGGAAGCAGAGGGACTGAAACAATATTTTAAGTTTGCCCTAATTGGATGAAACCACTAGGAGCTAACCCTCCACTATAATAAATGGCTGGTGTTTATTGCTCAAGTGATTTAAAATAAGAGGTATCAGTGAAAGGACAAACATTTTTAGAAAAGGTACTAAACAGAATGGTAAAATAATAATTATTTTATTTTTATTTTGATTCCACTCCCTGTAACTTGCTAAAACACAGCGCTTGTAAGTCATTTGGACTAACTTCATTGTGCTGAGTGTATTCATCCTTTGGGCCCTGGTAGTCAGGAGGGGTCTGGATCTTCAGATTATGGATTAGCCCAGGGAGAGAGAAGGTAAGGTCTTCACATGGGGAAACACCGTGAAATGCATTAGAAGTCAGCAGACAGGATTGGATTTCTGTTCCTGTGCAAGGGAGCTTGCTTTCAGTATCACAAAAAATCAACCATAAGAGAATCTAGTTTTAAATTAGTCAAGATTTTAGGGCCCAGAAAGCAGGAGGGCGGTAGCTCCACTTTTTCTTGGGTGCATTACCCTTGCATGATCTCTGCAAAATCAATGAAGCTTCACTAATTTGCATGAGCTAAGAATTTGGTCTGCGTGTTTGCAGGGCAGGAGGGAACAATGCCATTTACAGGCGCTTCTCTTTACTATTCAAGACCTACCTACACAGTTAGTTCAACTAAAGCCTTTAGAGTATCTGAGATTTTCTTGTCAATTTAGGCTTCTCCCAAATTAGGTAGTATCTTTTATTACTCCCAACAGCTGTTTCCCTAAAAAGTCCGTTGAATTTTCATATCTGTTATTGAAGGAAGACAGTAATTTTCAACATACAGGACAAAGACACAAATGAGTAGGCAACATTTTTATACTGAATTGCTTGCACTTGGCAGAGCTAATGAAGTATACGCCAATTTCTAACTAAGGAGAAGTTACCATTTATTCTGGTGTGCATACAAATATACATCTATATATGTATGTATATAAATATATCATAATTGTAGCAAAGTGTATACTTCATGTTTATTTCTTCGTCTTAGTTACACTGACTTATGAGTTTAAAATCTGGAACTCCCATTTTCTCACAGTTTCTTAAGCATTAAATTTCTATTTTTCCCTTTGCTGTTTCCAATGTATTTCTAATTGAAGTAATTTTTAATTTTTTTTTTCCCTATAGAACTGAAAATCTGAATTTAGATATTTACCCATCAAGTAATTTCTATGTACAATGTCTTCTTTTCATGTGGCTCTGTTATTGCATAAGTAAGTACCAGAAGTTTTGAAGATTCTTGAGCCTAGCCATAATCCCAATCTACAGCTAAACTTAATAGAAAATGTAGGTGGTGTTTAAAACACAAAGTAATTACTGATAGTGTGTATTTTGGCACAATTATAGTGTGTATTTTGGCACAATTTTATGAAAGAACGCCAAAATGGTTATGGGGTTTTTTTTTTAAATGCGTTACCCATGCTTTCTACTTTTCCTTTCTTCATCGACCCATACTATAATGCAAATCAATGATGACTATTTAGGGTAGATTTAGTAGAATTAGTCTTAACAGCTACTTTGTTTATACACAATTAGTTTAAATGGAGAAGAAAATTAGGTAGGCTAAATATGGGGATATTTTCCAGTCCATTTACTTGTGAGTCTCCTCCCTAGGGTTACTTCAATGAGGACAATGCCTATGTCATTATTATGGCTATTGATTTCCTGTATTTCTCGCTTGCCCTCCCTATGATTGATGACATTCTGCCCTGAGTGGCTGGATCCCAGAGTGGGATGTCCTCATAAAGCTTTAATATAAAATTTTTAGTTAAGTGTGCAGTAAGTATAGGAGACGGATGAAAAGTCTTATATATACTTACTATATAGTCCTATATCTTGAGGCTTTCTTTGAAACTTTCATACTGGTTTATAGTATCTTGTGAACTTGGCCCAGTATTGGTTTCATTAACGGATCATTACTGAGACGAGCACCCACCATCAACAGTAAGGATATAACTTATCTTCCCATAAGTCTGTAGGGAAGGTAGATTTAAATAGTAATAAAAGTTGCTGTAGCTCATTGCTTCTAAACGTGTGGTATACTACAGAAAACCACCACACAGTCAATTTCCAGCAAATCTTTACTCACCTTTTTAGCCCACCACTGTTTTTTTTCATATGTCTCAAGTCAGAAAGTTCCTTTTTTTGTTAGGAGGAATCACTAGATGACACGCAGTAGCTGCTATATTCCTATTATTTTTACATTATCACAGGTGGAAAGGAGTGAAAATCTGAGGTAGATCCGGTTAGGGATTTTTTAAGAAAACATTTTTTATCCTCAAAAAAGAAATCAATTTTAAATATGAAAACTCACGAGAGGCAGTTGACATGAAGGAATTTTTTTTTTATTATTTTTTTTTTGGTGAGGAAGGTTAAAAGTGAACTTTGAAACCTTTTCACATTATGTAGGTGAATGTTTCTCTTTTTGACGAACAAGTCAAAATTTTCTTTGGAAATTTAATTATACTGGCAAAATTAAATACAAACTGACATAAAAATTAAGCCTTTGATTTATTATAAGTTGACTTTTTCTCTCCTTTATTAGGTGCAAGTGCTTTCAGTTTTGATCTTAGATTCAGATTCAGAGCACTGCAGAAATATTCTGAGTTTGAGAGAATAATTTTCTAACTGTACACCTCTTCCACTGTAGCCTTAAGATAGGTGTAGAGTTCAGGTGAACATGGACAGAAAAATTACCTTACTTTTCCCCGTCTCTGCTGTCATTGAATTTATGAATAGGGTTTCTGCTACAGAAGCCTAAACACTACAAGTACAAAGGATGTTTTTTACTGTTTGTTAGAGGGTGAAATGGATGAGGAATAAGGGCTAATCATATCCATGGCTTTGCTTTCAGTCTCCTCATACTCCTGCATACCAAATAGAGACAAAATACTTGTGCTGCTTGCTATGTTTCTGAGTTTCAGAAAAGGCATCTGAAAAGTCTGCATTCATAGCGCAACCCAGCACACAAGGATGATACTCCTTTCAGTGAAATGAACTGCCTGAAGTGAGCAGGGTTAAGAAAGACACAATTATTTTACCAATGAAATAATATAGGACTATAAGAAACATGAGCATGTGAGTTGAGCAGTACACATTTCTAGAATGCTGACACGTTTTCGTGAAACAACCACCAACTGTGAAGAGTTAACTAACCATACAGTTCAGAGAAAAAACCTAAAGCTTTTCAATCAAGGTTTAGATGAAAACAATAACACTCTAAAGACACCACATAGATTTTATGAGTCACCCAAAACACAAGAAAGACTTTTTGCTAAGACCAATAATCACACAATGAAGACCATGTAACATCCCCTGCATTCAGAAATAGTTGAACCACCAAAAGATGCAGAGAAAAGATTCTCTATATAAACATTATAAAAAGCTTTGAAAGTTCTGCTAATTATATCAACTTCATGGCAACCAAAGGAAACGAGCTGAACAGTTTTCTATTTTAGTTGGCTTGTTTTAAACTTTCACAAAAAAAAAAAAAAACTTTTTG
>JAOXJK010000012.1:103778795-103789064 GCA_025774025.1 Xenus cinereus | reverse complement strand
ATTGAAATGTTGGGTTGAATCTTAGGAATAATTAACTAGTGATATTTTTAGAAAGTAAGTTAAAGCTTTTCTACTTTTCAGTAGAGTAGCCTTGTAAATATCCTTTAAGATTTGAATACAGTGTCATTTTTAGAGAGTGTTCTCAGCAATGTCAGCCTCTTGGATTTCCTTCACAATATAATTTTGAGTACAACATGTAAAAAACCCAAACCCAGCCATAATTTTAGGTGACAATATTGTGCCATATAGTTAAGTTTTACTTAAACAAATGTACAATTTTACCGAGTAAGTATGATGATTCATGCAGCATCTTGGGCAACCACATTTTATGCCAGATATTGTCCCTAGACAGATATTCAAGTCTGATAATTTCTTTTGGTCAAATCTAATACTAAAATTAACATCTGACAACAAAAAACATATATATTGAGTTACAAGCCTCTCTCTTTTTCTTACCCCCACTAACAAACCATAGCACAGAATGTAAAAGAAAAGCATTCGTAAATATTGTTAACAATTCACTATAGCTAATAAGCACACTGAAATGCTGAGATATCAGCATATAGAACTATAGTTGCTGTTTCTTCAAAATTAATAAAACTGAAAAGGATCGGGAGAAAACCGTACATAAACTTAAAAGTTCTTTCCAGCTAAAACAGGAGGCACTGCAGAAAGCAGCAGCTATTGTAAAATAGCTACTTCAAAGATATCACCCAATCGCCCATCCTGTAAACAGCATGCTCAGAAAATAAGTATTTTTTGTCATGGTAACATCCTGTGAAAAGGTCAGAAAGTTAGGGATCAGGAAATGTAAAGATAACATTTTTATTCTGCTGTTATGTCAGATGTTATATTAGCATGCTTTGTCAGTTAAAGAGATTAAAAAATAATCACATTTTCACTCAGAGTTGATTTACAGGAAGAGGAGTAGAAAGACAACTTGGCATTGTATGAATACTTACGCTTCTTAAGTCCTGCTGAATTATTTTGTTAGTATCCATGTTGAGTGGTAACGTTGTTCTGCAAGGTGAAAAACAAACAAACAAAAAGAACTGTCACCTTATTTTAGTAAGAAACATGCATTTTCTTCTTGTTGCAAATACCTAGTCTGAATATCAGAAGTACTAACAAACTCCCTTTACTTCTCCAATATTACCGGGTTCCCACACTTTGGGGCATGGCTGTGACACACCCACACTGAAACATACAAGTTGGATGCAAAGAAGGTGTAACTGTCCCATGATGAAGACCCTCCTACAGCATCTGAGCTCTGTCCCGTTCACACAAGGCAATTTCTTCATGGTGATGTTTGCAATGAACAAAAGTATCACAGAAAAACCACAAAGCATTTCTAGTCTCTTTACTTTGCTATAAAGCAAGGTTTATTGCTCTTCTCCTTTGGTCATGTTTGTGAATTTCATACTGCAAGGATATTATGAGAGAATGTCCCTGTCAGCTCTGCCCCTTTGAACTCCTCTTTAGAGCTCAATTCAAGCTAAGATAGTAACAAAAAATGTTTCCAGTCATCCTAGATGACAACATCCTGCCATACTGGGAAGTTTGATGTAACACAGGACCTTCTGGCTTACTGAGAAGAGAGTATAGGCGATGAATTATTAAGAGTTTCTAGTCAACAACCTTTTATATCGTGTTCTATCCCAGGATAGATGGTTCAGGCTCAAGTACTATATTTGTCAACAGTAAATGAAAGCTGCTGCCCAAATACCACACTGACAGCATTAAACTGCTTGTATATTGTTGTGGCTGTCATTTAAGGCAGCTAAAGCACAGAAATTCAGAGCAGGGCTGTCCCTGTGTTCTTAGTTCATCCCCTTGTGTTCTCACTTTTCATGAACTCGGAAAACCAGCAATGCTGTAAGAATTACTGGGGCTGCAACAACACCTAGGCACAGGGGAGTCCATTAAGAACAGCATCAGTGATGCAGCATTAACTCTGGATTTCCTTTATTTGTGCTTAATTTAAAACATTTCTTGTAGTCTTTTATTTCCATGAGATGATTTTAGAAATGCAAAGCCCATGGCCATGGATAGGAGATTTTAAAGAGAGGAGTCTGTTTCCCTGATGAGATACTTCAGGTGACCTCATTAGGTTTAAACCAGTAGGAAATTAGCTCAGTATTCATGCTACATATACTGATTTTGTGTTTTTCTTTCATTTCTTCGGTGTGTTTGTATTTACCAACAAAACAATGAAGAAAAATAATATCTACTCAAATGACCTTAGAAATTTTCTCCCCAAATCATGTTTGAAATACATAAGATACTATTAAGGGGTAGCTTCTTGGCACTTCGGTAATTGAGAGATGAATGCTGTTTCACTGTGTTAAATAAGGTCTGAATTAAACAGGATCAAATCGGGCCCTTTGACTCACTCTTTAAAATTACAGTCCTAAAAACATTGACCCTTTTAAGTATGTTACTAAATCTTCTACCTCTTGTGATCAGATTTTTTTTGAGGCCAACTAGCCCAAATTTTTCTTCTTGCTGTTAATTAAAATAGTGTCACAGACAGATATAAAGTAAGACCAAAGTATTTGGCCTCTTATAAAAAGTAATGTTATCACATTGTTGGTGCCTACATTTGGCAGTGTTGAATCTTCTATTCTTCTTTCGAAACATTTTTTCTATGAATTCCTTTATTCAGAATCGAGCCCTCTACTTCATATCTTAATAGATATTCACCTCTTCCTCAGGTTATTTTTATTGTAAAAATATGTATAGATGGATGTACTTTTGGAGCCAAGGGTTACTGCACCAATAAGTTCTTAGCAGATATACTGATCTCAGGCACTTTAGTTGTTACTGGGGTTAAAAAAACCCCACCTATTGAGATGAAATCCAAAAGTATTATCTTACCACATTGTGGCATCAGTCATATGTCAGTTTCTGTGGTGTGAATTGTTAGTGCTGGAGAGAACACTGATCTTTTTCTTGTACGATGGAATCTCCTATGCCTTTATCATTTCCATGAGGTGCTCGTTACACTGTCAGCAACTCTTAGTAATGGCTATGTTTCCACCTCTTTTTCTCAGAAGTGTTTCTATTCTATAGATGACTTTGCTTTTTGAGAACTTATATCCAACTTTTGAAAATACCTATTTATAGAAGTTGAAATTAATCTCAATTTTACTGATACATCTTTCTTACCATTTTTCTGAAGCTCCTCACATTACATTATTATAAAAGCATCCATAAAGAATAAAATGTCAAAATGCATATTAATCTCAAGAATATAATGTTGAATTGATCTATGTGAAATGTGAAAAATATCCATGCCTATCTATTTAAAAAGAATGAAATTAGATTTACCATAGTGAGGACGTGAATATTAGGATATGCCAGAGTTGACTCCAATTTATCTCTATGTGTGTGTTACTTTAATTACAGTAAGATTGTTCTTGATAAAAATATTGTATAAATATCAGTCAGTTTTCGATGTGACAGTACTGCATGTCAGCAAACACAGAGGCAGCAGTTACAGACCAGATGGCCTAACTAGGAATGTGTTGTTTACATTCACTTGTGTGGTTTCATTGTATGTTTTGAGTGTGCAAACCTGGTTCACGTGCCTATAGGCAACAATTATCCATTTTTGTCTGATTTTTTAGTAGTTAGTTTGCACTGATGGTGCTGGTTTCAGGGCTGGTACCATTATTAACATGATCAATTCCCCTGTGTTATGTTTGAAGAAGGTCTCATCTGCTGCTTCTTCTAGATCAGGCAGTCTAAGAAGCAGCACATCACAACATCACCATGTGCCTGCTAATTTTGACCCATAAACTTTCAACTGGCCCCTTTTGTTTTATACTCATATTCACATGTGCTGTGACTTACAGGGACGAATGCTTTCCTTAATGACTTCTTGCTTTCCTTCCTGACTTCTTCAGTCTGTAAACATGCCTGCTATGAAACTGCATGTGAGCAGGACCATCTCTTCTTTAATTGGTGGGTCACTGATCAGAATGAGGAAGGTACCATTTCAAACTGCAAAGAAGCTCACTAGCCATCAGTCACATTAGAGGCTTCTTAACTGTTGTCTGCAATGGTATTATATCTTCTGTTTGATATATATTAACATTTGGAAGTGAACTGATTTAACTGTGCCTTAGTCTGCGTCTCAGTGAGACAAAGTTCAGTAGTAGATCCTGCTGCTTATGTTTATTTGCCCTTCTTGTCTTTGTTTCTATTTTATCATTCAAATAAAGTTATTATTTCCTCTGCCTACAATTTGTGAGCTTTAATTAGTTGGCATAAGATTGGTTTTATATGAACTGTAAGAGATTTTATCAGTAACTTATTTGCACTTTGTGCATCCAATTACAGTATCTAGATTTTAGGTAACCATAATTAGTACTATATATTTATGCTAAGATTGCAAGTTAAAAGAAAATGCACAACTGCATCCTAAAACTACATCATTAATTAGAGATTTTAAAATTAAGTTAAATTTACATTTTGGCAAAACAGGACACATTATAATGTCTTCATGTGAAGGGAATACTTGTTATTAGTAATTAATAAATCTTAAATGTGCCTCACTTGCAGGCTTCAAAATAAGAGTGAAAATGAGGCACAATAATAAATGATTTCATGCACCTAGCAAGAACAATGATTTCTTGTAGGTAAGAGCATGGATGGGCTGGGAACAATTTCCATTCTCTTCTTTTCTAGCAGTTGTCCTTCTTATTCAATTACCAGGAGCAATTTTGTAAAATGTTTAAAACACATACCTGATAAGGCTATATAACCCCAACAGGCAACTTGCATATTCACTGCAATAATCAGATAGACACAGTGTCTCTGATTTAAGCAACTTACCAAAAGACTTAAACTTTTATTTATTTATAGTGATGAGAATCTCTTTATCCTTACCTTAAAATAAACTTATCGAGTGATCATTTGGGGTAATACCTAGATAGTTTAGGCAGGCTGCTCCAACTTAGGTGTCACATAGTGTGAAAGTAAAGAATACAGCAATTAGGCAATTCAGAGATGCTAAGTGGAATCCTGTGTGATAGGGAGGTAGGTGAGGTTACACTGGTCTTAAAGAAAAAATAGATGCTCACAATCTGAATAGCGGGTAGGGCAGAGCTTGCCAAGAGCCAAACGCTAAGGACTAAGGCTCTGTGCATACTTCTTTCTTTTCTGAAGCACATTTGAGCTGGTGATACTTAATAGCTGCCTCCAGGCTTTCCATAGCTCCATGATTCTCTGGAGAATTGTCCTAAGAGTAAGTTGACCACTCAAACATCTTATATGATTTAGCCTGTCCCCCAATATTTGCATTTTAGATAACGGTAGATACTCTGAATCTTATCCTTTGGCAACAAGGAATTAGGTGACATAGTTGAAATAAACAACATTTAGTGCTACTGATCTTTAGCAGGCTCTTCCTCTGAAGTAGGAAGGATTTTGGAGGTAAATGGGAGAAGAATTAGAAAGGAAAAAAAAAATAATAAAAAAGACAAAGGAATGACATAGACATCCTGGTCATCAGTCAAGTTGTCTCAGTCTAATCCTGGCATCTGTAAGTATTGCCTGAGGCAAGCAGTTGTCTAATTCTTTGCTTTCATTATCTACATTGATTTGTTAGTGCTACTTATTGACTGCTTGGTGCTATGGTTCCTTTACATCAATCCACCAAGACTTTGTAGTTTTGTTACAAAAACCTGCATCTTGTCTTTCTCTATTTGTAATCATTGTTAAACTCCGTCTCCCATTGTGGCTGAAAGAAGAGAAACTTCAGAGGTAGGATAGAACAGGGTTAGAAGAATGAAGGGATGTTTAATGCAAAAGAAAGCCTGAAGTGGTCAGAGGAAGTGAAAGGGTCTAAAAGAAGAGGAAAGCTCAGGATGCAGAAAAAAAAAAGTGTAGAAAAAAGGAAGATGGCAAAGTTAGGAAAAAACATGAGAACGAACCAGGAGAAACAAAAGGAAATTAATTAAAAAAATAATAAATTAGATTGAAGATAAAGTAAAGAAGAGCACTTTTTTTTTTTTTTTGCATTTCCTTTATGCTGATTTGGATTTATTGGAGAGGAGGTCCATATCTGTAGGCTATTCCTTGGCCAACAGAACAAAATATCTGTTGTAGTCCATGAGGCAAAAGGAGAGTCAGTTTTCAGCCACATGAAGCAGCGTAACTGCACCAATTTAGCACAAGAAATAAAAACTACAGTCCCACATACTGCAGTTCCCCAATACAGCTAAGTGATACAGCTCCCTATGGTGTAGGAAGAAATGGCCCCAAAAACTAGCCTGTTCTATTCCCTGGCACACTTTATCCGTTTCTAACATGTAACTCAATCAGTAAGTTTTCAATCTTATTGGTCATTTAAATATACTAATTGATGCAGAAAGACATCACCTTTAAGATATTTACTGTAATATTGATGCCCTGATTTATCTTTCTTCTTGTGACAGACAGAATTCTTCAGAAGTGATTATCTCTGTATTATTTTTTTGGAGTGAGTTTTTTTTTTTTCAAATGAATATTAAGGCTTCAAAATGTGCCCATGTGTCAAATGGGATTTTAATAATCATCTGACCAGAATCCGAATATGAAGAGGACCTATGAAGTAGCTTATTCAGTCACTGTTCAAGCAGTTTTCCATTTGCATTTTGGAAACCTCAGTCTTAAATGCCAATGTCAATAGGCTGTAGGTGTCTTAAAGCTTTTCTTAAAATTAATGCTTATTGAAAAGTTCATCCAAAATAAGGTCATACCTTAAAAAAAACCAGAAAAAAAGTCTTTTAAAAGGTTTTTAAAAACTGACTTGGATAAGAAATAGAAATATGTTCAGAACCATTTAACCTTGACCTACATTACATTTTTGGGTTTGTGAAGGAATCTGTATTACGAAAAAAAAAGAGAGAGAGAAAAAGAAAAGAAAAAAAACACGGTAACCTTCAGAAGACATTCAGCAGAACCTGACAAAGTTTTGATTGAAGAAAGATTGATTCTCTAAAGTTTGAGTGGTCAGACATGCACTGAATTTGCTGAGGTTCATTGCTATATCCTAGAAAGTATTTTCAGCCCTTCTATCCTAATGAGCTTATTAGTAAAAGGCTGAAAGGATCACAGATTGTCTATCAAGTAAGATTGTCAGTCACATGCTGTTAGCAACTCTGCTGTGATTTATATACCATGCTTACAGAAGACAGAGGTATGAAAAAAACGAGCCTTATTGTGTCCTATGACCAGTGCAGTGGCAGAAAAATAAGATGTTCAGCATTGTGCTTAGGGGGTGGGAAGATATAAGTTCTGAATGAGGAAGTCATAGAAAATTAGATACAATGATACCTTTCCCCTCTTGTTTCCTTCAGTGATAATTATATTATATAGAAGAAATTGGATTACCTGCAGCAGTAATAGTTATGGTCGAAAAATATACTATTAGATGCAATTAAAAAGTGGGGGAGAGGGGGATGGGAGGGGGAAAAGCTCAAAGTTAGCTCAGCTGCTGTTAGCAACAGGCATTTTCTGACTTCCCTGTACTCAATGCAACTAGACGAGAATGATTGTCGGTGCAGTTTTACATCCAGCAGAGACTTTTTTTCATATCCTTGCTTTATTTTGTGTGTAGCAGCAGGAACTATTGATAAATTCACTTACAGAAGAATATAATTTAGGGGAAAAAAGTTGGGATAATTTGGTTATTACTGAAAGATTTTCAAATTGTTAAAAAAAAGCAGGCTGATTGTAATATGCTTCTCAGTGAGGTTTGTATCCAAAGGGGATGAAAGCAAGGCTTGCGAAAATTACAGATAAATTAGCAATTAAAGAGAATTAGGTATGGGTTGAGCTGAGTTGAGTTTAGCTGACCTGAAAGCCATACACACAAGTTACTACCGCCTTAGTTAGTATTGTCGGATAACCCCAAGAAAGTCTTTGGGGCACAAATTTGCCTTGGATTAAAACAACTCGTGTATCTCCTGACAGATGTTGCTTTCCCTCCCACTCAGGAAGGGCTCATCTTTTTCAAAATCTTTCCTTGAGGTGACCCAACAGTTCTGCCAATGGCTCTTTGCTCCTCATTCCTCTTCCCTCCTGGCATATATGACACCCGATGACAACAATTGCTTTGCATGTTTGCTGAATTATTATGCAGCAATTTGCAGAATTATTATTCAGCAAACATACAGAATTATGTGTTACTGAAACGTTACTGCATAAATACCAAATCCTTCCCAACATACTTATTTTCAACAAATTAAGATTATAAATAGTTTATACTCAATTATGATATTTTTTGTCAGAAATTTTTTGCTTCTTTTTATTGGTTAGATTTTGTGTGACTGGTATCCAAGAAGGGGATCTTCTTGGATAAGGTCCCTTCCCAAATGCTGTCACAGTGGGAGAATTGATGAATACAAAAGCTGCATCCAAACAGCATACGGTAGGCTACAGTATCAATCCAGAGAGCTAAAGCTGGTAAGATTGTAGTTGAGGATTTTGCTACACGCTGAAAATATGCATCAGTGGAAGTATTTGGGAGTGACTCAGCTCTGCACCACGTGTTATAAAGCCCCACATAGGCTTTGGTAGAGAATAGTCTATGTTCATCAGTTGTGTTGCTGTCCTATCATGGGAACACCTTCAAATCGAGCCAATAATCTCATCCCCAAAGTATTTAAAATAAATAGCCACTTAAATTAAAGCTTGCTAAAGCTGTGTGTGCTTCAGTCATGCAGAGAGAAAGTAATATGAGCCAGAAAATTTCAAATTGGCAAAGGCAGTCTGTCTGCTTCTTCAACAATGTAATAACACCACAGCAAATAAGAAGAGGAAACAGTTTTATGTAATTTACCTGCTCTGCTGTCCACTCCCACTGCCTTCCTAAGCGGGATACCTTTTATTTAAAATTAACCTACTGACTCTTAAAATCACAGAGTGAGGAACCTCATCTTCCCTCCTAGACAAATAGAAAAAAACAAGACTAGAAATTCAGACAATCAAGAAAATTACTATTTCCAGGAAACATTCATAAAATTATCATAGCACCTTACTTGTCTGAGAGGCTGGTCAGGCACATTCACCAAGTATTCATATTCAGTATCTGCTACATAATAGAAAGCTACCAGTCTGTATTTGATTGAACAAACTGGATTCATCAGAACCCTAGCTGAAACAGAAAGTTTGTATAAAGAAATTCCAAGTGAATCAAAAATACTTGAAGTTAGGAATCCATGTATATTTAAAATATTTTGATGAAATGAACAGAGAATGCTTCAGGCCATGCAAAAACATGTTTTTAAGAGATCCTGTTTTACATATCAAATATGTGTTTTATGTTGTGTTATTCTGCTGTCAAGACAAACGGTCATTGCTTGTTATTTGTCTCCATATCTCTCTTACTAAGAGTTTTTTTGTTTTGTTTTGTTGTGTTGATCATCATGGAACATTCATCACCGTCAGGGCTTCATGGTTCAGCTCTTCTTTTCCAAACAAAAAGGAAAGAGGAGCATACATTATAGGAATGCAAAATTTCATAACCTTGTCTTAGAAAGCAAGGAATTTAAAATGCTGCTCTAGGAGTACTGTTTATGGAGATAAAGGATATAGGCTTAATAGAGATCAAAATAAATAACAGAGAATTAAAAATACTTCACAGTATACCATCTTGCCAAGTTTTTGCATATCAAATAAATGTCTTCATTAAAGCTATAATTAAGGATCATTTTTATGTTTATACTGGTGGCATAAAAGCCACTATGTCTGACCCAGATCCCACTATAACTAGTGTTTGTAAACAGGAAACATTTACAATTTAAGATTAAAACAGAACAGGACAAACAAATATATGCTAAAGCCAGGAATAAGGCAAAAAAACAGGTCAGGGCTCACAGAAAACAAATGCCTAAATTGGTTAACAAATAGGTGTGCTGTCAAAAATGGTGAGGATGTGCTTTATTAGGCCAGATAATATGGCTTTTATACATCATAGTAAAAATTAGGTATGACCTGCTTGAAATCTGCAGTTTCACTAGTGATACTTACTTAATTTTATATTACTTTTCAGCTGAAGATCCCAGAATTAAATTTTTGGAAAATATATTTTAAGTTAAGAAAACCTATTGGCAGAACAGTGCTGTTTTTACAATGATCTTGGACTGTTTAAATTAAGAAGTCTAAAAGAGTTCTTGTTTTCATTTCAAAATATTTCATTTGGAAATATGTCATTTTAAATGCTCCATTACATCATGGAAAAAACAACATAGAACTAAGGGAGGGGGGAGATACTTCTTG
>JAOXJK010000012.1:103753270-103771971 GCA_025774025.1 Xenus cinereus | reverse complement strand
ACACTAGAGTCTTCTAGAAGTGCAATTTTCCCCAGTATTAGAAGAAAAGTTAGTCCCGTGTCTCTCAACCCAGGACAGGTGCCTAGGACTGCAGTGCCTGCTTGATGGGAGCAGGCTGCGAAACACCAGTTTTGCTTGTTGCTGTGGTGGGGAACAAGATGCGGTAGAGAGTGCAGGGAGCCAGCCCAGACCAGGGACCAGCACACATCAGAGCAAAGTCGGCACAGCAGAAGTCCAGTCTGCTATTTATTATGATCTACATACATTTAGATGAAAGAGTTCAATCCTTCAAAGAGAAGAGTCCAGTGAGGGATATGAAATATAGTACTGGTGCTGCTAATGATACTAAACTGTTCAGGCAGTGTTTTTTAGTGTACAGATATATTGCATTATGCCACCCATCATCATTCTTACAAAAGGTGGAGAAAAATGCTGTTGATTTGTAATTTATACTAACTTGCTTTGAACAGATTATCGGTTTTATTTTTAATTTCTTAGATTAAAAGAAAAAAAAATCACTTCATGTATAGATATCCATCTAGCAATGGAATGTCAGCAATGAACTGCAGAACAACTTTAGTTTTCAAAAGGTCATTTCCACATGCTAGATTACAATAAGGAGGTATCTGAATAAAAAGCAATGCTCTCCCAACTACAAATATCCTGTTGACAGATCTTGGTACAAAGCTGGAGTCTAAACAAGGTGCTTAGACTTGGCATGTCTAAGTTATAATAAATACAATTTAAGGTGTGTAATCCAACACACAAGTTTGGTTCACATGCAACTGCAAGGACCCAAGGGATGTTCACTGACACTAATTACATGACAAAATATAAGATCAAAGACAGAAATCATTGACAAAGTGATCAAATGCTGCCAGATTGACCTTTCTGATCCTGAAGTGAATGGGAGCATTAATTAGGTATGAGTTCAGTGAATGCAGCAGCAAGCACTCAGTTTGAAAAAAAGCAATATACCATACAACATTTCTGCAGTAAGTATGTATAGGAAGAAAGATTCGAATGTACACAGATCTGTCTTAGCAGTTTTGAAAATGTAAGAGTTATGTCTATGCTGCTTTGATTTCATTTATTATATTCCTATGCAGATAAAATGACATAACTGCATTCATTATTAAAGAGCTGGAGAAGCTTTCATTACTATCTCATTTAGAACTTATAGATAAAATTTCAAAGTCCTATTTCAAGCAAATGTGCTGTATTTTAGACTGATCAAAAACTCCAAGATGCTTCACAAGATTAACTTGTATGGAATAAAAGCTGCACTGATAGCACAGTGCAGCACTCGCTTTCTTTGCATGCTGCCATCTCAATGGAAAGTGATCAGATAGCATCTTCCACTCACTGATTAGAACAGGAAGTAAAGGCGTAAGAGACAGTTGAAACTGCAAAAAAACCCACCAAAACCAACTGTGTGTATGCAAAATATTATGAATAGCAGGATATGTTAAATAGCAATTCAGACAGCTAGCACCACTGTATGTCTTAGTTTAATAAAAGTAGCCGTAAACAATTAAGGTCTCTCTACAAAGCTTATCAGAAGCCTGAAACATCTAATTGCTGCACCTGATTTAGCTTTAACCAAGAGATGAAATCTTGGCCACCGATCACGCCTACCTGTATCGCATGAATTTCAGGAGCAGTTTATGTTCTCTAAATGTAACAAGAGCAGAACAGTCTCCTTATTGATATAATCCGTGAGACTAGCTTTGTGAAGGGCCCAGCCTCTCCATCTGGAAGATGAAAATGAAGGGTTGAGAGAGAATGGTGAGGGAAGACCTCAATGAATAGGGAAAAAAGGGGTGCTGAAGAGGGTGAAATGGGAGCGAGCGCAGGGCAGCAGAAGAAAGTGAAGCTGCATTCCAAGTCTGTTGTGTCCAAGCTAAATTGCCTGGGGATAGAGATCTCATGCAATGCATCCTTGGCTGCACCACGATTTGGCTTCCTGTTACAAACCAGCATTGCCAAGAGACATTAAGCAGTCATATTTGAAAACATTTTGCAGGTGCCAGGCTGTACTCTCCCCTGTGCTAATGAGAATTTGATCATCTACTGTAGATATAACATACAGGGGAGGAGGAGTAGAGTCTGCGAATCAGCCATTTTTGTACTGAGGGGGGATCAGTGGCAGAATAACAATAGGATGTCTCTGCACCTTAATAAAAAAATCACTGAACACTGGGCCAGTCTATTAAAAACTGGTACTTGTGCAATCTAATTGAGACATCTGGTCACTTTACCTTGGCCATTGATGAGAAAATAAAGACGATCAGGCCTGCAATCTGAGAGCAAACGTTTCTTCTGTTGAGCAATTTCCTTATCAGAGAATTATCTGCTTGATAGCTAATCTAAATATAAATTAGATTTAAAGCCATAGCTTGTAATTTCATTTCTCTTTTGGAATGCTTTTCTTCATTCAGTTTCTACAGTTCTGTGTGGGAGAAAAACAATGTTCAGTTCATTTCAAGAATAAAAAGGACTCTGTCTTTCCTTGAGCTATTCTCACTCCTTTCCTTCCCCCATGCTTGCTTTTCCCCCTCTATTCTCTTACACCACACACACAGCCCCTTTATGTTTGTGAGCCGCACATTAACCCAAAAGGTTAATGAGCACAGGGCTCAGGTGCACTCCATGCTCTTGCAGCATTACTAATGCTGTGGTCATGGGCTTGGAATGGCATTCTGGCAAATTAGTTCTTTTGTGATCTCCGAGCTGAGAGCGACTCTGCTGTTTTTTGTGCTCCCTCACTGCATTTTTATGCTGAGCTTTCTGTCTCTATGAGAATATGTTTTTTGCCCATTCCAGTACCCGTTCCCTACAAGAACAACAGAATTATTTGTGAGATCAACACCAACTGCAATATGGTGAATATGTCAGTGCCAACAAACTTTGTTAAATATTCCTGTGCATATAAGAGCAGCAGAAGGGCCGATGGCAAAGGGGAAGGCAAAAGCCTCGAATAAGAAACAGCCCATCTGAACTCCACTCAGTAAAACCTCTGGAAATATCTAGCAACAATTTAATCACCTTCCTTCCTGGACTGGTTGCAACATCAGACATCTATGATATTTAGACACCTTTCTAATTTATTAAAAAGTCACCAAATACTTCAACATTATATGTCCAAGAAAATCTGAGAAATGCCCATTGTGGAGAGAACATCTGTCTTCGACTAAAAGTAGGGCTGCAACTAGATGTAAGGGATCAGCAAGGGCAGACTGGTAAAGTGAAGTCAAATTTGCAGGTCTGGGTTCTGGATTTGCTGAGTTCATAGTCAAGCATAGACAAGGCTGCAATGCTCACTGCATGGCTGCAAGCTGAGGCCTCCCTTCAGCTCCCTCATCACAACAACTCCCACCAGCAAGCCAGTTGTTGCCAGTGAATTGAACTCTATTGGTGGAGAATGTGTTCAGGGCCCTGGCATGAGGTTTGGAAAGACAGTGACTTAAAAACACATGGTAGCTTAATAAAAGTACTGGTTGATGGTGACCATCTTCTGTATTGTGCTTAATTTAGTTCCAAATTTGAAAGTGACTAATGGTTAAAATATGCGTGGGCATAGTCTTTATATTTAAGTACTTGCCTTGCTGTTCTTCACACTATTTATATTAAGTTTACCTCAAGAAAGCATGCTAGCAATGAAATGATGAGGAATCTGAAATGGGAGTTGTTATATACCAGTCTTCTCAAGCAAGAACAACTCCAGGACAGCAAGACTTAGGAGCTGTGAGAAGTGATCAAAAGGAACTTGACTGTAATGCACAGTTCACATAGGAGGAAGAAAATTTGAGGCATCTGTATTCACCTGGCATATAGTTTTAATTTGTGCAGAAGCCTGGAGGTAAACACGGGTTTCACACACAGTTATCATACCCAGATGGTGGTTGTGTGAAGGGGAGTTCTGCCTGATATTGAGGTGAGTAAGCATTTGCTGAGATTCAGTGCTGCAGCCAACACTGAGGTATCTGCTCAGTTTATGAGGAGGAATCGTGCCTCCTCAGGACACAAAAGCTTCAGGATGTGGTAGGACTACTGGGCCATATAGATCTGTGGGACAGCAGCCTTCCAGGACAGCTTTGTGAGTGATGCACACATGAGTGATCGACATACGTAAAGGTCTGGAAAAGATAGAATCAGTGGCTTTTTTAAAAAATGCATTTTTTGCTCAAAAAACATTTAAAGGATAGGAAGCAGTAATTTATATAACTATACTGCCTCAAGCTTAACATTGTGGTAGCAGCTGTGGCCTTGGTACCTCAGGACCTTCTGACAGAGTGAGAAAGGAGAGATTCCCACAGTTCCTGTGGGCAAAATACATCTTCTTGGGCTCTGCTCACAGGAGCAGAATTTAACCTTAAGCTTAATCACCTGGAGGGACTTGAGAAAATAAATGCATGCGTGTTTCCTTTGAGTGATTTCTCTGCAAATGTGTCAGTTGCTCAGTTTCAAAGCTTTGACAGATGTAAAGATGTATAAATACTTCAAAACGTCAGAGGGAAAGACAGAGAATAGGAATAAATGAAACCAGAAATGATGAATAGTACTGCGGAGAAGTACAAGTTTACTGTGCATTGATAGGAACTTTGTTGGAGATATAACGCATTCTGCAGTCTTACACAGTATGATTAACATGATCTAGGAGGAACCATGCACATGATGACTCTGATTTTGTTGAGGTTCCCCGTCAAGAAAAGGAGGCATGCAAAATAAGTAGTTCAAGAAGCTTTAACAACAATATTCATCCTTAGCATGCATTTAATACTCAGATTCCTTAAAAGAAAAAAAAAAGTAAGCAACGTACCATAGATATAATTATAAAAAGCTAACAAAAGCTGTTATAAAAATACACATCGTAGTTACAAAAGCTACCAGTTTTTATGGTAGACTAGAATATATAGCAATAATAAAGTCTCTTAAATGACGTTATTTCAGTCCTTGTCTCATCTGCGAGAGCTGTAAAGGGCTTTGTAAATTGACCTGAAAATTGGCTGTTCTCATCTGACTAAGCAGAGGAGAGAAAGACTTTTACAGTATATGGCCCTTTCCATGAATGTCTTACATCTTATTCAGTCCTTATCTGTAGGAGATATTGCATCAAGTGACACTGCAATCTTGCAGTCCAAAAACCAGTCTACTTCATATCATCTTGTTATTTGGTGGCTTGACCGGAACCCAGAGATCTTTCTGTCTATATGCTTTCTATCTAGATGCTTCTACTTATGGCTTTTCCTGTTGGCCCTGAAGTTGCTGTTTGAGAAAGGCTTGGGAGTCTTCTAATCCTAGATGTGAAGACATCCAACCTGGTACACTCACACAAAGCTCTACCACTTTGCCAAGAGAAGCTTTACCAGCTCATGTCTGTTTAGCACCCTGCAGTGTCCCGCCTTCTGCTCTTGTGCTGTTTGTCAGATTATTCTGAGTTTGGAAAAAATGAGCTAAGGTAGTGTCCAAACCATAACAAGACAGGAAAAGATTTGCTCCCTCTGCTTTAAATCAAGCTTTGACACAGATTTGTGCAAATGTGATTTTTCGGGGTGGTTTTTTTGTTTGTTTTAATTAGACTTTTTGTATAAATCTTTAAAGTTTGTTCTGGGTTTAGTTTCTGTATATGACAGTACCTCTGGCTTCTTGGGCTCCAATGCTGAAGATAAAGTTGCTTACGAAGTGATCTCTTTAACAGAGTTAAGTCTACACCAAATGAAGAGCTCCTCTTGTAAAGCGACATAGTAGCAACTAACTGTAAGTCACAGCTAGACATAAAATAAACTGGCCTTTAAGTGCAGTTGTAGATAGAGAAGCAATGTTATTGAGTCAGAATGTCATCTCAACAAAGTCTTTATCAGTTAGAGCACAGAAATGACCATCTTTCTTCCTGAAATCTTTAAAGCATTTGTCAGTGTCTCTCTGCTTCTAATAGACTCCATCTCATTGAGCAGAATCCTGTATTCTTTCTTTCCTTGCCCTTTCCTCAAACTCTTCCTCAAACAAGCATCATTTCTTTTGAGCCTGTAGAAAAGTGAGAGAGAAATCATTGTTAAATGTTAATATCTGGGGAATGATATTCCCCCTGCCTTTCCAGTGAACATCTTCCCCCAGGAGCAAAGTCTTTTGCAGCTCTGAGGGGTCATTATACTGCAGTCCAAACAATGGAAATACCCCTAACTTCTTCTGTTTCCTGGATTTAATGAATTATTCTTCCTAGAAACACCACACTACAAGTGAAGAAACTGAAGTCTGAGTCTGAAAATACCACAAAAATCCTTATGTTCTCCAAAGAGCTATCCAGACTTCAGGCTGACATGGAAAGTGATTCAAGATCTCTAGATATTTTCCACTTCAAGTAATTGGTGGAGAAGAGAGTGCGAGAAATGATTAGGCCTTGACCTGTTTTCCTTTGTACTTTTCTGTCTGGTGACCCAAGCCAACCCCTGTATTGATCCTAAAGAAAATAATGTTATGGCTGAAATAGGACTTGAAAAAGTGAAATAAGGCAATATAATTACTAACAGTCTGTGTGGGTTTACAGAAAACAAATCCTGTCGGCCTAACTTAATATTTTTTATGAGATTATAGATTTTGTTGGTAAAGGTATTTCTATTGATGTAATACTCTTACATTTCTGCAAGGCATTAGATAAAGGAACAGGACATTTCAAAACAAACTGTAATACTTTAAATGGTCTTCACCCTGACAAGCAGAAAAGTCTCAAAACAAGGTAGTAGACTGGCAAAACAAACAGTGTATCTTTAATGATGGTGAGACAAAGTCACCAAGAGCAAAGAATATACGCCAACAACAAACTCTATTTTCTGGGAAGTGGTGACAAAAGGTTTAGCAACCTTTAGCCTGGACAGCCTAACAGACATATCTTTCTATTCAACATCATGTATCAGCATTTCTATTGCTATGATTAGTCAGAAGCATAGAAGAAACTGGGAAGAGCTCACAAGATTTTCTTCCTAAAATGAAAGTTCAGTAACATGGGCCTATGTATTCACTAATCCACCAGCATATGGAATAGTACTGTTTAGCATGTTATGCACATTTCTGCAGTTCAGTAAAATCTTTCATTCCATGTCCCCTATTTTACATATATTCTACCACCTATGCATTGAAACTGAAAATTAACCTCCAAGTCCTGCGGAGATACAAAATTAACTCCTAACATTGTACCTCTTTCCCATACCGCTCCTCTGGGCATGTAGATAATGCTGTAGCTTCTTCTGTGTCATCACAAAAAAGTCCTGAAAAAAAGTACTCATTCAAGAATAATTCATTTCAGAGCTTTAATTGTTAATTTTAAAGCACAAAGGGATCTGTTGTACTTCCATGGTTAGAGCTGAACTGAAATTGCAGATAAAGGGTAACTCAGGCAATTTCCATGCTCAACCTTCGACTGCGTAGCCAAGTAGCTCTTGTCCAGTGCTGGCATTCACTGAATATTCAGCACGTATTTCACACAGTTCTTCATCCTATTGCACACTCCTATTTCATATTACTAGTTCATGTAACAGCCTTCTCATATAACTGCTTATAACTTTTCTTCCAATATGCAGGCTAGAAGTAAGGAAAGAAATATAACATACTGGATTGAATATTTGAAGTGCAGTGCTAGATAGAAATTTAATTCTTTGTCCAGGGCTATATTCACATAATCAGACATATTTGGCTAGCTTTCACCTAGCTAGTGAACAGATACCATAATAATAGTTCAAGAATATTCTCCCCCACTGAGATTATACACCTAAATAATTTGACATTACATAGCTACCTATAGCAGGTAGCTACTGTCTTACCACAGTGGAAAAAATAAAGCCTTTAACACAGTAGGAAAGATGAAATGTAGTGCTACTGGTATGCAAATTCAAACACATGTTTAAATCTTTGCAGAGCTCAGGCCTAGGGTGGTGTTTTAGGTTTATTTCAGAGATGAACAGGCAGGCAGTCATCTTATTGGAAACACATGGAGTAATGGAAATGCATGAGGCCATCTGTTGGCAAACTGCAGTGCTGCAGCCGGAAGGTGTACGAAACCATGCCGCATGTTGCCACCACCAAGCAAATTAGAAAAAATCATAGGGAGTCCTCAAAAACAAGCAAGCATATAAAAGAGCAATTGGCACAAAATCTAAATTTGAACTTCTCTTTATTTGCTCACATCTGCTAACTGAATACATTGCAATTTGATTACATAGCCAAATTACCATTTCCTCACACAGCTACTGTTGAGAGATTAGTTTCTTCCAAGCGTGAGCTTTCCTGCATCTCTGCAGACACGCTAAGATAGAATGAATGGGCATAAGCAGTGCCTGCTGCCCTGATGATTTCCCTTTGTAAGACAATGCCATGAAAATATATCAAGAATTGCTTTATTTCCATTTATAATAAATGTATTTAATGAAAATTTTTATTACTATTGCCTACATCATATATGTAAACAGTAGGATATTTTTCTTGGATTTTTTTTTGTGTGTAATAGGAGAATCTAGATATGCAATAATTAAAACAGCAGAATGTTGTCTTACTTTGTGACATCTACCCTACAAAGATATTTTTATGTGCACTGAATTTACAGTCAAAATATACTAAAATCAAGTATTCATATTAAAAGGTGATACAGGCTGAAACAAACAGATTCTTTTGCCTGGGCTATAAAAAAAAAAAAAAATTACTCTTTTTTCAGATACATCGTCTGTGGAAGAAATAATGTTATTAACATACATTTTTTTCATATATTTTCATGTAACTTCTTATGAACTTACATAAAATACATTTTTAAAAAAACATTATATACATTACCATTTATATAGTTAGACATTTAAAATAACTTCCTTGAATAGAAATGAATTTAACACTCCCTGTCACTATATTTGGGGAAAATACTAATAGGGAATAATCTAATAAATGAAGCTTTTTCTGAGGATTCTGTAAACAATTATGCAAACAGACTTTTTATGTATGTTTTCAGGAGCTGAAGACATGTATAGACAAATGCTGCAGATAATTCATTTCGCTTAATGTTTGTTTAGTCATTTTGTGGGACTGGCCATTCAAGTCATGCCTTTGAGTTTCTGGATGCCTGAAACTTTTACTCATAACAAAGCAGTGTATCAGTTTCTAGATGGCCGCTTGTACTTTTCATATTTTCCCAGTTGTGATTCCCCATAGGCCTGCAGACTTGAATTATATAGATAGCTCAGTCCAATATATGTGAGAATTTAAAAAGTAAATTTTCCTCTGAGTTCACAAAGTAGCTCATTCTGATGTGTGGTCCTGGAGAATGTCACAAAAAGTACTTGACTCTTTAAAGTATGTCTTAAAAAATCAGTTGGTAATGTCACACTCCTTTTACACAGTAATAAAAGATCACTAGGCACTTTAAAAAGTAACCCTAGTTACCTACATTTTCATATGACAGTGCTCTGCTCCTGCCATCATAGATCACAATGTCCAGTCTTCCTGAAGCTGCCAGCTAAATACCTGAAACCTTCACCTGTCATCACGCTGCATCACAGTTTCCTCATTCTTCTGGAGAGATGGCCCTTCAGGAGCAATCAGAGGCAGTAGATAGCAATGGATCCCCAGTGCGCTCCCACTGCAGAATGGAATCAGCTGGGTTTGCCACCTCATCTTGGGGACACCTCAGGATGAGCAGCTCAGAGGCCACAGAAAGTTCCTTTCTTCCTGGAGCTGGGAGTGTGGGCTCACCAGCTGCTCCCATTTGTGTTGAGCTGGTGGTAAACTACATGTAAGACATGCAGCTGTGTTATATTTCTGCTCTCATTTCCTGAGTATTTAAATCATTAAGCTGTAATATGGAAGGGATGGAAATCTACTGATTTCTCCTATACTTCTGAAGATAGACATTAGCTCCATTCAACTCTTTCATGCACTTTCAGTAGAAAGTCTGAAGCTGTGGATCCCAAATGGGAGGAAGTGCTTCTCCAAATCCCTGAGAATCCTACCCAAGCCCAGAGTGACATTTTGCTCCTGCCAACCATTCCCTATTGTCTAAGTTTAGTAGCATCACTTTTGAGCACTGTACCATTTTCCTCCCATGTAAAGCAACTGACTTTTCTCATACCCAGTGCAGATAGTCTCAGTGCCTGGAATACAGAACTTGATTCCGCTCTTGGGACCAGCAACCTAAAGTTTTCTAAATATTTTACTGGCCTCCAAGTCCCTAAAACTGTCTAAATTTTCTTGCTACAGTTATGTTCAGGGAACTTCAGGTTCCAGGTCCCTTAAGTGCTGAGATTGAGTACATGCTGCTGACACCATCTGCCCTATGGGCTTGTGCTTTCTTTTTGTGCAAATGAGAATGGGAATACATCAGGAAATGTTGCTGCATTTGTGGACCTTTTATAGGTACAGATTTGGGGTGGGGCCAGGGTGCATATCTGGAGCCAGGAAACTTAAAGTGCTCTTGAGGTCCATAATATATTCATAGTCTGAAATATCTTCTCTGAATGGAAAATAGGATCCCCTTAAGAAGACTTAGGAAAAATATATAAAACATACAGACTCTTAATCTTTTCCCATGCCATAAGAGAGTAAACAAATCTTTTTGCCTCAAATTGAGCTGAAGCAGTCTTTATAGACAAGAAAATGCTGCCCAGGTGTATGTAGTGTTTCTTGTGCTCTGCATTGCGACTTTACAGCAGAGCTATTCTGCAGTTCCTAGCAAGAACAGTTCCTCTCTTTGCAACATGGTAGATTTCTTTTGGAGGCAGAAAAGAAGCCCCAGATGCTTCCAGCTTTTTTCTTATAACATCTGCCTCTTTTTGGAAATACCCTGTCTATATATTTCAGGAACAGGTCTGAAAATCCTTGAGACTTATGAGATAGTAGAAGACATAACAGCGCTAGAAAATGTACCTAATCACAATAATGCCATCTTCCATAAGCAACTTTATAAACAAATAAATTAATTAACACAAACATTCCTGCACTATCCCTCTGGTAGGTTGACTTGTGCCACCTGCCAGATGCCACTATCAGTCCACCTCCTTCACTACACCTCCTTAACAGGACAAGGAGAGAAAATAGGACAAAAACTTGTGGGTCAAGATAAAGACAGGGATTTTTTTTACAGATTGCAATTGCCAGCAAGCCAGACTCAACCTGGGGAGGATTAATTAAAATTATTGCCAAATAAAAGTCGAGTAGAATAGTGAGTAACAAAATCAAAACTAAAAACTCACCTTCCCACCATCCTCCCTTCTTCCCAGGCTCAACTTCACTCTTTTATTTCTGACTCCTCCACCACCTCCTCTCTGAGTGGTGCAGGAGAATGGGGAATAGGGGTTGTCGTCAGTCCATAACATTCCTCCTTCCTCCTCACACTTTTACTTTGCTCCAACATGGGTCTTTCTCATGGGCTGCAGTCCTTCATGAACTGCTTCAATATGGGTCCTTCTCACTGGCTGCAGTCTTTCAGTAGATTCTTGGGTATGAGTCCTCTCCATGAGTACAGTCCTTCAGGAATGGACTGTTCTAGTGCGGGTCTCCCACAGGCCACAGCTCCTGCCAGAAAACCTGCTCCTGTGTGGGCTCCTCTCTATGGACTGCAGCTCCTGCCAGGAGCTTTCTCCAGTGTGGGATCTCCACAGGCTGTGGCTTCCTTCAGGATATATCCACCTGCTGTGACATGTTGTCCTCCATGGACTGCAGTGTGGATATGGCCTCCAACGTGTATCTCTGTGGGCTGCAGGGGGACAACCCGGGTTACCATGGTCTTCGCCATGGGCTGCAGGGGAATCTCTGCTCTGGCACTTGAAGCACGTCCTCCCCTTCCTTCTCTCACTTTGTTGTCTGCAGGGTTGTTTCACATTTTTCTGACTCCTCTCTCACAGCTTCTGCACAGTATTTTGCCTTTTCTTAAATATGCTTTCTCAGAGGAGCTACTATCTTGACTGAGGGGCTCAGCTGTGCCCTGCAGTGTGTCAGTTGGAGGGGCTGGAGCGGGCTGTGTTCATCATGGGGCAGTTCTGGGCTCTTCTCCCAGAGGCCCTTCTGCACCCTGCTGTGGCCAGCACCTGGGCACCTGCACTCAATACAATCCCAATGGTCTCTGATACAGTCCAAGGTCCTACCATATCTGCACCTCTGTTAAGTTGCCTCAACACCAGCAATTCCACATTGTTCAAAGTTCTGATAGCCTCCTTGTGTTTGCTCAGAAAATGAAGGAAGGAATATCAGCAGTCTTTCCATACAAATTCTATATTTTCATAATCAATTTGAAAACAAGCATGCAGAAATAGCAGGCTGGGAAGACAATTTGGCATTTGCAAGTTACCACTTGTACTTATGGAACTGAGATCAGTTTGAATTATTTATCACTCCTTTACTGCAGAATGTACAAGGCCACTGTAACACAGCTTGTGGAATTCGCTGCAATTCAAAAAGACTAATATTTCCATCTCCTGAGATATCTGTCTTAATGTCAACTCTACTTATCAACTAAAATGACAGTAGACACATAGGTGGGTGTTGTTTTGGGTTTGAAACAGTGTGAGGCTGGATTTTTCATAGGGACGTGCTATAATCTCTGGTTTCCTCAGCTAACTTCTTACACCTAACTACAGACAGTCATATATTCAGTTAAGTAGGGCACTCTGTTCAGTCTGAGCTGTGTTATCTAAGATATCAGCTGTCACTTTCCTGCATATTGACTGCTTTAAAAGGCTACATGTGTATGTGAAATGGATGTATGTTCACAAGGTTTTATGTATGACATGTCTTGTACACTACAAGTTATCATCACCATAAACTATATAGGTCCAAGAGGTGAAACTGGCATCCTACAAAGATAAATGTGATGTTGTACTTAGCATTTATGTTTATGCTTTACATTACCTTAAGCAGAGTTTTCTTTTATTCCACTGAAAAGAAACAAGAACAACCTGAAGCTCACAGAAGATTTAATTATTGTCAGTCTGTTATAGATGAAAAGAGTTTAGAGTTTGAATTGTACCCGGTGGGAAGGTGAGTATGGCATATGTTGCTCCCTAGTTTTGCATGTATAGTTTAGAACTGCACAAAAGGAAATAAATGGCTTATTTTAACATAACACAAAAAAGAAAAAAGAAAAAAATTAATATGTTTCTTTTACAATGCATACTGAAAAACTAATGCTTCAGCATTTTGTTATTATTAACATTTTAAATGTCCTTTCATCATGCATCAGTTTGTATCTGGGTCATGATCCTGCACATCCTTTTACTCCTGACTCCCTCTTTCTTATTCACAAATTTCTTAACAGCTATAGCATTCTGTGAGAGATATCCCTTTTTTAAGCTTAGTACCATTTATGGCAACATACACATTAGCTTAAGAATTAATAATTATACCTTATTCATAGAGTTAATTGTAACAGTATAACTAAGCCGAACCATTTTTCTGGCTAATTTTAATAAAGAAGATACACACTTCTTTCTGGAGTGTTCAGTCTCTTCTAAACATAAGGGAGGTCGTTGATCAGGGAATGGGAAGCACTAAATCAACCTGTTAGATGAAATGTCATTGTATTCCTCCTTCAGCACTTACTCCCTCTTAGTACATAAGTCCATAAATAAATGATAAAAAACCCCTCAGATTTCTCCCTGAGCTCTTCAGTCTTATCATTTGTATATTCTGGCATTATCATAAAGTGATAAATGACTACCGTGGCATTGAATTTATATTGTCATTTTAGTTGCTTGAAAGTGAGCTTCCATATAATACCTTCATAAAGACTAGCAGTGTTAGAAAGACAAACACTGTTTAGCTGCTCAGAGGAAAGGTGAAGTCCCTTGATCCCAGTTTAAATTACACTTAGCATTTAAAAAACGGTGAGATCACACCTAAAAGTGAGGGGGAAGAAAACCAATGAACCCATGCAGAAGCATGCCCTACTGGCAGACCACTAGCTTGCACAGTGGAGACAGCTGCTCTCCAGCCCTCCTGGCTGAATTGTGCTGGGAAGTGCTTCAGTACAGATGGGAAGGAGGGGGAGAAGTTAAAAAATGAAACCCCAGCAATGACAACACCCAAGAAAACTATATTCATGTTAAGAGTGAGAGGAATAAATACAATAAATTATGTGGTTGGCAAGGGCCTGCATTTTTGTTGAACATAAATGGCACAAAGGGAAGAAAAACATTCTCTAGTTCCCTATTTCATCATGATAGTTCTCAAATTAAACTACATTATGTATTTTCTTAGGTATACTGCAATACTCCTATCCCATATTTGATCTTGAAAAAAAAAAAGTACAAAATTAAAAGCTGAATGTTAAATTACATAAGTTTTCCCTGCATGTACAGAGCATAAATATATTTCATACAAAATACATAATCACATTGTTATTCTTGTTAGACAGTTGATGTCCATTCAATACATATATACTACATACAGCCGGAGATTTGTTTTCTTTGCTCCTTTTTGAATGGAATCAGATAGTCTTCCCTATCCTCACTCTCATCTCTAAACTTCAGCTTCCCCATATAAAGAAGTTTTAATACAGTAGTTTCCCTGTGTTTGGCACCAGCAGCTTGAGGGATCTGTGTACAATAAACTAGCTAAAATGACTTATAAGGGCCTGCAATTAGACTTCAATAAAGAGGACATAGCTAGCGCTGGTAAGAATCAGACTTAACAGTGTAGAACAAATAAACCTATTCTTCATTTTCAGTGTCATCAAGTTCTACCCAGCTGTGGGTAGCCTTTCTTAACATCTGCATCACTAAAAGCTGGCTAAAGTATCCTAGCACTTTACTCTAACACCTTATTGTTACACCTTCAAAACTTTTTCAGATAAAGATTTTATTTATTATTTGGCCCCAATGCAGGGTACCTAAACAGCAAAGGTACAAAATGAGAAGAAAGCATATTACCCTTACCTAACCTTTAGTCTTTCACTGAAGGATTTCTTAAACTTTTTCAGCTCGTTTTTCACAGCCTGTGCACTGAAGCAAGTCCTCCTGAAACACCCTTCCATGACTAGACTGATTTTTGTGCACAGTTGCCAGCTGACGCATTTTTGAAGGCCCAGACACAATTTTCCCTTTATTTTTGGGGCAGTGAGGAATGTCCTTTCCTGTCTGCGTGAATGCTTTGCTATGTGTCCTGTAACGCTTTCTGACAATGTGACATGGGTGACACAGGGCAGACAAATCAGTGCATGCTCCTTCCCTAGATGGGTATGGCATGAAGCGCAGGAAGGCACTGAGGGATATGTAGGTTGCTGCGGTGCGGCCACCCCAGGGTCAGTTGTGTGGATGCATGGAGTATGCATTACGTAGCATTTGATACACTGTACTGTCCTCTGGCCCATGTTTCAGCGCTCAGTAAAAAAAGTAATGCCAGTCCCTTTATGTCCCTGAGAAACTTGCTAAAGCCTTCTTAGTTTTCTTGGTTTGATACATTTTAGTTTTTATTAACATCTTGGTGACTTGATCACTATGTATATTTTCACACAAGTGTATTTCATATATACCTATATCTATACAAATATACACACGTCTGAATCACAGCTGTTTGGGGAGACTTAACAGAAGCCCTATATCTGTACCCCTTTCAAAGAGGTACAGGGATGGCTCACAAAGGCCAGAAAATCAGCAAAAAAAAAAAGAAAAAAAAAGCAGGAGGTAGTATCTTGGCCATTCCACAGCCACAAAACTTCACCTTTCAGATAAAAAGATTGAAGAAAACTTTGCAAAGAGAAGCTCACAGAATTTCATGTCCCCTTTGGCTCATTCCCTATGAATATCTATGCAGGAGGTAACATTTGGCACTTAAAAACTAAGCAAATGGGAAGAGCTTAAGTGATTGCTTTTCTCTTTGAGCTAATGTCAGGCTGCTCTTATTAACGACGTAAAATGGGTTCCGTGATATGAATGTGCAAGCTGTAATCAAGTGCATTGATCTCTGCAGCTACCCAGAGGTAAAACATGTGGAAAACAACTCTTTATTCCAAGTAGAATTTAGCAAAGGTTACATCTAGAAAGCTCATAGTTGGTATTAGGATCCAGAGGTTTTGCGTTTCACCCAAATCATTCTCATAACACCAAGGTTAATAAAAAGAAAAAAAAAAAAAAAAGAGTATCTGGTACCACACACATATATACTTTATCCCATCCACATGTGGAATAGTAGAGAGGTGCAATAACTTGTGCAACTTCAGTATTTCCTACATGTCAAAATAGAGGATAAATTTGAAAAATAAAGTATTTCAGCTATTTTGAATCTTATCAAAGGTGAATAGGATGTAAAGGTTTTGGTTAAATTCATGCCTTGAATGAACGTAAATGTGTGAGTGGGAAATCTTACTTTTTCTGTGAAAGTTTGTGGTAAAGAGACACAGCTGCTTAGACTCTGGGCTTGCCTTTTCTGTTGTGTTTTCCTGTCCTATGAAAAACATTAATGAATCCGATTAAGTTTTAAACAATTTGGTATTTTTGTTGTGTTTTTTTTTTTAAAAGTAAAAATCTGGAAAATGGTTGCAAACTATATTTAGTTTTAAGGTAGTTCACAATATTTTATTTCCTACATTTGAAACATCTTGGTTAGAATTCAGCTGTTTCAAAATTGCTTTATTTTTGAGTTGTTGGGTCTTTTCCTATCCTAATGCCCTTCTTTGCAAATGTTCCAGTTTCTTATAGTGGTTGCTGCTTCTGACTGAACCTTGACAGGTCAATAACTTTTATACTGGGGTAGCAGCAGAAATTGTTTAGAAAAATGCTTTCCAAATTTGTCGCTCTGATAGGCATTCCTATTTCTTCCTCTGTATACTTTTCTTCTCTATGTGTGAAGCTGGACCACTATGCATATCTCTGAGGTTAGATTAACAAAAATACTATTAGTAGAGAAACAAACCCCTCATAACCCCTCATAAAAATACTATTATTAGAGAAACAAACCTCTCATAACCATCTGCAGTCTTATAGTTCCGCTTCCCACTGTCTGAGAAACATTAATGCTGTTAATGATATCAGGGTTCATAGCCCTGGCCTGCTGATCTTGAACAGTCTATCCACACTAGAATTTATAACCATCTTTGTTGTGGCCCTTAAAAATGCCAGCTAAATGTGACTGTGACACATTTCATTTCTGCGTTTTAGAAAGCTGAAAAATTCAGTTACATATACCAGTTTCTATAATGAAAAGAGTATGCATGCATCCATTTAATTCCAGCCTGTCTCTAATCCACATTTAACATACATAGGTATCCTGCTACAAATGTTTCAGTTCAGAAGTTAGAATATCGTATAGACATGCTAGATACGCCTTTCAATAATACACTTGTAGGCAACTCATTGAAAAAAATTCTTTTTGGGGATCATGCATGGTACTCAGATATTGCCTGGATTCTAAGAAAAATGTCAATTTAATAAAAATTTGCCAATGTTCAGAAAAAAAAATAATAAAAAAAAAAAGAGGTCAGAAGAGTTTCAGAATTCGAAGATGGTTGGTGACCCCCTACCCAAGGGCCATCCAATGTTGCCAGGGTATTTTAAAATGCAACGCAGTAGCTTCCAACAGCAGGTCATTTCACTGCAAAGATGACAATCAGACACAAAGCTTAAAAAATAGGCTGTTGTTATGGCAAACTAAAATACTATGTTCAATTGTCTGCAATGCCTTGATTTTTTTTCCCTTTTTGTTTATGGCTCAATTAATTTTTGGATGATAAAAATGTTTGGACTTGTGAGACCTAACATCTCTATTTTTCCACAGCATCTGTGGAAATATGTGTTGCAAAGAACACATACGTAGGTTTTCTTGGATGAATACATGCCTAATTACTTAAAAACAGACGGTAAAGGTATTGTAGCACTCAATCTTCAGTATCAGCACAGACATCATTATTAGATTTGGTATAGCAGTTCTGCAGAAATTATGACACCGTACTAACAGTTTCCCTCCTATTTGGTGATTGTTTTGAGAGTGATTTTTAAAGGTTAGCTTAATTAAAATATATATATATATTTATTCAATAGATACACTGTTAAAAGGTTTTGGAGAGATGAAAAATTCAGATTGATCTCAACAGATTGCTATTAACTGTGCATTGGGGTTCAGTTTTACTGAGTATCAATCACAGTTCAGCAAAAAAAAAATTGGTAATTCATAGTAATTTATAATGTTGATTAGAATCATAGAATCATCTAGGTTGGAAGGGACCTTCAAGATCATCTAGTCCAACCATCAACCTAACTCTGAGAAAAAAAACATCACTAAACCATGTCACCCAGCACCATGTCAACCCGTCTTTTCAACACCTCCAGGGATGGTGTCTCAACCACTTCCCTGGGCAGCCCATTCCAATGCTTGATAACCCTTTTGTGGAGAATGAGGAAGTTGGAGACGCGCTGCTGACCGAGAGCTCGGCAGGTGTTCTTGCATTGATGGGAAAGAAGCCTTGGGAACAGTAAACCAATGTCCTTATATGGCAATATCTGAGTGGTGTGAAATCTAGCAAGGCAGTGCGAAAACTGACAGCGAGGTAGAAAACAGCCTAGGCACGTGAACAATTATATGTAGCCAATCGTATTGCTCACAATGCCACGTGGACATTCACCCACCTATCTGTGTAGAGAGCACGGCGCGTGATCAAAGGATAGAAACTATATATGCTGTAAAAATGAAACATTAAAGGTCTTTGTCTTTGTTTCACCACTTGGCGGAGTCCGTGCCCT
>JAOXJK010000012.1:103742836-103753170 GCA_025774025.1 Xenus cinereus | reverse complement strand
TGATGGACTTACACATGCAGATTTGAAGAACACTTATTTTCCCAAAATATTTTATAAACATATTATTAAAAAAACCCCAAACTTCTACATAGTATTCCAGACCACCCCTGTTTAGAAAGCAAAACAAGCAAAGGTTAAGTTCCCCTACAGACCCAAAGCTCTAGATTTCTCCAAGGAAAAGGTTTGGAAGAAATGACATGAAATTTAGCTGTACCAATATCCTACACAAAAATATTAAATTTCACATAATGAAGAACGGCCCTCCACCTAAAAGTAATACTGTTGTGGTTTAACCTGGCAGCTAAACACCACACAGCCATTTGTTCACTCCCCACTGCCCCACAATGGGATGGGGAAGAGAATCAAAAAACAAAAAAAACCAAGTAAAATTTGTGGGTTGATGTAAAGACAGTTTAATAGGACAGAAAAGGAAGGGAAAATACTAATAACGATAAAAGAACATACAAAACAAGTGATGCGAAATGCGACTGCTCACCACCCACTAACTGATGCCCATCCCATTCCTGAGCAGCAGCCCCCGGTGAGCTTTCCTCCTAGTTTATATGCTGACCATGACATCATATGGAATGGAATACCCCTTTGGTCAGTTGAGGGCAGCTGTCCCAGCTGTGTCCCCTCCCAGGTTCTTGTGCACCCCCAGCCTGCTCACAGGCGGGGCAGGGTGAGAAGCAGAAAAGGTCTTGACACTGTGTAAGCACTGCTCAGCAAGAGCTAAACCATCATAGAATCACAGAATTGTCCAGGTTGGAAGGGACCTTTAGGATCATCTAGTCCAACCATCAACCTAACTCTGATAAAAACCATCACTAAACCATGTCACTCAGCACTATGTCTACCTGTCTTTTAAATACCTCCAAGGATGGTGCCTCAACCACTTCCCTAGGCAGCCCATTCCAATGCTTAATAACCCTTTCAGTGTAAAAATTTTTCCTAATATCCACTCTGAACCTCCCCTGGCGCAACTTGAGGCCATTTCCTCTTGTCCTGTGACTTGGACGAAGAGACCAACCCCCACCTCCCGACAACCTCCTTTCGGGTAGCTGTAGAGAATGATAGGGTCTCCCCTCAGCCTCCTTTTCTCTAGGCTGAACAACCCCAGCTCCCTCAGTCACTCCTCACAAGACTTATTCTCCAGACCCCTCACCAGCTTTGTTGCCCTTCTCTGGACCCGCTCCAGCACCTCAATGCCTTTCTTGTGGTAAGGGGCCCAAAAATGGAAACAGTACTCGAGGCGGGGCCTCACCAATGCCCAGATCAGGGGGACGATCACCTCCTGAGTGTTACTCACCACGCTGTTCCTGATACAGACCAGGACGCTGGTGACCTTCTTGGCCACCTGGGCACACTGCTGGCTTGTGTTCAGCCGACAGTCGAACAACACCCCCAGGTCCTTTTCTGCCAGGCAGCTCTCCAGCAGCTCTGCCCCAAGCCTGTAGCGCTGCATGGGGTTGTTGTTACCCAAGTGCAGGACCTGGCACTTGGCCTTATTGAACCTCTTCCTATTGATCTCAGTCCATCGATCCAGCCCGTCCAGATCCCTCTGCAAAGCCTTTCTACCCTCCAGCAGGTTGACACTCCCACTCAAGCTAGTGAGCTAATCCTTAATTTTGAGTTACTGTAGTTGGCAATAATAGACATGCAAAAAACATAGATGCCTTAGAAACAGGAGCATATTAATGCTCAGAGCTTCATGTTGAAATGTAGCTTGGACAACGGGGAAGAATATAACAGCATCTGAACTTCCTGAAAACCTGGGAACGTTTCTGGTTAAAATTTCAACACTGTGAATCGTCTTTCTGAATATATTATGCATTAACTCTTGTCCACTGACTTTGTCACAACAAGACATTTCAGTAGCGTGCTCCTTCTTGTATGTTGGCTAACTGTGGCTGTCTCCTGCTGACTTCAGCCCTGCACATCTGCAGCCATTTCCCTTTGTTTTCACCTAGAACAAGAATTGACTTAGGAAACTTAGTGCCTACTTGGCACTTCCCTTGAGACAACGCTGAGAGCAGGAATCCTTTTGCTCCACTTTGCAAAGGGCTCAACTTTGTTCTTGTACCTTCATTTTTCAGATGAGTGAAGCAAGGTAGGAGAGATGAAGCAGCTTACACAGAGCCATTCAAAAAGTTTTCCAAAAGCTGGTAAAAGGTTTTTAATCTAACTGTGTCTCTACAGATTTTCTACAGTTGGTATTAGGAAGAGTCATGAGACTGGCACTTAAATAACATGCACAGGTTATATGAAGTTTTGGGGGGGGAAATGCTAAAAAATAATAATTCATATTCAATATTACAGCATGCAACTAGGCAAATAAATACCTTCTAGTTCTTAATATATAATTTCATATATAGCAACAGAAATGGCATAAACCTCTTTTAACATATAACAGAAGGAATATAATTTATATGTGTTTCATAACTGTGAATTCAAATTGTGACTATTTTTTTCTCAGGTAAATTCACACACATCATAGATGCTCAGTCTCATCCAGAAGGGATGGTTGCCTTTTAGCTTGAATTCTGCTTTATGCAAAAGAGGAATCTGCAGTCTCTTCTTGTTCCCCTTTTAGTCCTGAAAACTAAACCAGAACTTCAGTAAACATTATATTCCTGAGCCCAAAGATGTAAATCAGAAACCACCTTAGAAACCTCCTTTTACAGGAACCACCTGTCTCTTGAACTTCATGATGCCTGGCTGCTTTCAACATAAACACTTTCAGGAGCTGTTTGTCTAAGTTTTGCATTCCCAGACTGTCTCAATCTGCATTTGGCCATGCTGCCAAAATTGAACCAAACCTCTCACAGAATGGAGCAATATCTACATCTTCAAGAGATCCTGATATTAGAAGTATGGTCAGAGCATGCATAAAATAAAGAAAAGGTCGTCTTTCTTAAAAAATGTAGCCAGATGAAGACGTAGGCATTTATTTTTGCTTTTTTTATTATTAATTTGTAGTAAGAACACCCGTTCAGAAACCTGGATACTGAAGTTTAATATTCTGACCAAAAGGACAAGGTTCAAGACCACATGCCCTATTTGTAAGACTGTAGACTAGTCTGGATATGAACAAGTGTGATTGTGGGCTTGCGTGGAGAGGTGTTGGGGGAGAGGAAGTAAAAAAGAAATGGATGAAAGAAGTACTCTTTACCTCTTCAGTAGAAATAATGCAAAATTCAAAGCATGCAGGAGACTTAATAGAAGGAAAAGTCTGACAGCAGAAGTTAACGATGAGGGTGCTTAGCAGGCAGCAGGAGATTTAGGTTCTAACATCTGCTCCCAAGATTTATTCTATTCTTTTAATCCAGTATGTCACTTGAAAAAGACTGTCAATTCTGGGAGCAGGAGTTGGCACATAGGACTTCCCTGCTTTCTGGCAGTTCTTCATATTTTATGACATTTTACTGTTTTTGATGTGACATATTACAAAACATGTTCCTGTATAGTCAGCTTCATTCCCAAAACATCCTTCTTAATATGAAATAAGGAAAAGCTATGCTTTTTATCTTTCGTTTTTGTCACTTATGACCAGACATTTTCCATGGTATTTGTAGTATGGTATTGCATTGTTCTGTGATGATTTCTGTCAGTGAGTCCCTGAGTTCTCAAACACATGGATTTCTAGGGAAAAGGAGGTAGTGCGCTGCTTGGCCTGCATACTGTTACTTGCTTCAAATAGCTTTGAGGTCATTTTCAACGCAGGTGTTTTCCTCTGGGAAATAAGAAGTTAATTCCTCCCAATAGGTGGTGTGTTCCCGGACTTAGCAGAGGGTATTAGTTTTACAAAACTAATTTTCTAAAAATACAAGAAGAAGAAATCATGCACAGAGAAGTCATACAGGGAATTATAGCATTGCATATGCCCTGACTTCAATTCCTTCAATATAAGCAAAAAAACCCCATTTTGTATATCTCTAAAACATACCTGGAAATGCAAAAAATTCAGCTCTGGAGACTTGATACTTATTGCCAGTATTGCACCAACATATGTTGAGCTCTTCCTCCTTTGCAATTTGAAATTAACAGTAACGTATTAAGATAGTTTAATGGTAGCATATTCTAATGAGAAACAGATTACAATCTGCTTTCTGTTTGATTACAAGGTCTAGGGTTTCAGAAATGGACACTAATACTGTAATCATATTTGTACATACATTTATTTCATATATAAAATTCATAGCTGTGTTTGCAAACAGACATTAAGATATACACATTACTATGGATGCTTTAACATACTAAAGGGGATTTTGAGAAATCAGTAGATTCATGCATTAATTTAGCTCATGCCACTAAGGTGCCCTCCGAAAAAAGAAAAAAGATTTCTTGCCCATTGTGCTTTGTGCATAAGACTAACACCTACAACAGTTGTGGTATCTTTGGTGATAATATATTTTTATAATTTTAGACTTGGTTTTGTTAACTTTTTCATTCTCATCGTTGAAAACAAGAACTCTAAGGCAAGGCTGTATGTATATCAGTTGTGAGTGACTTCAAAGGAAAAAGAAGTGGGTTATGCTGCAGTGTCAAGTAATCCCATCGATGTTAGAGGTACATTACAAGCACAGTTACATCATCCACATCATCCAACTGAGAATTATCTTTCACCTAATTACCTTGTGGGCCTTGTATAGTTGCCATTGCCATAGGGCCTCACGCTGTTTTCTGTACTTATCCCCACATGCCACTGAAAAGTTTTATAAACTCCATTCTAGTAATTGGGAGTAGAAATGCATCGAATATCAGAAGAGTTTGGATGGTTGGACCAATGAGGGTTGGTATCTCTCATTATTGTCTGTCATCATCAAAAGACTGAAATAGAACTGAAAAAATGTTCACAGAAAGGTGTATAGAAGGAAAATTGACAGAGGTTGATAAAATGAGGGGTGGCATGGAGAGGGCAAATAAGGCTTCTCTGACCACTGTCACTGTTAATATAGGAATGAGTGCAGATGTCCTTGCTACATAATGTTGTGGATGCTAAAAGTTTACACAGGTTCATAAATAGTTTAATGGGAAAAAAGTCTCAAAATTAGATTTGCATTGAGAGCCAAAATATCACAAAGTCCTGGAGAATACTGAAAGATACCAAGTAAATATCACTATGCGCTTTTCCTTCTCTTCTGCTTCCTCTGTAGCATCTGCAACAGGCTGCAGTTAGAGACTGGATACTGAGTGGAGTGATCTTTGGTCTGACTTTCAGTTTGACTGTTCTCATGTTCTTTTCTGGTTATAGATGTCAACAATCTGTGCACAAATATTTTGACTAAAATTGCGTAGAAGGTCTGTAGCAGAGAAAGAAGTTAAGCATTCAGGGTATTAAATTCTAAATCCTAAAACTACTTTGAAACATACTTTTCTTCTTAGTTCTACTCTCTCCTATAAATGGAGCATGAGATCTTGTTACTTATACTACATTTTTTTTCTTGTAATTCTCTCTTATCTTTTTCCTTTTATTTTCCACTTTCTTTGCAATCATTTCTCAGATTGCAGTGCAATCACAACACTATGTCCTGTTAGAATTGTGGCTAAGAATTCCACTGGACAAGAAGGCTCCATGCATCTGACCCATCACATCTGCACAATGAGGCATGATGTGTAGACTACAGAAAAGTCAGTCTCTCCAGCAAAAGTTCAAAAAGAACTGATAAGAGTAAGTGAATTTCAGTACAACTAGATAATTTATTATGGAGCTTTGTGTCATTCCCTAAGAGTGGTTTTAAAAAAGAATATTTAATTCCACTTGAATTTTGAAATACACAATTTTCATGTGAAGCATTGGCAATCCTCCTAGAAGAAATCCTCACAAAATTGTCTCTCTTACCTGCATCACATTCTTACTTCCATGAAAAATGACCCCGGCTTTTGCTTCTGCCTGGATTTAGTTTCATTGCAAGCATTCTTAATGCTCCGTTATAATTATACCTAATGTGATTATTTCCAGACTACAGCAGTACTTAGGTGGGGTGAAAAGTGGATGGATGGAATGAAGCCAATCTACTGTCCTATGCTACAAAAATAATAAGAATTAAAAATTTGGTGTGAATGGATAACTGTCCATTCACATGGATAACTGCATGACAAATAGCCAAGCAAAGAATAGTGTATGATGTACAGTTTGCATCATAGTCTCACAGGGCACTGTGGGTTTTCAACTCTGCTGGTGAGGCAGGATGAAAACAGTCTATCAGTATAAGGAGGAAAGATCTTAATGTCTGAAGCTCACTAATGTTTTTTGCCGCTGGAGGTAGAGGACTAGGGGAAGGGGAACAAGGGGAGCAGGCCTGTGCTAAGACTGGCAGCTAAAAAAAGAAAATCAAAATGTTTATTAACCCAAAACTTTATACAGTACAGTAATCTGAATATCTCAACCAAAAGTGAACAGATTAATTGGTCTGACACAGCAGAAATGTAAGGTAGAAACCTTGAGGCTTAAACAACAGCTAGACATTGGAAACACAAGAAAAAATCCCACAAAATAACAGTGCTTTGCAAGTATGTTTTTCTTTTTTTCTACATGATGCCACAGCAGCGTTTGGTCTGTTTCAATGTTGACTGTGAATTTTCTCAACAGGATACAGCTGGCTGAAGAGCTGTGGTCGCTTGAGCACTGCAAGGAGGCAATGAGGGCAGAAGCAACCTATGTTTCAAAATACCTGGTCTTGAGGTAAAACATCTTTTGTCTCAACTTTCAACACAGGAATGGTAAAAGAGATTTAAGTTTATGTGTTTATCTTCTATAATAGTTTCTTTAGTGACAGAGCTTCTGGAAATCAAACATGGATAGATGGTTGTCAGCATTCCTGCTTTAGTTCCAACACATTGCATCGTATATCATAGCTTGAAAGCTATCATCAAATGCATTGATAAAGTCAATTTGGTGACAATTTCTCAAATGATGGAAGACCAGTCTCACTTTGTGTCTGGGTACACGTGTGTATGTCGCTCACTTGAAACGTGAGAGGCAGAAGAGGTGACTGTGATACGCATTTTATAGAGGTGATGGGCTTCGGGAAGTTTGTTCATGAAGAAAATGCTTTTGAGATAAAAAGATTCTAAAAGAAGGGTGAATGATGTACATGTTGAAAAGATTACTGGAGAACAGCAGTAGACAATATTTGTTCATTTTTTGAATGTATCAATTTTGAAGCAGATTTGTTCCACCAAAGCTATTTGTTAATTTAGATTGAAATTGGCATCTTCCTTTGGGGTAAAATAAATATATAAATAAAAATATTTGTGTGAGACTAGAAAAAAAAATTTGTCTTTCTTTTTTAAGAACAGTTTTCATAAAACACCAAAAGAAAAACATTAAGGTTGACAGAAGTATTTTCAGCTTAAAGATACTTACTTTGAATGTGCTTTCATTTTTGAATATTTTTAGTGGAAAAAACACCCAAACAATAATATTTGCATCTCTGATATAAAATTTTTAGAGATTACATGGCAGAAGAGGATATCTCATGATAAAAGTTTCTCACATGATGACTACTTCCAAGTATGAGGTTAAGAATATTTTTATCTCTGTTTCAAAGTATAGAAAAATTGACATTGTCAATAAGACCTTAAAGCAGTGTATAATAAAAGGACAAATTTATTTAAGCAGATCATGATTTTTTGAAAGTTACAAGTTTATCATCATAATTTGGAAATCTTTCAATCACTGTTGTTCATAAACCACTGTTCATAGTCTCAGATCAATTATTGGTTTCCATGCCAAGAGAAAGAAACAAAATAAAATGGGAACCTGGACAAGATAATATGGGATAGCAATTCAGTTTAGCCATTTTGCTTTCACCTGATAGAAAACACTTTATTGTCAGTTGGATTCAAAATGCTTGAATACAATACGAGTAATTAAATTTTGCATATTTCTGCCTATTTATCAGGACATTTTAGTCTTCAGTGCTCTTTAACAATTATTCTGTTGGCTGACTATCCATTCATAAACTTCATCAGTTCTGTAAAGTTTATTTAACATTTTTGCCCGTGGTGATGATAAATAGAAACCAAACAAATAAACAAATATGATAGTTAAACACAGCAAATACATTTTCCTTTCTGCATTGTTTTGCTGTCTGTATTTATAAGGTAGCTGACTGGATTTATTTCTCTCAATGGAAAATATTTCTGAGACCAATTTTGAGTTAGAAAATACTTTCTGAAGATTACAGTATGCATTCTACAAACAGACAGAAAAAGTCTTAACAAAATGTATCTGGGCAGCAAAATGATCTGAGATGATGAAAGAAAATTACACTGTTGTCAAAACACTATTCAGTATTTGACAGCATTCATTTTAATGGTAGAATAGAACAGCCTGTTTGACCAAAAGCTACAGAAACTTTTTAGCTGTTTGACACATTATTTTTGCCATAAACCAGCTTTGAGTGAGCTGCCAATCATTTGTACCTTGTAAGAAAAAAGCAAATGTCCTAGTCAACAGTGAAAGTCAATCCTTAAAGTCTTTCAAACCAAACTCTTCAGAACACATTTATTTGTGGAATCTGATAGAGAGTTTCTTTATGTTCTGTATGCATAGGGGATGCAAGCACTAAAAAGGGATTTATTGCTGAATTTTAAAAAAAGAATTCTTGGATTGCACATTCAGTAACCTACGAGCTTAGCAGGAGATTGACTCTATGAGGAGGTCTACTTGATTTGACCCGCTAGACCTCCTGTGCCCTGCTGGGAAAATATAGGAGGAATGTTCAATTCATAAAGTCAGCCAGAACAGAGTATCCCTAGCACAAATACTACATGACAGTACTGCAAACTTCTATAAGAAGCCAGGCAGCTTCCTCTACATTTTTATTTAGCAAAGTTTAGTGCTACTATACCTCAGCTGGTCCAGTTACATCACAGTTAGGAAAATACCAAAGAAATGCAGAAAGTACTCAACAAGTTTTGCTCTTTATTCTTTTTTTTTTCACACCTCTGTTATTCAACATTACCTATTCATAGTACAGAAACGTTCACGAAAAATATATAACTATGTATGTGTCTGTGTATGTAAATAAATTTCTATATTGCAAAAAGAAAACAAAAAGATGTCCTGATAGTGCTTTCAGAGGACAGGTAGCCAGCAGATGAGAGGAACATAAGGTAATAATTAGAAAATTATGAGCAGAAGTGATGATAAACAGGGGGCACAACTGTCTAACTACTGTCAAGCTTTTTGTGAGCAGCAAGACAAAGGTATGTTTGAACAAATTACTTGATTATGAATATTTTAAATAATTGGAAAGGAGGAAATGTCCTTGGAGGGAGTCCCACTTTTGAAGAATAGAAGAAAGAGCAGATATTTATGGAAAGCAGTCAATCAAGACAGGCATAACAATGACAAAGAAGTCTAGAGAAAGTATTTCTTACTGAAATTGTTTTACTGAGAAAATAATAAAGAACATGTCTTTACCAGTCTCTCATAGTCAGGACACTCAGGGATGCATTCTGTTATGAATACAAAAAGAACATATGGGAGAAGGACATATAATAATGGTCCCAAAGATCCTGGCAAGAATTTGAGGAGTAGGTTAACCCAGTAACACACAAATAGTACATTAGTCAGGTAACCAACTCTCCTCTCTCCTCCCACCCTTCCACCTCCTCTTTCTTTCTTCCTTTTTCTACTTTTTTAATTTTAGTTTAGTTTAAACCCTATTACTGTGAGCAAAGCACCAAGATGTGTACCTTTATTGTTTTTCTGAAGAGCATGAAGATATCTAGGTAGCTAACCTGTACATGTAGCTCCAAGGTCAGTGCTCCTACACGTCAGCACACCCAGCTTCTGAGCACAGCAGACTGTAGACATTTGGGGAGGCTGTCCATAGACAGTGTGTGGTCTTCATGCACTGTCCTTGGTATGGCTGGATGGGGGGCAGATCTAGCCGAATTACATGACCCAGGCATTTCTCGAACTACACTGTAATATTTGCTGGGAAAGAGGGATGGCTTTAGTCAAAGTCACAAAGTGTTGCATGAGGGAATAGGGCTGGACACACACTGATAACATCTAAAATATGCTAAGTGGCAACAATTCAGGTAAATAAATGTGTTCACAGAAATGAAGAGAGAATTTCCATTCCATATTTTGTTTGAAGTTTGGTTTTAGTTAAAATTCCAAGAAAATGGCCATATTTTCCATTGAACGGGAATTCAGAAATACTGAAACCATTAATTTTGTATAATATTGTGTCACTTTGATGAGATGAAGCATAATCAATTATATAACATTAAATATAATAATGAAATTGCGACGAGCGAGGGAAACGAGCGGTCGACTCAATATGAGTGGTAAAGCAAGCTTCAACTTTATT
>JAOXJK010000012.1:103718188-103728645 GCA_025774025.1 Xenus cinereus | reverse complement strand
CCCAGGGAGGTCGTGGAGTCCCCTTCTTTGGAGATTTTCAAGACCTGCCTGGATGCAGTCCTGAGTAACATGCTCTAAAATGCTCTAGGCAATCCTTCTTCAGCAGGGGAGTTGGACTAGATGATCTCCATGGTCCCTTCCAACTCTAAAAATTCAGTGAAATTCAGTAACATGACTATGAAATCAGATTGCCTTGCTTATGGTCTTTGTTGCTTCTTTCTACATGTTTTTATGATGCCACTTTCCGGTAGAATTAATTTAAATGAGAGATGTGATTACTAGTTTAACTATATTTCAGGAAATTCTATAAAAGTCCTGACTCTATTAGGCAAGGGAAAATAGGAAAGTTTCAATGGTATGATGGTATGATGTCTGCTCCAGCAAAAATGCCAGCTACATTTAACCCCACTGAATTGCAAACATGCATCACTTGCATTTTCAACTTCAGACAAATAACTGTAGCACAATTCGTTGACTCAGCTACTTTATTTTTTTTTTAATTTTTATAATTTTTTTTACAGTGGATAGCACAGGAAAAGCAGGAGTCTTTGTATGGGTTGTACGTGTCCATGTGCTGGCAGATAGGGGCCTGCAGGCTGGCCTCTGTGAAAAGAGGCCAGGGCCAAACACAGCCAGTTCCAGTTGGTTCCAATGGACCCATTGCAGGACACAGCTGAGCCCCTCAGCCAAGATAGTGGCATTTCTGGGAAAACATATATAAGAAAGGGTAAAAACATTGCACGGCAGCTGTGAGAAAAAGGAATGAGACAAAATGTGAGACAAACAGCCCTGCAGACACCAAAATGAGAGATGAAGGAAGGGAGGAACTCCTCCAGGTGCTGGAGCAGAGATTCCGCTGCAGAACCTGGAGATTAGCTTGGTGGATCAGGTTTCCCCCTGCATCCCACAGAGGACCACACTGGTGCACATATCCACACTGTAGCCCATGGAAGACCTCACACAACATGCCCTGATGGAATCTGCAGCCCAGGGGGAGCCCACTCAGGAGCACAGTCCTGACAAGAGGACCCTCACTGAACAGTCCATTCCAGAAGGACTGCAGCCCATGATAATGACACACACTGGTGCAGGGAAAAAGTGCGAGGAGGAACTGTTTTGGACTGACCCCCCCAATCCCCACCGCTGCCCCACCACTCTGCTTGGGTGGAGGAAGGAGATAGAAGAGTTATGAATGAAGGAGTAAAGTTGAGTCTATGAAGCAGGGTGGAAGATGGATAGTTTTGTCTCTGCTTCTCACTATCTTACTTTAGTTTTAATTAACAATGAATTAAATTAATCTTCCTCAAATTCAGTGTGTTTTGCCCATGGTTGCAATTGGCAAGCAATCTTCCTATCTGTACCTTGACCTACGAGCTTTTTGATATTATTTTTTCCCCACATCCTGTTGTGGAGGGGGAGTGAGAGAGCAGCTTGGTGGGCATCTGGCATCCAGCCAAATTCAACCTACTACAGTCTTAAAACAATTTTAGTAGTGTATTTATGCAATTGAAAAATGTTAACATTTCCTTTGCAGTTCGTATATTAAGGTTTCTAAATAACTCTTAAACAAGCCTGTCATTAAATAGCTGAGATGAATTCGCAGCTGGTGTTTGTGTTTTCAGCTTCATCAGAATCCATGGAACCGCATCCGTTCCCATCAGTACAGAATTTGACTCCTGTGTTTAACATTGTCTTTCCTCATGTGTATTTACTAACAAACTTAGAGCTCTTACATCTCTGAAATAGGGCAAGGACTTCAAAAACAGATCTAGAAACCTACAACATAATCGGCTACTTTTGGAAACAAAAGGCTTCTCTGCCCAATGTAAATCTTACAAGAATACTTATAATTTATATAATTTTTCTAAATGGTGGTTTATATTTCATGTATTTCTTTTTTTTGAGAAAAATCTGTCCACCTTGTTTTGAAGTAGAAATTGCCTAGGTTTATATTGCATATGCATAAATCACAGGTCATTTCTAGCCTTCACTACAAATTGATCTGACACTGGAAGACATGACAGACACACACAATAGGAACACTAGTATAGATTGATTTCTATTTAACTGAATACATCAATTTTAAAATAGTGTAAATACACTCGATTACAGTTCTGCATGCACATATGACATTGTACATAGACTTTCATAGCTTAGAGAAAGGTAAGATTATTTTTAGTAAAAATAATAGCTGACACACAGATTTGGAATACATTTTCCTGGTAAAAAAATTTTAAGTTCAATAGAAGATCAAATTGCTGTTCAAACTTTTTAGCAGCATTCATTGCTTCCAAATCTTTTGTGTTGTATATATAGGATGATCCTGTTTATAAAAGGCCTCAACATTTATGATGTATAAATTTTTGAATTATATTGTGGTATGGAAGGGAAGAGAGACAGAAGAAGAGAAAATAAAAACCTAGCAGCTCTCCACATGGCCTTTGATCAAACTAGTTAGGGCACAATCACATCGCATATCACTAATGCTATTGCAAACCATGCGATAACTAGAAGTCAAATGTTTGGTTAAGTAGCTTCTAGATTGGGGTCCTTCTTTTCCCTAACTAACAATTAATATTGCTCTTAACAGATCAATAAACTTCTAACATAAGCTAATCAGCATTTAAGGGACCTTGCAACGAGCTGGAGCAAAATAATCTCTTCACTTGTTTTCATGCACAGAAATGCAAACAGGAGTATCAAAAGAAAACGAGCTTCAGAATGAAACTCTGTAACAATCAGCACATCTTAAAAAAAAAGAAGCATGCACAGCATCTCCACTTTATTATTAAATGATTCCTGATCTGGGTTATTCAGTTCAAATTTTGTCTTAAAGGCTTTAGAAATAGCGTTCAGTCAAACAGCACTTTGATATATTAGCAGGCAGGTGCTCTATCTGTCCTTACCCAGAAAAAACAGAGGAAGAACATCTCCAAAGGTGCTTTGCAAAACATAATGGAGGCTTTATTTTCTATTTTTCCTTTACTGAACCATTATTACTTTGTAAACAACTGTATCTGAACAAAATACTGAAATGTGATTGTGCCACATTTCACCTTGACAACTGATTAAAACATATTGTGGCAATGCATAGTATTTTAATACACTAATTGAATGTATTTTTCTAACATGATGATAAGTAACATTTGCTATCTTCTTAAATGTCTGAATGTTCCCATTAGGCTGTGTAGCTTTTAATTATTATACTGAAATTGAATTGTCTCAGCCAATCACGGAACACAGATCATGCACGGAGACTTAGAAATACCGTATAATTATTTTTTTTTCTCATTTATGCAAATCCCTGCCTGCTGATTAGCTAATGGTAGGCAATTTGTATTCTCTCTACATTTATTTCTCAAGAATTACAGAGTAAATTTGCAGATTTCTATTTCATCTGCTGTTGCCCATTTCTGCTTACAGGGTCCTCATCTATATGTTTCCATTCAGAACCTAAACACCACATACATTACAGTGTAATTTAATACCAGTGAAATAGGAAAATGCTGTCTAATAAAAAATAAATAAAAGGAAAGAAACATTCAATGATTTGAAAAACTACTACAAGACTCTTCTTGATAAAATAAGTATTAATTTCCTTCCGAAATTGTTTTCTGTGCATTTCCTTCCCATGTGATTTAGGTAAGAAATTTCCCTACCTTAGAAATTTTTTCATTAGCAAAAGATCAATATTTTGGAAAAAAGTTAACTAATAAGTCAAAATCAGGTCAAATAACATAATTTGCAAGTATATTTTTTCTTTCAGGCACGTTTCTTTTTATCAAAATAATTTTTCACTCATTTATAATTAATAATCAAGGTCATTTTTATTTTAATAACACTAAATTAGGATGTCTTGGCATTCCTAGAAATGTTGAAGCTTGATAGTTCCTACAATATTATAACAAATAAGTATTTTAAATAGAGTTCTGGAAATGTAATGCTCTGTAATGGATTTAAAACCTATTTGAATCTAATATTTTTGAGTCCTTAATTACCTACTATCTATTTTGTATAAGTACTATGTATGTGTGCCACTATGTAAATATGCATTTAACTCCTAATTCCTCAAATGACTGAGCAACCAAGACATGGATGCATAAAGACCATCTCAGAAAAAAAAATATTTTATTTTATTTTATTTTATTTTATTTTATTTTGTTCCTGTGGCTGTATCACAGAAGAAAAATTCAAGAAATTCTGAAGAAAAAAGAGAGTTGGCTTTGCTGAGTCTTCCAGTGAGATTCACAAATATGATTGGCTGCCTGAGGAAACATACCTAAGCGTTTTTTAGAATGCGCCTTGAGAAGGCAATACAGGCTGTTGTCAGTGATATAAGTTGAAACTTCAGCAGCATACAGCAGATGATAAGGAGTATTGAATGAGAAGTGAAGGGCCCTCACAGGTAGTCAGGGACTGCTCTGTAAATTTAGCCATATGGATGACTGAACACCTGTCCCCTAAATGTTCCCTGGCAATGCTAATTTAATGGAACAGCCGTAGCCTAAGATATCTTTTGGGTCAGTTTCACGAGGATGGCAGAACTTCTATGTGCAGATATGACTGGCTAGGAAATGGAGGACAACCAGTCCAGGTCAGAGAGTAACAACTCCAGGCTGCAATCAGAAATAAAGTAATGGAAAACAAGTATGGACAATCAAGTTTGAACATTCAAAACAAAAGAATGGAACATTATGTCTATTATCCAAAATTAGCAAAACACAACATGCATGCTATTGCGGTTTGCAAGCTTAAACTTCTGTGAGAGTCATTAAGGATCTTAATGATAAGGTTTTTTCTTTTATCAGATTATAGGCTGAAAGCCTTACATGCGCGAATGTCAGTACCCCTTACAACAGCAATGTCCTATAAAAGACATAACCCCAAACTAACTGTACTCAGTGTAGTGACTGCTTTAAATTTCTTTGGGTTTGAGTGGAATTTTTAGCCTGAATATTTTGAAGCAGCGTGCTCACTTCTCAGTGTTCTCTAATGTCACCTTGAGCAAATATGCCCAAAGGAAGCAGATCGTTCAGTGAGTCTAAATTAAGGCTGGGGGTGGGGAGAAGCCACTTAAGAGCTGTCATTATTTCTTTTCTAAATTGAATGGCCTCCCCATGGAAATAGTGGAAGCCATGTTATATGGAGCTTTTAAAACAAAATCGAACATACAACTAAAAACATTAAAATGAGAAATTCTGAACTGGCAGTAGATGGACCAGATAACTGTTAGTTTATTTCCTTCCCAATTTTTTAAAATTACTATGATTATCAGTGAGAGTAAGAATCTTCACAAAGAACCAATCATTATTTATTTCTTAGTAGTAAAATATCAGGTTGAATGACTGCAAAGAAATATAATTCAGGTGACACTACTTCAATTTATACATGAAAATACTGATCCAGCCTTGTGAAAGGTGCTGATTTCAAGTGGTTTACACAGTCGTTTTAGTGAAGTCAAAGTTCTGAACATACTATTAAAGAGAGTTACAATGCAATACAATGCAATGAGTATCCTTTCTGGGTGGATTGGCATGTTATGGTGCCCACTTGTTTTCTTCTTTGGTTACTAAATGGAGTGAAGATAACATGTATCAGAGTGAATAGCTTTTTTTTTGCCATTATTTTACATTTTGTGTTATTTTGCAGTGTCAATGGCTTTCATTGTCTGAAATTACTTGCACTAGAAAATGCAAAAAATATTATTTAAAGACTGATACTGCAAACTAGCTTCTGTTATTGATGATGTATTGGAAAATACCCCTTTAAAACTTTTCCCATTCGTTCTCAAGAGAAAACACTACTCTTGGAATTAAAAACGACAGCTGGTAATGGATAATGGGGTCTCATATTTAAAGAAAATGCTAGGGTCTTTTTAGAGTCAGACAAAGCATTAACCACTTTTAGATATACATAAATAAGTAAAAATCCCATAGTTGTCAGTTTTTCAGTTCATAAGAAAACCGTTGCTTGCATATGAAATGCTTCTGTAAGGTTTGCAGATTTCTCTCCAAGCCAGTAAATCAGAATCCAATACCCTAAGGAAAAATTAAGTTAACCTGCAAAAGGAAAGGAATTTTCCTGTGAAAAGAAAATGAGGACCAAAGGCAGTATACAAAATGCAGAAAATTATGTCTAGGTGAGAAGAAAATAAAAATAAATAAAAGATTAAAAAGTCTATACGCTTTTTTTTTTACATTCTATGTGCAAAACCTTATGGGGAAAAGAAAATAAGATCAAAAACTTAGGGCATAAAAATACAGAGAATGAGTTGTATACATTTTCTTTAAACCCCAGAGGGAACAAAGCAAACTTTAAGGATAAGAGTCACTATAGAAGACTCACTATTACATGTTAAAACTAATTTTCTCTGTTTATAAACATCCACCTGATTTGTGTATCTGATTCCTTTTATGTCACTGATGTTGGTAGGCTCCTGTGCAATCCTTGGTCTCTTATGTGTGTCTTTCTCTGAATCATTTTCTCTTTCTAGAATCTGCAGTAATTAGCTGTTCATGCTTATATCTTGTTTTATTGTGCGACGCTTTTCCTTTCAAGTAATCCTTCTCTTCCATTTAAGATGTTGACACAACTTTTAGCTTTGATCTGTGTAGACTGTGATTGGACGCAAAATGCTTCATACTGCCATCCCTTTTTTACAATTTATAAAAATATAGTCTGAACAAAGTTTTGAAAAAGAAATTTTACTTATTTAGGCTAACAGCTATGTTCAACAACCTAAAAGACCCACTGGCACAAAATACTTAAACTCAATTTTTATAAAATACTTATTCATGTTTTCCTGACATTACACCTGCCTTCTAGACATAGTGGCACAAGTTTAAAAAATATTTCACAAATAGTGAAATATTAGTAGTGTCCTCATTTGTGTGAAAAAGATAATGGTGTCTTTTATGACATTTTATTATAGCTCTCAAAATATGACTAAACTGTTCACTACAGGTGAAAAAAACCCACCATTTGGGAAGAGTGTTTAGTTTCCAGAGGGGGAAGTTACAGAAGTGAAGCAGTGTCATTTTCTGGTCCGGGAGGTCTGAGTTTTTTGATAAGTTTGTAATAAAAGGCCTGTCTCTTCTTTACTCTGCGGTAAAAGCTGATGTGCTTTCCTGTTCTGACTCTGGAGTCAGGAGCAGCCAGGCATTATTATTTCTTGTTTGTCCTTTGTAAGGAAGACAGTGAGCCAGGTGAATCATGTGAGGTGGGAGCCTGCAACCCCAGCTTCTTTCAGGTGTCACCCTGGTTCTCTTTATTTATTCACTGATGTTACTGACTTTCAGTGATGAATCACTTTTGCTTAATCATTTCAAGAAGTTTGTCAGAACTTTTCGTTCTATTGTCCCAATGTCCCCTATGGTGCAGAACCATTTCAGGAAAAAAGTGAGAAACCTATACTACCTGGCAACTTGAGAAGCAGGAAAGAAATCCATCATCTGTTTTTACAAATTTCAAGAAATTCAGCTGTCATTGGGAAGCCTCTCCAAATATTTTCTAAAAGAGAAAGAAGGAAAAGAAAAGTAAAAAAAACAAACAACATGAAGGCTTAAATAAATTCATATTAGCTATTCACTAGGGAAATTTAAATTACTTTCCAAATAATTTTTGAAGCCAAAATCTTCATTTTCAAAGGAAGAATAAGAGCTATGCAATATTCATCTTACATGCAATGCTTTGTAAGTCCTTATTAATCTGGCATTTAAGATTAAAAAAAATTATAGCAGAAAATAAAATAAGTTTAAATTCTCTGTTGACTGTCCTCTAAACCTCTCAAACCCTTATACTCTATGCATTAGCTGAAGATTTGTTCTGCCAAAAGCAGTGCTAACATTAACAGCTGCAGGCTGACAGTACACATTAACTGTTGCAACTTGGAAGAGCGTGACCCCTGTCTCAGACGTTTCTTGTTCTATCTTATCAGACATAATACAGAGGAAAAAACTGTGCTACCAAAAAAAATCCGAAGTACCAAAAAAGTCATCAGCAGCAAAAGTGCTAACCCACATTTTCAGTCAGCTTTACAGGAGGAGCTGCAACAAAACATTAAACAACCGTACAAATCCGAACTACTTCTCTATACTTTTTCTGACTCACCTGGAGAAGTGCTGAAGTGGCTGTCTCTCTACAAGGAACTTGCCACAGTTGTGCTTTCTGCTGGCCAATTCTCTCTCAAGTGCTACTTGATCAAGAGCTCACAATATAGCCCAGTAAATATGATTTGCCGTGACTAGTAACAGGTTGCAGGCTTTGCACTGCCCCAGCAGTGCAGGGTCTTAAGGCTTCTCTGGGCTCACTGTGGGCCCAGCAGGGTTCAGTCTGGTCTAGCAGTTGCTGAGAGGAGCAGTGCCTATGGTCTCTCCTGTTTTAGCTTTGCCCTGCAATCCCCAGTACAGTACCAGTCCAACAGAGGCTGGGAATCAGTGGGGGACAAACAGTGGCCCTTCATAGCAATGGCAACTCAGAACCGATGGGAAGATTGTGTTAAAATAAGGTTTAAGAGTGATGCAAGACTCTTCCTCTTCCTTAAGAGGAACTCTTGTCTTCATACTCCTCCCCGTAGGGATCTCAAGATGACAATAATTTGTTGTAAACACCACCACTCCTTACACCAAACCACCCAGCACCCTTCCTTGTTCCTGAGAAAGACTGAAACCATCAGCCTTGGGACCCAGAGGGATACTGGAAGGGTGAGGGGAAAAGAGAAAGAGACTGGTAAATGTTATTTTATAACACTTTTAAGGGTATTGCTAATGGAGCTTTTCTGCATTAATTTGGAGTATAAGTAATAATACTGTCATAAGTGGGCTAATAATAACTGTTGTGTTTTGATTAAAATGTTAAGATTTTAATTATACTTACAGTAAATTTTTAATTTTGTGTCATATTTCCCTCTCGTCTATAACAGGATTTTGAGTGTAAAAATATCAGTCATCAGATGTGCCAGGTAAGAGAAGGCAGTAGTTAATATGCCCTTGGATTTAGAGGTAACATTTATAAAATTTGAATGTCTATGCTTGAAGAGGATGTAGGGCAGCAAAGAAAGATCTGAAGGGTGTTTGAGGCATGATGTTAATGGTTATCATGTAGGATAAATGCTAAAAATCTCTAAAATTATTTTCTTTACTATAAATTTTGGAAACTATCAGTCAATTTATGAGAAACAGATGTTTAAAATCACAATAAACTTGACTCCATAAGTTGGCACATATCTTTTACCTGAAGAAAGAGTGGCATGGATCACTGTAACAAGGATCTCTCTGTCATACAACACTCTTCTCTATTACTGAGGAAAAGGATCTGGGATTCCTGGTGGATGGCAGGCTCTCCATGAGCCCGCAATGTGCCCTTGTCGCCTAGAGGGCCAATGGAATCCTGGGCTGCATAGGGAGAAGTGTAGCCAGCAGGTCGAGGGAGGTCATTCTCCCCCTCTACTCTGCACTGGTGAGGCCACAGCAGGAATCCTGCGTCCAGTTCTGGGCTCCCCAGTTCAAGAGGGACAGGGAACTACTGGAGAGAGTCCAACGTAGAGCAACTGAGATGATTAAGGCATTGGAGCACCTCCCTTAGGAGGAAAGGCTCAAAGAGCTGGGGCTCTATAGCCTCAAGAAGAGAAGACTGAGGGGAGACCTCATCTATGTTTACAAGTACTTAAAAGGTGGGTTGAAGGATGACGGAGCCGGACTCTTTGCAGTGGTTTCCAGCGATAGGACGAGGGGCAATGGGCACAAGCTGGAACATAGGAAGTTCCACTCAAATATGGGGAAGAACTTCTTTCCGGTGAGGGTGACAGAGCCCTGGAACAGGCTGCCCAGGGAGGTCGTGGAATCCCCCTCTCTGGAGATTTTCAAGACCCGCCTGGATGCAGCCCTGAGTGATGTGCTCTAGGCAATCCTGCTTTAGCAGGTGAGTTTGACTAGATGATCTCTAGAGGTCCCTTCCAACTCTGTCAAATCCGTGAATCCATATGTGATACAGTTCTGACAGAAGTTTATGTGTGCAGGGTGTATTAATCACCTACTTCAGTGACTGATTCCAGTATAGGCTTATTCTGAACCTAGGGTAATTACTGGCAGTCTGGGGCAAAAAACCAATAGTAAAACAAAATAAAATATTGTTTATGTAAAACTTTTATCCCTTTAATTGCTTGCTTTACAAATTCTCAGATGAATTAGCTCCACCTGTTGAGTCAAAAATCTCATCTGATCATGCTTTTTGACACAGTTACACACCTTGTCCCTTTCCTACCATGCACCAGACAGCTTAACCAAACCACAGTCCACAGTCCTTTTCCTGGTATCCTTCATTTCTCCACTTGGTACCTGGTACCCTTTGTTGGCATTGCCCTTGAAAAAGCGCCTTGGAAGTACTAAGAGGATAAATGGAAATATCCTGAGAAAGGGGAAAAGGTCTTTGCAGAAGCGTGATTTCCCCTCTCCCCAGGA
>JAOXJK010000012.1:103690910-103702964 GCA_025774025.1 Xenus cinereus | reverse complement strand
AAAATTGCTACCTTTTCTTTAGCATGTTATTAATTTATGACAGAGTCAACTCCGTGAATCTGAGCTATACTGTAATTTGGTGGAAAAATGTTGCACTTTTGGGAGTAATTCCACTTTCTCTATCAACATTCTTACAATCAAAGTAACTGTGGAGGTGGTTAAAGTAAGACATAGGTCTGCAGAAGGCAATCTATACATTAAATAGAAACCCCGAGACATAATATGTCCTTTTGAAAAAAAAAAAAAATAATATTCCTCTTAGGGAAGTTCTGTACCAGAACCTGCTATCAGACCATTTCAAGTTCATGACACACCTGAAGGATGATGGTATTGAAAGGTACAGTGAAATTATAACTAGCATCTGAATTCAAGGACAAAGACTTAAACATTATTAGATTATGCTTGGCTTTGAGAAACCGTAGGAGCAACAAGGGAGCAAGCATGACCTAAAGAATCAGATCAGTCTCACAGTACTGCAAATCACAATTTGATTTGTCATTGTGAGGGAGAGATAATCCTAGAACTGGGTTTTTATTTTAAAATACACCACTATATTATGGAATTATCATATCATGACTTCCAAGGGAGCTTCTTTTTTTATTAAGAGGAGGTTCAGAACATTTTAGAGCAACTGCTATCCAATAATTGCAAAATACTTGGCCCTTCACACCATAAAGCGCTGTCTCTCACAATTTCTTATCTATTATTAGTGTATAGATACACCATTAAGATTTTGGAAAGTACTGAGTTTCTAGTTATGCAATAACATGTTAACACATCCAAAAGTAGTGGGTGCTTTGAAAACACTGACATGAAATACAAATTTAAGGCTTAAAAGCTTAGGAAATTAAGAACTCATGTTTTAATTACAAAAAAGATAAAGACTTAGTCCTTCCCTCCCAGTGCACTAAGTTTAGAAAGAAGTTGGAATGCTCCCACATAGTCTTTGCAACAATTCATTCTTCAATCTTGTGGCAAAACAAGAACTCAAAGTTTTGTTCAGACTGAAGAAGGAAGAAAATCTTCATTTTAACTCAGACAAGGCATGTATCAGATCTGAAACAGAGCATTTTAACTCATTTTGGGCATCTAACACAAAAGCAAATATTAAGAAGCAAAGCATTGGGTGAATTAGAGCTTTTGCACTTTTTTCTGATTTAAGTGTTGCTAGGGATGGATGATTCTAATTATTTTGTTGCCTCCTTGGAAGAACATCTAGGCATAAAACCTATACATCTGTGAACCGGTCACTCTGTATTTCTACTAAAAAGAAAATACATATAAGAAGCACCTGGAGCCCGTAAAATCTGTCCATGTTTCATTATAGTGAACTATGTATATTTCTGGGCAGTAGATAATGGATTTAAACCTCCTTGGTCAAAGGGAACGAAATTAATAATGTCATGCAACTATTGGTTTTTGCCCCAAGACTTTAAATTCTGGGGAATCACAGGACCACTGCTATGATCTCTGGCTTTATGAGAGACATCAATTGCAGATCCTCATTTTCATTTCCCTTTTGGTACGAACACATGAAATCAAATAAGAATGTTGCCTATTGGGTCAAACTGAGCTTTTGTTTAAAAAAAGTATGAGCAAAAATGTTACAAGAAGTTTGCAGATGTTCATCAGTTATACTCACCACCAACTGTGGAATAACAAAAGCCCACAGTAAATTGTGCCCCGTCTGTGGGAATACCACAAAAACACAGAGGCAGATTTACAAGCAGAATCCTGAAAAGTTATCAGAAATTCCTTTTTTTGAATTTAACCAGAGAAGGAAAAAAGATTTAAAAAGGAATGTGATATCACATATTTCTCAACTCACAGATACACTTACTGTTTGTATCATGTGAACTTTCTGTCATACAAGTTCATTTTTCAGTCTCACAGCTCAGCAAAACTGCAGATTGTCACCTGTACGTTAAACTTTTAGTAAAGGATAAACACAGAAAGAGTGTGCTTATTTTGAGTTGAAAAGCAAGGATTAGAAGCAAAATCTGGTCCTTGCCTGCAGTCATCAAGCAGGAGGCTGAACACTAGGTCGGGGCTACGCATCTAGCAGTCCTCTCCCTGCCATCACCAGGCAAAGTAGCTCAGAGCAGGCTGACACATGCGCTGCCAGGGGCTGAGAACTGCTCTGCTGGCAATGAGACGTTTGCCTGTCCCTGCAGGTCTCAGCCCATAACTTTCAGTATCACCATGCCAGTGCTAGCCAACTAGCCACTGGGGCAAGCTAGCCACTAGAGCCCAGGCAATCCTGGTCTGCAGTGCAAGTGGAACAGGTTGGTACAGTGGAAAAGTGGAAATAGTCAATTAATGCTAGTTTTTTAAGGCTTAATGCCAAAAAAAAAAAAAAAAAAAGATGAAAAACATTTGGAAAATATGGTCCAAATGAAGTTTGCTTAAGAACCCTAACTTGCTGCAAAAAAAGGGAAACAAAAAATCCTTCTCAGCTGCTGCCACTGGGGAGTTTTTATTCGCAGTCACAATTCACAATTCGCAATCCAAAATGTATCACAATTCTTTAGAGTCCCTTTTTCTGAAATAGGGAGAAGCATTTTAAGTATCTGATATTTTTTCTTGGAAATAAAAGAAGTGCAATAGAGTAATGATCAATTATTAATTCTGCAACAGATTAGTATATTGGAGGAGAACTGAAGTGTCTTGGTTTGTTACATTAATATACAGTTCATAATGGGATGAAATTACAGAAGAAATTGTAGCATTCTGTAAAAAGTGAACTCAGGGAGGCACATGCTGACTTCTCCAATTTGACATGTGAACCAAGAAAACAAAAGATGAGTTTTATAATAATTACAGATACTAAGAACTTAATTTTAAATTATTGAAAAGGGGACTGTTTATTTTTTTATGTTTGAAATTTTTTTGCTTTGAAAGCGGATGAGTATTTTTGTGCCTTATACTTAATTTAAATGTAAGTTCTAAGCTCTCAGAACTCCCTGTGCATCTCCCTGTACCAAAAGGAATGGAATATTTCAGGCACTTAGTTCATACAATATTAAGCTAAGCCAAAGCCATGAAAATGCCATGGTGTAATGTAGTGAAACTTTATCTTTCACTTGGAATAATTCAGTTACAACTGGAATGAGATTAGAAATAATCTTTTCTTCTATAAACCTTGCACCTGGAAGACAATACATCTGTTTAATGTCTTGCCACTTCTATCGTTCTGTGGTGTACCTGAAACTGTTTGTTCTAGCAGTAGTCACATGAGGCTTCTCTTCTATTTCTTTTTATTATTAATAGATATCGCCTATTTATTCCTATGACTATTTTTCCAACCCAAAGGTGTATGTATCATGATTAGTTTACCTCATGCTTGAATACATTTAAGAGCAAGAGAGATTAAATTCTAGTTAATTCAAGACTAAGAGAAAAGTGTAATTTTCCATTAGCAAGCCACTCTATCTACTATTGCTAAACATTTTCAGACTGTGTTGGCTATCATTATCTCACTAATAAAGCAAGAGCTAATTTATCAGAATTTAAAAATTTCAACAACAAACTCAACCCTTAAAATCTATTAAAAGAAGGGTTGGGGTTTTTTCCCTCAAATTTTCAGGTACTAAATATACTGTTATTATATATTTCAGTATGCAATTCTCCATTAATTAGTATTGCATGTAAATTATTACCGTGATCATATTTTACTGGCATTGTAAATAAATATAAAATCTTCTTTAGACGACTAATTATTTTCTCATTTCCACTGGGCAATCAGCAACTCTGCATCAACATACAAATTAGTGAATATGAATGATTGCATCTGCTGCACCTCAAGGGGGAATAGTCCAATATTTTTAAGTGAGGATTTATTTTGTTCCAATTTTCACTGTCATCTTTGATTGATCTTCTTTCCCTAAAATGTCTTCAGTGAAAGGAGATCTCCAAGTTGCTAGGGCTTTATCAAAGACCAAATATAATTTATTTTCAGAGACTTCAATACTCCTTCTGTCAGAACCAAAAGTATGAGCCAGCTTCAGCAACAATTCCTTAACTGTTCTGTACTTGGACTGCATGTGAATCAAAAGAGCTGCATAGTGAATTTGAGCAATTTCATCATCTCTTCATGCCAAATAGTGTCCTATGATTATTAGAAAGGACCCTAGAACCAGAAGAATAAATTATGACAGCTGTGAATAAAAATTATTAGGTCAGTTAATTTAAAAGAAACTTAAAGAAAAACACAGGTCTAGAAGGAAGAAAATGTATACAAATACTGTCATGAATTTATTTTTTATCAAATCTATAAAGTTTTCAAGTTTACTTCTAAGAATCCTTCGAACATTGCATAGAAAGCTGTTTAACTTCATCCTTTTGATATCCTTCATAATATTTTTGTCCCGTGGTTTCCTCTTTTCTGTTTTGTTTGTATTTCATACTGTTCTTTCTCATCCCTTACTATTTCCTAGAGATGATTATTTGCTTCAACTATTTTGTTTTTTTCATATAGCATTGTCTTTCCTTAGGAAACAACGCTTATATTGCATTATGGGTGTATATTCCAATACATAAACACAGAAATATACTCTACACCCACCCGCTTGCCATGATGTTTCTGTTACTTTACGACTACATCTCTAGTGAAAACTGGCCATATTTCACGGTGAATATTTCTGCCACAAACTATATTTTTTGCTTTGATTAAGCCACATGACTCTTAATTCTAAACCTGAAGTTGTTTGGTGTACAGGAGGATGTAGGCACCTGTCTGAATCTGGTTGTCTTCAATTCCAAATGAAGAACTCGACAGAGGGCAAATCAAATTCCCAGAACCAACAACAGTACCTGAAAGCTCAAGGTTACAAAGCATCATCCAGTCAACATAATACAACTGAAAACTTCAGTTTCTCTTCTGTCTCTTTCTAGCTATTCTTTCCAAAGACATAAGGCTTTTTCTTAGTGGCCTTCTTCCTTTCCTCTGAAATGGAAGGGTGTATTTTTAGGGCTATTATTGTGGGTTACCTGTTGGATGAATGCAACTGAGATGTAATATTACAATTAAAGGATCATCAAGGAACATTTCATTTATACAAGACTGGAAAGAGACTAAAAGTGCTAGGTTAAGACTGGCAGTTCCTCTCACACTGAGAAGAATATAACTTTTCTTGATAATTTATTCTTCTGTAAATTGCATCAGCAACAATATTAAGACAACATAAGAATCACATTCTGAAATATCATTTTCATTATCAAGAGTAATTATCAAGAAACATTTTTTAACATGTTTTGGTTCATCTTAATTATAGGAAGGTTTATAACACTTGTTATGGTGGATTTAATTCGCCCTAAGTGATGAATGTGAAACATTACCATAATAAGAAAATATAAATCAGACAGCAGCTTTTCTCTGTACTGTATTTTATGATGCTTAGTCATATCTTTATACCTTCTAATTTTCTTAGGGAAAAATATAGATGTCTATTGAAGGGTATGGTTACCAGTAATTATGGAAGCATTACTGGAGTAAAGGTACTAATCTAAAACAAGACGACAATCATAACCTTATTTTATTTAGAACACATTCCTAATTTTAACTAATATTAAACATGTTCATATTTTCCTGAATATATTAAAACTATTGCTTATGGGTATATGGAGTTCTTGGGGTTTTATTCACTTATAAGCATATATCCTTGCTTGTTAGTTTATTTTTAAACTATCTAAAGTCATAATTTAGACTGGCCTTCTTAATCAGGGCCTAAGCACACCTAAGCATTTCCTTCACTGTAACCTAATTCTACAGTCTCAGTGCAAGTCAATTTTAGACTATGGTCAACTGAGTAAAACCATCTGCTTAATAACATAAGTAGGTGCTTAAGTTATTTCAAAATTGGAATCATAGGCAGGACTGGACTGTGCCTACTCTCCATAAGACTATAATTTTATAAAAAATCTTAGATACCCTTCTGAGCTTTCATATTAACTTTTATCCATATAATAACTTGAATTCAGAAGTTTGACTCCTGAGCCTTAAGAATTGACTTAATTCCTTAAGAATATAGTCTAATTATTTTACCTTTAGGAATGTACTAAATATCCAAATGTGGAAATGAATATTACCAGGGGAAAATTGCAGATGATTGTAGAGCTGCAATGGAAAGGAAGAATGACACTGTTAACCTACTTGTCCCACCAGTCTATGGTTAGTATAGTAGCTAGCAACCTTGTTTTGGACAAATGACAACGTATGAATATTTTTGCTAAATTGTATTCATAGATAGGTGGGCTACTATGCATATGACAAACTGCAGGCATAGGAAGCGCTCTCAAACATAAGCAAATACAAAATACATGAAAACATTATTTTAAATTCTTTAAGGAGTAATGTTCTAAGGTGTTACGGAACTTCAGTAGTAGAAAACACTTTTTCTCAAAGTAAATGTGAATTTCACATGAACCAGCTGTTCTGCCTGTAATGAAAAATGCTCTATTTTATTAATAGAAGCATTAATGTTTGAATGATCATATAGGTATGTGGAATTTCAGACATTTTCTTACAGTATTGAAAAGACCCAGTGTTCACACATCACAGAGCATTTCATAGCATGGGATAGGAGTCTCTTGTTATTCCCAGTCCAACAAAACTGCAGATTTGCAGGATGGGGCCAATTGTTCAACTTCAAACAGGTTTTAGTGATATCTGTTTTCACTGTGATGCAATTCAGCTTCTCTGTGCAACTGCACCCTCTAATGCTGTGGTGCTAACAGCTATACAGTTGACTATAAATGTATAATAATACAAGCGTAGATTTGCAGAAAGTAGCAAAAAATTAGAGACGCTGCAACGTGGGGATCAGAAATTATTTCATCCACACTGGTCCGGTTGTTCTTACGTTAAATCAACAGGCTTATTGTTTGTCCTTTCCCTTCCTGGAGGATTAGGCTGCAAATGCCTCAGTGCCACGTGTACAGACTTCTGCATGCAAATGGTTTCAGCAATAACACCTGTCCCTGTCAAGCTGCGCTGGGAAAGTGTGCATTGAGGTGTTTAAAAATGACACCATGACAGTTGAGATCATCTAACTTGCTCAAGGTAACAGGCTCCCGGCTTAATCACAAGGGGCTGGAGTCAGGGCATAATCAGTGATGGGTCCTTCACTGCAGGATTTGCTCCCGGTCTCAGTTCATCGGAGCCTGAATCTTGCTGATTTCTCAGGCATGCCGCAAGACTCATTTGTTCTCCGAGGTTTTTCCAGAGATGAGAAATAAAATGAGGAGAGTTTTCAGGTGATTTGACAGGATCTGGAGAGTCATTGTCAGTTTTGCTTTAAATGGAGTGCACGATGGCATCTGTAAATATACACGGAGTGGGAAGGCAGGCACACAGTTTCTAGCACAAAGAAACAGCTCGCTGCAGGTTGAATTAAACTCCATGCAAAACACTTTATTAGCTTCTAGGGGTATAAAACTTTCCCAAAACTTCAGAAACACTCTCCTGTTCATGCTTCTTTCAGTTACTTAGCACTTATATCTGGTTAACTAATACTTCAATATATGGACTCCTCATTTGCAAGATGTTGTGAAAGGCAGGGCCCACGCAACTAAATGAAGCTCTATTGACTAACTTAGAAGTTTGCTTGAGCTGAAGAATTGGGCCATTATGCATTTAACTTGGCTTCAGAAGAAATTGATTGTCTATTTTTCAAGGAATTTGAGGCTTTTTCTTCACTTGTTCACTACTTCTAAATATATCTATATAAATATTTGTTTAACTTTGGAATATAAAATCTTTGAGATTCTTTTTAGTTCCCAGAAACACCCAAAAGTGGGTATGCTCTGTAGAAATTAAGGAGAAACTAATGCTCATTTTATTAAATGGGAAAACTTAAGAACACCGAGTGGAGAATTATGACTAAAGCAGGCCTTACAACCTGCGTAATACAGAAATATTGCTGTTCCCTTTTTAAGAGGGACCCAGCTCTAACCAAAAGCTGGAATTACTGCCTAATCTTGCAATACAAGCTAGTGAATTTTTATCTAAATACCCATGAGAATGTTGTGTATAAACACAATACAGAAGACACAACACTATTAAGATCTTTAGGATACAGGTTTTGCAAATGTACCTGTCTGAGGAAGAATGTTTTCCTCAGAGCTGTCCTGCTTATTTATGACAAGGCCTCTAGAAATGTCAGACTCCCAAACAAAACACCCTCCACACTTGATAGCTAAATTCGGGTGCAGACTAGTTTGTTTTGTTAGCCTGATTATAACAAGGAAAAAATTTACTGCATACTTTGCAATAGAATGGGTACTGCAGTACTTGCAGAGTACATAATGAAGACTGGCGGGTCTATTCTGTGAGCTGTCCTCCACTGGCTACTGTTCTTCTCAAGTAGGGCTGTTTTTGAAACTGTTGGTGAAGAAAAAAAAAAACCAAACCCAAATTTGTTACTTTTCAGAATTTTGTTAGTTTTATATGTGAGTATATTAGGAAGCAGGGCACACAGTGCTGTACTACATGCCACTGATTTCATTTTTCTTTTTGCATTGCTCTGACAGCAAGGTCATTTATCTTTTGTATAAGGACAAAGAAGCAAAAAGAAAATAAGAAAGCTATTTCATTTGGAAGTTTTGGTGTGTACTCTTAAATTGAGAACATTTTGCCACTGCTTATTGCTAACTTTTATTCTACCACAGGCAAGCACACTTCCTCACCAATAAGTTGACTTGGTGATAGGTTTGGAAATGAAGCCAAAGAATTGATAGGCATGAACTAGTAGGTTGGGATTACCAACTGCTTATTCTTTAATTACATGGAGGACTAAAAGAGGTGTTGAGGAGAAAAAAAAAAAGCTACTTTTATTTGTACACTGTTCAGTAGTTCCAACAAAACACAGTCTATGGGGAAAGCAGTCTATGGGGGGAAAACCATACCCTTTTCTGTAAGAAACATAACCATCTTGAAGGAAATGTTTGTTTTGATTTGGCATATCACAATTATTAGAAGACAGTGCATTGGAGTAAGCAGAATGCACTAAAGTATGCATTAAAAAAAAAAGTTGGGTTTCAGAATAAAATAATAGGATGTGAAATGTCTCATTTCAAGCATGAAAAACTGTTCAACTAGATTCCTGCCACTTTCTCTGTGAGAAGGTCCTTTGTCTGTGAGATTCCACATTTTTTAACTTTTTTTTTACATCTTTTCCACATGATTTTACTTTCAAAACAGTTTGCATGTACACAGATCTATAACAGGCAAATTGTAACTCTTCTTCAGTTACTAATTTCCTTGACATCCAGCAGCCAATGTCTATTTTGAGTTATTTCCCCTTCTCTGTATGACGTTTTCCCATTCTGTTTCATATCACACAGCCTAGACCTGATTATTGATATCTTCCTCAGAAATTTCTGATTGCTGTATTAGTGACTTTGACCCTTGCATTTATCTCCATCCACACATTCCTTCCCACAGCAGTTCTTCTCAGCTGAAATACAATACTGTGCATTGACTACCAAGCTACATAGGGAAAGATGTTTAAGCACGGGGAGATATGCACATTCATCTCTGTGTTTTCTGTATTAGTGTAGAAACACTAAAAATAATGATAAACAATAAACACTAAACTGTTACACTTTTGAAAATTTTTTCTATGACACAACTATACATTCTTTTTGTATATACATACTACTTCTTTAAAAAATCTGAAGTGTTTGAGTTACCAAAACTGAAATTGGAAGGATTATCTGTAATCCTCAAGCATTTCTTACAGGAACTGATGACTTGCACTCTACCTAGCAACGTAAACCTCAAGTAGGGCTAGATGATGACTGACATAACCATTTGCTCATCCTCATTTAAACCTTTTACTTGTGCTATTCCACAAGTGCTATTCTGCTATTAGAAATTATTTGTCTTGCCAGTAGCTTTTAAACCAGAGACACGATAAAAAATCATTTTCTAGCAGAACTTTTGAAATTACTTTTTACCTTCTGAATCAGTGGGTTTTAATGTAACCATTTAAAAGACTTGAACTGATTCAAGAACTTGTTCAATCAGCAGCTCCTTTGATGAATATTCATGTTCCGCTTATGGTACAATTGGATTTCACAACTATCTGTTGCCCGCTGCTTAGAATCACTGAAGCACTTGGCATAGACTTGTGTGACATTTGCACTTCTTTGGGAAGTAGACACAACGTTCTTTGATGATGGCCAAACCGCTAGTCATTTGCCCTGGGTGGGAGGACGCAGCTTTCCTGCGCGAGAGGATGGAGTGCTGAAAAAGGACTTTCTGAAGGTCAGTCAAATGCAAGAACTGGATCCAGTATAACTGTAGACTATGTGAATCTGCAATTGGTGTACCCATACAATGGGCGGGAACACACAATAGCCCGTGGGTATTATAGTCTCACCTCACGCTTTGTAGCTGTTAGGAAGGAGCTTTGCACAAATCTTGTACCTCTGCCTCTGCCATCCAGTGTGTAAAGGTCTAAAATCATATGGCATTTATGGTAAGGCTATTCAGCTAGGGTATGAGAAAATTTTTGCCTTAGAAAGAAAAGCGAGACGGACAGAGGAAGAGAGAGAATAAAAGGGATCCAGTGGTGTATATTCAACAATAATAGCATGTCAGGGGAGCACAAATAGTACACAATACTGTCCTTTAGTATCTTTATAGTTCAGAGCAAAAGTGGACAGAGTATCTCATAGATCTAGGTGATGCTAGTAATTTTTTCCTAGCTAAATACAACAGTTACGCTTACTTTTATATTGCTGTTTCATGCTTATTGAAAAATTGACTCTGTTCGAAATGACATTGTCTTAAAGAATATGGTTTTTTTAGGGTACACTTTCATAATTTGCCAGAGATTAACCAGCTTTAACTGAAGTCCAGACAAATCTATTAATTAAAACTAATGGAGCATCTGTCCCAGCTCTGTTTCCCTCTTCTAAAATGTGTCCCCTGTAGAGCTATTAAAAGGGAAAAACAAACTTGAACTGTGCTTTTGTGTGGCTATAATAATCAGTTGGCTTGTGTCAGAATATTTATTAGTGTTAATTACCCAGACTGACACTCAGATTTCAAGATGATTTTGAGGAGTCAGGTTTAGCTGGATTTTAAGTAGTATGATTAGCAGAATTTTCAGTTAAGAACAAATAAAAATTACTGTTTGATATTAAACATGAAATATCCCCACAACAGCTTTATTCAGCAAATATCCCCAATCACCAAAATTAATGAATAATCATACTCAAGACACACCCACCCCAAACCTACTACTAATTTTGATTAGCCAGAATATTATGAGGTTATGTGGGTCCTGGTTTTCTCCTTGCAAAAGAAGAGTACTTTGCTCTTGTCTATACTACATGACTCAAACCTGTAAGAGATTCAGAACTTCCATTAGTGTTGTCAATATCATTAGAAGAGTGAGAATGGCTGAGAAAAAAATTAATTGAGATCGCATAAAATCTAGACAGCTGTTCTAATCACTTTTAAGATTTGTATTATAGATGACTGACCACCAGATTTTTAAAACAGAGCTCATCACTATTCTCTCCTGGGTTTTATGACTATTTTTATGTGCTTTACCATTATTCCAGATGTATGCTGCTGTCTAATTTCTTTTCATATGAGAAAGCTGAAAAAAGTTTTACACTAAGAGACCTTGTGATCATGAAATATTTTATTTTTTGGCTTACTGGGGGGTGACATTCAGCAAACAGAACTGTGCTGGCATGGCCATGAAACTAGTCTCTGGTCACAGCAGCTCTAAGTTATTCTTCCCTGTAAAAGTCAGTTTTCCTCTGAGTACGTACAAAGGTTTGATTTTGTCACTTCTGAAGCCTACATGAATTCAAGTTAATATGAGACTATTATTAGAGTTGGAGAGAAATTAGATGTCCCAGACTCTGAAGAATTTCAGTGTCACATCTACTTTTATCTCAGTCAGTGACGAGAACTGTCTGGTTCATTTATTTCAAAATATAAAGTTTTCAATTGCATCGTCACATTTTTTTTTCTAGGAGGACATTCTAGATCAGTTCAGGAAGTCTGACATGACGTGCACGGCTGCTGTTTCG
>JAOXJK010000012.1:103677944-103690810 GCA_025774025.1 Xenus cinereus | reverse complement strand
CAAAATATAAAGTTTTCAATTGCATCATCATTTTTTTTTTATTTAATTTAAGCTTAAAAAAACACCAAAAAACACACACAAAAAAATCACAAAACCCCAAGCCCAGAAATATTGAGTGGAAAATTCCTATTCAATTTGGGTTTTTAAGATATAAGCAGGGGGCCTGTAACCTCAAATGCACACTTTCTAGTAAATATAACACGAATGTTTTTAAGTCAATATGGACTCTGATGGTATTAAAAATGCAATAAACATTCCTCATTTTAAGCATAAGAAATATAAAAAATCAGTAACAATCCTAAACTGAACACTCTCATAATGAATGTTATTGGTGCTCACAGTACAAATCAACATCGAAAATCAAAAGCTTACTCTCAGAGTGATCAGTATGAAAAATGGTTCCAGTTAGCTTTGATCCATCATCATATCTTTCTGACTTGGAAACACTTTACATCTTGAAAACTGGTCAATGATTCACTCCACAGTCATTAAACAAACATCAGTACTCATAGAGGCTGTAAGAAGAAACCTAATTTTCAATTGTAGCAAGCTGTAACAGAGATAAAAGAGCAAATTTTCAGGACTAATATCACATCAAAATAAGATGCATGTCTTTATACTCAATGACTTGCTGTAATTTTAGACTATTGACTACTTCCATGGAGCATTTTTGGATGCTGTCCATCTTCACAGTGCATTACTTTTGCAATGCATACACTTCACTAAAACATTTAAAACTGTTCTCCCTGATGTAATACAAAGATGACATACATTATTGCCATTATCTAGCTACTCTTTTATCAACTACATCTGTGATGCAAAAATGTTATTTAAAGTAAGCATAATTTCTCCCTCTCAAAACAAATTGCTATTTGTTACTATGGTCACAATCAGTGATAGAGAGTGGCTATACCCAACTAAGAGAGGCATCTGTCATTACTCACTCTAGAACTGAACATGCAATATTAGTCCTTGTAGAAAGTCCTTTTTTTTTAATTTATTTTTTTTAACGTGAATTAAAATGAGTATTTTAGCAAATGCCATGCCAAGTTCTGGCATAATAAAAAGCGATACTTGCATTCTTCTCACTCACTGTTTTCTGCCTAAAACTTTTGAGGTGTGAAGAGAAAATACTGATACCTAAGAAATGCAAGTAAAAGTGCTGTAAATTGGCATATTGATACTGAAAAATATGACCATTCTTGAGGATGATTACACATTCAGATAACTTGGAAGAGTGGGAAGACTGGGGTAACATAAAAACTAGTTGTATTTCCTCAAACTACATTTCCAGTCACATATATCCTGAAAATGAATTGCCAAAGCAGAGCATTTAGATTTTTACAATATGATAATATCTGTTCTTACAGACAAAGTTGGATTAGTAATGAAAAAAAAAAAAAAGAAAAAAAGAGATATTAACAATGTGGACATTTTAAACTGCCATCCTTTCATTTTAGAATGAGCATCTGGCTGAGATATATGTGGGCAAATCAAATCTTCAAACTAATTTTTTTGCAGCTTGTTTGCATATCATTAAATTTCTGTGTAATTCAACCCTCCTCTTGAGATGTTTTTTAGGGGAAAACAGTACAAGGGAAGTTCTTTCTCTCTTTTTCAGTGGAACAAAATGGATTGATTTAGCCAATGCTGGCAAAAATTATATAAAGTGAGTATTAACCAAATTATGATAGTAGACTGAAGGAACCATATGTTGGTCCTGATATCATGAAAAAACCAGAATCAATATTTGCAATTTGTGAAAATAAAAGCCATAGTAGTTTGAATTTGGATTCTTATTTTGTTACTGTCATGCTGTAGCAGTGACAGAGTTAATCTTAGAAGATGTGAATCTTTGAAATTTTTTCATGGATGCTATAAAAATAATACTTTTCTGTATGCATTCACCAAGAGAAAGAAAAAAATATAGAGAAGTATTAGTAGTTCTTCCAACTGCTTTGTAAGGTACATTTATCAAGTTCATGTCTACATGAACACCGAGAGCAAACCAATTGAAGTAACTGGTCATTCTTCCTGTTACAAACAATCTATATAGATTTCCTTCTGCACAGGTCTGGAAGACAGAAGACACACATCAATGTGCCCTTTTTCTTCTCCAACTTTGTAAAAGCTAAGTAGTAGGTACGAAAATGCCATGTTAAAGTACAAAGTGTCCACTTCTAGCCCTGAGAACACACATAAACCTGCTGTAAAAAGCACAGATATTATGTAACTTGTGCATTGTCTCTATGTCTGGTTTGCTGCTTGGCAGAAAGAAATAGGTTTTTACCTGTCAAAGGAAATGTCTCTCAAGTGGTATTGCATCCAGATTTTATCAGTCTGGAAAAACTTTAACTTTCATAAAAACATTAAATGCACCTCTGATCTCACAGAAGATACTGGAAAGACTAAATTTCCAAAAAAATTAGCAGCAAATGTTACCTGTTTTATTTGCAAAAATGATTATATTGACCAAGTGAAAAAGGAACCAGCAAATTCTTCTTTCTGTACCTCAGCATGTTAGCAACAAATGAGAGTGGAAAAATACTACTTTCACATACACTGTAGGAAAAATGTATAAAACTGTACATATGATTTTTTCTGAACTTCTCTTTGTGATTAGATTTAAATAATACTAGTAATTGGGAAGACTAGGTATTTGTATTTTGTTTCTTAAAAATATCTTTTTCAGTGCAAAGGTTCTCTTGGATGCACTTTATATTAAGGCTACATTTATATGTAGCTTATCAATTTTCAACAATGTTATTGCATCTGGTTAATTGCATGTTACAGCATCTGACCGGAGAAAGTTTGGTAATAAAACAGATTGATAAGCAGTTGCAAAACATTTTGCAGATGAGCTTATATGTAATTAAAGCACATGAGCTCCACGCTGCAGTATGCTTATTACATTGTATGTTAATTATTTATTAAACTTCTTCAAATTGTACTGCTATAATGAAGTACAAATTGTACCATTATTCACAGATAGCACAAAGGCTATACGTGCAAATTTAGTTGCCAAGCTTATTTTTTTTATGAGTTTAAGGACCTTATTGTCAATTATAAAAAAATTATTCTTAAGAACATGTTTAACCTTAGTGATTTTATATTAAGATAGAATATTTGTCTTGAACATGAAAGTAATGGGAGCCCGTGCTTCAAAATTTAATGGATTTATATTAAGGCCACTTAGAACTGTACATTGAAAAGGAAAGAGGGGCCAGCACTTTCTCATGACCTTTAGTTAGGTAATTGTTGCAGACAATGGGATTACGGTACTGAAATCTCTGGGCCAGAGTTGCTTTCCTTCCTTCCATGAGCTGTTGTAATTTGTATAAATCTGTTTACTTTTCAAGATATTCTAGTACATACATTCTTGTGTTGAAGAATACCAATGATACTCATCTACTTTTCCTTTCTATCATGACATCTCAGTGGAATATACCTTTGCTAAAAGCCTTTGAGCAAGGTTATTTTTGACCTGTAAAGGAAGAAACTGAAGCCACAATGTTCTTCCTTGCTCTGAAGAGAAAATACATCTTTTCAGCCATTTTTGCAGTTCTAGCCACTTCCTTGACAAGCACAGTTGTCTTGTATGGTCAACTCAACCTGTGTTACTGTGTTCCCAGCAGCACAAGTGCAGGGTGTTGAAGTTCAGGGGAGAATTGATACCTTTCAGTGGGTCTTCTTGCATGATCTTCTTGCTGCTTTCTTCACAACATATACATAGTGTTGATGATGCACAAAAATGGTGCTCAATTTTTTTGTAGCACCCGGAGGCCATATTGCCTTAAAGTCTGAGATAAGCCCATGTAACAGTGATCCGACCTTCTTTCAAAATTCTTTTGATGGTTTAACTAGTTTCACAAAGATAAACACCAGTTGTGAAATGCGTTAAATGCAGATGTAAATTCCCAAGACATCTGAGTTTATTCAGATGTAGATTATTGTTGTAGGTCCATCTCTAGTTATGTTTTAGTTATGTTTTCAAAACTGAGACAGGGAAGTGGGCAATATTTGCTTAGAAAACAATCATGGGTATTCAATCCATGACCAGAGAAAAACAGGCATTCACAAGAAAACTTCAGCTTTTCACATCTTAATCCAGACCCCAAATTCACTGATATGATTTACATAAAAAATGTAAGACATTTTCCACAATCAAATGAAAATGAGAGCAAATGAAAGTCAAATTGACCTCAACTGACTTACATCAAACAGGTATAAAGCCTGATTTCTCGGAGCAGAAAAGATGCAGTAACCCCAGACATTTTCTTTTTTCCTTCCCTCTCCCTCAAGAAAATAATTATTTTCATGGGAAGAATGTTTTTCAAAAAGAAACTTTATACATGGTCTACACATCACAGTAGTCATGGTAACTTGATCTTAACGTTAAGACATCCTGATAAAAAAAGATAGACATACATAACAGGAGGCAAACTACAAAGCCCGTCTTTAGAACAGTTCTTAAATAACTTCTCTGAGGTAAATGATGATGAAGTTTTTGTTCCCATTATATGGTTTGAGCTGTTTCCCTCTCTGTGTCAAAGCAGTGTGTTTGCTCTAAACTCTTTTTAAAGTGTTTAGCTACATATTTTTTTTCAGTGGAGAGTAAATATTAAAACCTAGGCATCCATGTTTAACTCCTTCAATGTATAACTAACTGGAAGAAGCTTGATTTTCCACCTTGCTGTTTATTCCCTTTCATCCATGGGTTTCCCTATAAGGGAAAAAAAAACCAACACGTGCATAGTGGTGATTTCTAGAAATGTTTCTATTTCTTTCTATGGGTGGCCAATTAGATGTTAAAATCCAAATTTCCAAAACATTTTGTTGCCTAATTTCCAACAAAACTGAGTGGATTAGATATTCAGATATATTTGAGTCTCTGGGATGAATTACTTATTTAAGAAAGTGTAATTCCTAAAAGGATTTGGCTTAACAGATGCTCAGGTAACAACCTTCTCACTTCACCTGTCTGTAGACTATCTAAAGAACAACCCAGAATTTTTCAGTTCAATGAGGTGGGAAGATAACCTCCACTTGAATCTTTAAAGTTGATTTTTCAGTTCATCCACAAGCTTGTCTATTAATGAGAAGTGTTTTTCAATAGACAGATCACTATATCTGAGGTTAAGGGGAGTCATGAAAAGACATTCAGACAATACTGAAATAGTTAACACAATCTTAAGCAAATACAGTTATTTTACCTTAAAACTCATACATTATCTGAAAACTCATTGAAACACAAAAATTTACAGGTTTACCACACTGCCACCTACTAACAGTCAGAAAAGGCTGAGAATTATTTACACAGTAACCTAGATTGTCCATCTAATTAATATGCACATTATTTTCCCTCACTCTCAAAGAGGAATGGACTACTGAACCTCTTACTTGCCATTGCTCAAATAGATTGGACTATGACCACATGTGTGAATTTTTGAAAAGTATTTAAAGTGTTTAATTTTCTTGATTTCTTAAATAGATAATGGTGAAACTCAGAGACCAGTCCTCAGCTGGTATAAATTGCAGTAGACTGGGAAGAGTGGCAATGTGATGCTTAACACCCGCTGGGCTCTGGCCCTGAAATGTCATCACCTCAGAAATAAGTATCCCTGTGCTGTCAGTATGAAAAAGAATTATTTTCTTTTTTCTACTCTTAAAGAAAATTCATCTTAGTCAAAAAAAAGCTTCTGCCTAAATTTTTTTTTTTCTCTTCTCTGAAAGTAGAAAAATTGTAGAAAAAAATGTACTTTGTGACTGAGGCATCAATAATTAAATAAATTAAGTACTCGATGGGTTGTATTAAAAGACAGGTCAAAAAAACCTGGGGTGTTTCCCCAGCTCACAGTCCTATAGATTGGGGATGGATGGATGGAGGGATGGATGGATGGATAGCAAGTGAGCGAGCGAGCAAGTAGTTCTGAGGAAGTATGTGTGGTAGCTGCTGAATATGTTTAAATCATAATAAAAAAAAGTCAAACAAAGAAACCAACCTAGAAAGGAGGAGGGGGGAATAATCGGTTAGCAATGGGGGAAAGCTAACCTTTAACTCTAATCTTGATGCAGTTTTTTTTGCCTTTGACAATGCCCTGGCATTGCCTTCTCTTCTTGTTTTATTTAAATGATTTTCTAATTTTTGTGTCTGTGTGTGTTTTGGTTTGTTTGGGGTTTTTTTTTGCTAACCCAAACCAAGAATTTTGGGGCCGTGATTTTCACAACTGGCTGCACAGGTTTTTACTACTTTCCTGATATTTTCTGAGAAGATTGTTGATATGGCAATGTTATGACATTTATAGAAACAGAGTTTCTGCTAAAGTTTCTGATTATAAAGAGTAACAAGAAAAGAAGAATTGCTATGTAAATTTAAAAAAAATTGATCCATGTATTTGATAGCTAGTAAGGAAATGAAAATAATTAGCAGCCCCCAAATACACTTGTATAAACTTATCTGCTGTTAATTCTTATTGTGAGATTTACAATCAGCAGAGCAACAGGAAAATATATACTTCCCTGAGAATGCATATAAAAGAGAGGGTGCTGCAGTTATTACTTCTTTTTTACTATAAGATTACAATTTAAAGCCCAAGTTTGCATTCCTAGCAACCTTGGTAATGCAGACTTCTTATGAAATGTACTGAAATTCTCCAGGGTGCTGTGGTCACAGCACTAGACTAATGCAGAGTGTACAATTATGACAGCTCTTATAATTGCTCCTTTGCTCCAGCACATTTTCTGTCATGGGTGATAGCAAAACTTTGTCTTTATATCTTATGGAATGATTTGGCACATTCTTTCCAAAATATAATTAAGTCATTTACTAACTCTCTGCCTTTTCATGCTTCTTCATCTGTTTCTCCTGGCAATACAGAAGTGTATGTTGGGTATTTAAATAAACAACACCTCTACAGATTATCTGGTTTCTAGAACTTATTTCACTTTTGGTGTTCTTTGTGGTGTGTGAGGCAGAGGTGGGTCCTTGATAGATTGTAACAGGTGTATTGAGAACTGTGTTAAGTCTCACTCTGGTTTACAGTCATTGCAACCCTATTAAAATCAATGCAGCAGCTCACCCTATTATTAAGCTGTCCTTTAAGGTTTATTCTTGACAGTACCCATTGATAGCAGAAATATGAAACGGCAGCAAAGTGCTGAAGGTACTATAAATCTTTGTATTAGTCTGCTGGAATTATCATGAGACAGAAAAAATAACTGAAGTCTCACAGCAGACCGGAATCCTGAAAAAGTCTGTTTGCTCTTACTGGAAGCAGATCATTGCGGAAGTGTGTCCGCTTGCTGCGAGGAAGAAAAGGCATCACTGGCTCCACAATGTGTACCTACCGGATTATTTGACTGAAGTAAAGCTTCATTGCCAACAGGTAAATAAATAAACCTTAGTTTCAGTGATCACTTGTCTCTCACAAATGTCTGGGAAGCTTGTAAAACAAACATAATTTAGGTTCTTTCCTACTCTATCAGAGCATCATTCCCCTGGTACTTAAATGTTTTCTTGTCTGCATTTTGGAGTTGTTCATGTCTTTCTTGTAGTTCAAAGGCTATTTTTCACCAATAGTCCTTTCTTTCCCCCTTACCAATGGAGCTGTCATTATTCATGTTACTGAAAATGTTTTGTCCCATTTCACATGAACATTTTCTGCAAAATGTTATTTCATTTTCATTTGATTAAAACCAAATGGAATTTGCAAGTGGAGTTTACATCCATCTCTAGAATGGCATAGTAGACAACTAAAACAAGTATGCTTTATTTAATTCTCATGGGACTTGATATTTTTCAAGTAGCTGATGTTTGAAAACATCCATATGTATCAACTGATGAACTTGAAAAAGCTTAAAATTAATTTTCCTTGGGAAAGCAAAGAACAAGTGAAACAACATGCTTGCAAGCTCAAATTGCAGAGTACACACACCTGGCCTAATGACAATGCTTTGGTGTTTTGCCATGACGGCCTTTTTACGACTTTCTTTGCAATGGAAAATATCAAGTCACTATAAGCTGACAAATAGTTATATAAATATATATATATATATACACACATGGGAGGGTGTGGGGGGGGCAGACTGTGTGTGTGTAAAAACTAGCATGTAGAAATGCCAACAATTAAAAAAAAATCATACAAACATTGACAGAGATGCCACCTACCCAATGATCTACCAGATGAGGGGGAAAGAAAAAAGGAGCACAGAAAAGTTACACAATGCCATTGTCACATCTAAGGTTAAACAAGCTAACGCAATATCCTAGAAGCATCAGTACCTAGAAATTAACCTCTTACAGCCATCACTGCGTTCCTATACATGTGGCTCTAACTTACAATCAAAGTCCCAATAGTTTCAATGAAAGCTGAATGTGAGGGTAAAGGGATGGAGAACATATAACTTAAATATTGGCCCACTGGCAGCATCTTCTAATTAAGCAGGAGGACGAGTGTAAAGAAAGGAGTCTTTAGTATCAGCACAGGTTTCTGCAATGCTGGGATCCATTTACTTCTGTAAATAGCAAAGGCCACAGAAAAAAGCCATGCAATCTCTTGTGGTTTCTGAGTCAACTTTCTAAAACCCTGGTGACTACTGAGGGGGTATTTTTGAGTTGATGATTCAGTATGCTGACTCTTTTTCAGGACACAAGGCAAGTTGTCTACTGCTGTATCTTCATATGCCAATGACTGAAACATTCAACATGGGAGTATTTTATATTTCCATCAAAGATATTTGGAGTTACCGATGACCAAATGTCACTGAGCAATGGAAAGTTACTGAAATACATAGCTATGATGAATGTTAATGTAACAACCAATGAATTAAAAAATATAAAAATGAAAGGATTCTGATATTAGAAGAGGGACTAGTATTATGGATAATTTGGTTTCATTTAGATTGCTTCAAGTATTCTTAAATAATTAGTTTCTGCTTGTATGTTGCGATCTGAAAGTCAGTACAGGCCATGCACAAATATATATATATGAAAGATACATGTGTGTAGAGAGAGACATATATATACACATACACATATATAGATACATATACACACAGAGGAGATGTGGTGATAATGCACAATATCTGAAAGGGGTTAGTAAATTCTGTAGTAAGCATGGGTGCTAATGCCTGCCTATGTAGAAGAGACTTTTGAGAGCGTATATGAAATGCATGCTTTGAATGGCAGTTTAGGTGGGAAAGGGAGAGAGGAAAAATGTTGGGAAGGGCTTTAATATTTTTTTAAAGAATCAGAAAATGGTCTCAGGGATAAAATCCATCTTTCAAATAACAATGTTAAAACAAGGTGAATATGTATTAAATCAAAAGACAATAAAATAAATCTGAAGTCTTCATTGATCTATAGAGTATTGTTTTTAATGGAATGGCTACCATCCCATTTCTGTTAATGAGGTTGGGGGTACAGAAAGGGACCTCCATGCCTTGCAGATTCAAGCACCTTTTTGCAATAATAAATATATTAGCTACAACCAGTGGTTACTACCACACAGTCTCCACTCTCTGGTATATTCCATCTCATATAAATTGTTACTGGAGGAGTACAGAAATAACAAATAATACCTCAATAAGCAATTTTTTTTTTCCACACACCTAGTGCTGGTCTTGATCCTACAAATGATTTACAATCATAATTTTACAGGTGTGTTCGTTAAATGTCTCTGTGGTGCTCCTTCCATGAATGAAGATACTCTAAAAGTCAAACATTTACAGAATTACTGGATCATAAAATCTTCAGATGCTTGCTCCGTTTGATGTGATTAGCAAGAAAAGAACAATTAATTAAATTCTGTATTTTCTTTTCTTACAGTCTAACATTCTCATTCAGAATATGGCTCTGTGCAGATAGACTTCTTGTACCTTACAAACAACCTTTTTGGCTCCCATTGAATGTGCTCTAAGGTTTTAAACAGTCTTTTTCAAAATAGTTCAAATCAGGGAGAAAAACAAGGAGGAAAACCTGACTTCTTGCATCCCTGACTGTTCAATGTAAATATCAATATTCTTTAAAGGAGATGGGTAGTTATTCTGATTTATACCCACTAGGCACCAAATCCTAAGATCAGACAAAATTGTTCAGGTTTATCTTTTCCTTTTCTGTTTCATCATCAGAGAAATGAAGAAAAGAATGCCTATCTAATTAATCTTTCCCTCACAATTTGTTGAAGGTCTCATTCATGACAAGAAATTTATTTTCTTTTAAGTGCTAAAAACAACAGGAACAGATTTTCCATGAGGATGAGTTATTTTTATGATTAATTTTTTTCAGTTACTGTTACTTTATATGCTGGTTTTAAATACAATGTAGCCTTCCTCTTCATCTCTCAGCTGGCCTGACTCAAAACCACATGAAAAAATTTTATCTTACCATATGGCTATTTAAATAAAGTGATATAGAAAAGTTCAACTCAAAGCCTGAATGCGTAATGTGAGAACACTTCTTTGTAGCTAAATTGTCCCTCACGATAGCACAATGCACTTAATCTGAAATGAAAATGCCACATAGAAAACAAGCTTACAGTTAGAAAATATAGAATATATATATGTAAAAAAAAGACTCTCTGTAGATATTTTTTTCCCCAAACTTTGAGGAGAATAAGAGTCTCATGCTTTTTACCATGCCTTTTAATTACTGAAATGCTTCTCAAGGCAGAAGAAAACAAAGGTACTTGTAGCTTCTAGTTTTGCAATTCTTTGGGGAAAAAACCCTTTTCCTATATATATTTGTGTAATGTAGCACCCCTTACAAATAAGTGCAACTCTGTAGCAGTGTGGATCACAGAAACAATAAAATGTGATATCAGGAAGCATATTTGCATAGTTTGGAAGTAGTAGAACTTTGTGCTCTACTACTCTGATCTAAGTAAATATACTAACTTCATCCTTTTATAAGAAGGGTGAAAGATTTTGTAGGGTGAATGATACATCTTGCATTGATACAGTTGTGCTATACCTCATGTACCTGTTAGGCAATTCTATCAAAGAAAACATGCTTGTCTCACAACAAGAGAGACAATTAATCACTGATTTAAGCATACTTGAGCACCTTGTTTCCATAGTCTTTATTGAAAATTAATAAATCCCGCCTAAATATCTGGAAATCTCTTCCTTTTTAGGCAGTGGCACAATTTGAAATATGTATGTAAAGGTTGTACAAGGTGATGAGGCATACAATAGACAAGGTTAGAGTTCCTTTTATACTTAACATTATAGAAACTTGGAACGTGGCTTCTTTTAATTTTTAAAGCCTCAAACCTGTATTTAAACTTCTTTTTTTGTAGCTCAGAAATTTGGCTCCAATAACTGATTACCACATTCTACATACTAGATAAATGTCCTCAGCTTTCTGCCTGAAATGTTTGTATATGAGGAGCTGAAGTCATGCTCAGATTTGACTACATTCCATAAATGTACTGAAGTGAAATTCACTGTAGACCCAACTGAGGCAACAACAAAATAATTAAACAGATGATTTAACTTTGTCTGTCTTTAAGTCTGATTGAGTCCTTATAATGTCTAGAGAAGACTAGCAGTAGGATGTCACCTCATTTAAGTAGAGTGGGAAGCAGCAAGGGGAAAACCAGTGTTGTTTCTCCTACCTAGAAACCTTTGATGGTGTAGGGAACTAGCCTGAACATTAACCAAGACTATTTTTCCTTTATGTCTAAGTGTTCCTAAACCATAGGATAGCTGTGTTTCTACAGTCCATTCATCATCACTAGCAATAACTATCTCCAGAGAGTTGCAAACAAGTTGAGATTTTGAAATTAGTTTTCTTGGTGATGATATATGATGTAAGAATATGACAGCTTGATTGCCATAATAATGGAACTGCCAAGCTTTGGCAAGGAGGGAAGCAGAAGAAGGGAGAAACATGAAATGCATTGCAATTTAAATTCTGGTGTTGGTCCAAGATTGCTTTAATTTTACTCTACTCCCAGAACCAGGAAAAAATATTTTTTAAAGCCTCCTGATGCTAAATGACACTTTGGGGATGTAAACTTGTTATCTCACCCACAAATTTCTCCATACCTTGTATCCATGTTTTACTATGTGAGTTTTATTAGTCCTGGACTCATTATTTTTACCTTAAGAAAATATTCTTATTTTACCCTAATTGGTTTCCCCACTACAAATAACAGAAAATAAAAGTGTAACACTTCCCTGTAACTACACAAGTATTTAAAGAACTTTGATGGGAAAATATAAAGTGAGATGGATTACAATTGTTTTTCTTGCATAACTGTCATATTAAAAATTGTTGCTTGTGAAAGTAACAATGATGATGATCTTAGATTTATATGTAACACATGCGAACAGAAAATGATCCTCATGTGTCCTGTAGTATACATATATACGTAAAATATACATTTATTATATATAAGCAACAGAATTTTGCATTCCAATGAAATGTACTAATTACTTGGTAATGTAAGGAAGATGAAGAGCAATTCCTGTAGAGACAAACTGCAGGTAAAGCTCTAAGTAGAACATAATTTCAGTGTCATAATTCCATTGAAACAACAAGGTCAATATTCCCTTGTGAAATGTTCCACTGTCTCTTTACTACTTACTACCCAAAGTCTTCAGTCCATGGGCTGATACTAAGGCTCAACAAACAGGTAGCAGAGCTGATTTAGCTAAACCATAGTCATTTCCCCCTACCCCAGGGTTTTCAAGACTGATTGGTGATAAATCTCTCTATCCAGTTCATTACACAGCTGCACAAATTATTGTACTGGCAGAGAGATCATGGAATCATGGAATGACAGAATTGTTGGGGTTGGAAGGGACCTTCTAGAGATCATCTAGTCCAACTCCCCTGCTGAAGAAGGATTGCCTATAGCACA
>JAOXJK010000012.1:103620992-103632730 GCA_025774025.1 Xenus cinereus | reverse complement strand
CATCTTTCTGAAAAAAAAAAAAAAAAAAAAAAAAAGATTCCCCACTATTATTAAGATGGGAAATTTCCAAAGATGGATAGAATGCAATTTGCAAAATAATTTAACCTACAGTTAAGCAAAATATTGTCCCATCATGCTTTGTTTGATTTATTTTCCTCCAGGGCATCCTGCCCCCTGATTGCCATGTACATATTTTGGGGAAGATATACTTACAGATCCTCATGGACATTCTGTTTTTCTTTCTATGCAAACTGGGGTAGTGACATCCTCTGGACTGAGATCTATGGGCAAGGAGACAAGTTAACTCCTGTATTTTGCATTGCATGTGTGGTATGTCTACAGAACTAAACCATTATTTTTTCACTGTTGTCTGTTTCTCATTTCTTCCTGTCAAGGGTAAGTGGTGTATTTCACAGGGGGGTATAGGTTAATTACTGGCATAAGCATAGCTTCTACTGCACATGATGCAGAGTCACAGTGTCTGCTGTGCACTTGCATAAAACTGCAGCAGGCAACATGGGGGAAATGTAGTGTCATGTTGAAGTAATCACTTGAAACAATAGGAACACCTGGTCGCTCCTAGGTATTTCCTGGATATATTACTGTATACATCAACTGCGTCTTGATGTAGCTGGTAACTGTCCACTTAATACCCACATACTCAGCATGGGTCTGGTGACCACTGATTTGGCTCAAATCAGCATCACTTCCAAAATTGAATTAGTTCTTTATCTAGGATACCATTTATTCCTATGGGTTGCCATCTGTCATCCATATATCAGATGCAAATTTAATTAGTCCATAAACTAGGTATGGACATTACTTCATCCATAAACTAGGTACTCAAACTTTGGTCATTATCAGAACAATGTGTGGAGTTTAAATACTGTATTTGGACAGTTCCTGTCTCAGATTTCCTCACTAGACCATTGATGTCTTACATATAACTCCCTTGGTTTTTTTATTAGACTGTATATGTCCAGCTCATTATTCTTATACCTATCTTCTTGCAAACATCCACATAATCACTGTCCCCCTGCAATAGTTTTCACAGCTGTAGTAGTTCACCTTTTAAAAACTGGAAGCTTTCTTCTAGCCCTTAAGGTAATGTTTGTCTTACACATGCTAGGACTTCCCAAAAAAACATTTTAGTTTCTAAAAGAGGTATTGTCTTTGAGAATTTGTCTTAAGTGCTTGAATTGTTGCTACTGATGGAGTTATGCTGATGAAATCAATATAAAAATAAAAAGGAAGAAATTGGGAGACATTCATCAGCAACTGGTTGTACAACAGCAGCACTCTATACATGGGATGAATCAAAAAGAGGGTTGGTTCCTCATTTCTATCCTTGAATCAGTGAATAGAAATGTTTATTTTAAGGTACGGTTTACACAAAATGGTGCAATGCAGATGTAGACAGGACAAGTCAGAAGACAGGGTTTAGATCAATTGAGCTGAACCTCCTAATCTGCTGAGATTTTCTCATCATTTGATCCATGTGCTTGTCCAATATCCTATTATCTTCATCCAATACAACAGAGTAGAAATGTTAATGTTCTAGCATATTTTATATATCAAATACTTTGTACGTAATTCAAATGTACCAGTCCTGATTCAAACCTGCAGCAACTACTATTAACAGTAATAAAATCTTCTCATACTTGCTTTACCTAACCAGAGGAAAAGCTAAGAAACACAGGGCCTGTGAACTGGAAAAAAAAAAATAAATTATAAAATAGGTTTTAGACAGGTTTCTGTTTGTTTGTTTGTTTTCTCTGTGGAGGAAGTAGAAAGTTCAAACACTGAAAATGGTTAAGAAGGTGGGACTATTTGTGTCTATTAGTGGTGTGGATAAGTAAAATAAAGAAACCAAACCAAAACAAGGAGCAGAAGGTAGAAGATACAGTTGATTCTAACAAATCCATAATGTGAAAATAAATTTAAAAGAACCCTAATGCCCAAGACACATAATGGGAAACCATCCACTGGTTATGCACTTTGAATCTCTTTTGCAGTTTCATACGTCTAGAAGTTGTGTTGTCGTGTGTTCCTACTGTGTCAACATGTAAATGAAATCAAAAGCAACAATAAAATCCCTACTAAACCTCATGGGGCTACTCTGTTAGTGCCAGGCTCTAGCTTTTGAGTTTTTTTGATTTTTCTAGTATGTATCTTTTTGAGGAGATATGACTGGGCAAGGGTAAATATTTACCTTTTTTTTTTTTTAATCTGAAATACCATATTTTTACTCAAGTATTTAAAATATTAAGGATTTCTACCAATATTTCACTCTCTACCATCTAGAGGTACAAACAGCTGCAAAAATGACATGAGCTACTCTACACTTTTTATTATAAAAGTAACAAGGATGCTAAAGAAAACCTTACTGCTTGTTGTGCTATACAAAAACTACAAACTGGCTATCACTTATCCTGTCCTCTACTGTTACAAACATGGCAATATACAACCAATCTCCCTGTTGTTACTTATTGTTATTGTAGTTGCTACTACTACGTAACACAGAACGTGTGGACCAAAATTCAGGCATTTCTGATTTTAACCCATATATATTTATGCGTTTTTGACTCCTTTTAAGTAACACCACTAAGGTCAACTTTTTCCAGGGCTACATTTTTTTGTCTTGCTCAAGATGTGATAAGAATAAAAGAAGACTTTAAGGGAATTCAGCTTTAAACAAAAGCAAAATTTCTTCATATTGCGAGGATTCTAGCCAAGTAGAGATATTTTTACTAAGGGGAAACTATACTGAAACCCTGACTGAGGTAAAAACCTTCTGCAAAAGCTTGGATGGCTTCAAGGGCAGTAATCAAGGAGCCCAACAGCAGTGAATGCTCACCTTGTAAATTCCATAGACAAAATCTTATCTTTAGGCAGAATTTCCAAGGCAGCTGTTGCTGTCTGATGTCTCCCCTCCCCATACAATACCTTCTAGCCTAAGCACCTCCCCAAAAATTAGTAATCTCTAGATGAGGAATGAACTTTCTAGTCCTTTTTGTGAGATCTTTTGATCTCATCACACTTGACAAGAAGGGCAATCAACTACTGGGGTAAGTTAGCCTTATGAAAAGTAGTCCATATTTTTGAAGAAACCAAACTATATTATCTCAGTGATATCTTTCAGCCTTTAAGTCTTTAGCTTAAACGGTACATTCAGGCATTCAAGTCAAATTTTCAACACAAGTATGCGCCCTAAATCTCTTGAAAATTCAATAGTATTTAAATTCCAAAGAATCTACATACTTTAAAAAAAAAATACACAGTATTTTAGATTTTAAAGACAAAAAATACTTTAACATTAAAGCCATGAAAAATCATTAACATTAGATAGCTTTTAGATATGCCAATAACAGTTGACATCTAATTTATTTTTAATGTTTACAATACTGTTCTGAAGTTGGAGGTTTTTTTCAGCCCACTGTATGATACTGATGTTAATATTTGCAATTAAACAGAAGACAATTAGCTACCAGCTTGAATTTTTGTTGTTGTTGTTAATTACCACATGTTTTAAAGAAGAAGTGCTGTGGTCCAGCAGGCAAAAAAGGAAACTGAAGCTCTACCTGCTAGAGCACTAGTGTCGTTTAGTGGGTATTGATCAGCTTGCATCACTTTTGGAATGGAATTTGAATGAGCCTCATTTCCTTCCATGCCTTATTTTTATACCGTGGAAGAATGATAGATCAAGCCTATTGTGATTACTGTAGACAATTATAGCTGCAATACTACTGTGGACAACATGCAGGGGGTAGACATATCCTGTAATCTTGAACAATTCCTCTCTCTCTTTCCTAAATTTGAGATGATAAGAAATATTTGCTTAGTCCTACTGTTAGGACACTCAATTACTATCTCTGCAGAAACAATTGTTTCTAAAGAAACTTCAAAAGCAAAAAGTTGTGTGTTCTTGTGCTCATTCTGCTTTTGAGAGTTTAAATATTTATACCAACTTTGTCTCACATAAGCGTATTTCTAGGCAAAATATTACTGACTTTTAAATTATTGCCGATCATTTTACTGAGAGTGAGCAAGTCAATTTTATGTCCGTGTTGGTAAATGTTTATGACAATTTTGCATGACTGCTTCATCCGATGTTTCTGTTTTTTCTCTCATTACAGTGTTACAGAGAAATTTGGTCAGCAACAATTTCCGGGACAGTAATAAAAGAATAGCAGGACATCAGATAGGAGAATGCTAACAGGCCGCAATATAGGAAACCTGTCAAAATAAGATTTCAGATCAGAGAAAAAAAAAAAGTCTGGTGGCAGTTCCTGGAATGGACTGACATAATCTTAATATCAAAATGGATTATTTAACTTCTTGGCAGAATATTTCACTGAAAGCTGGAATGCACACTCCAATATACATCAATATCAAGCTTATAAATGGCCTGTGAATAAGGAGAATAGTTTCAAAGAGGTTCCCAGGGTCTTTGTAAAGGAAAATAAGTCCAAGAAGAAAGTTCCCCATGCGTGGCATCAAATTCTATGATTTTAATTTGTGCAAACTTCCAGTTACACTTCCTCTTCAAAAATCAAGAAAAATGGTCTGCTCAGCTGAAGATGCCCACAAGGGTGGAATTTACTTTTCTTTTTTTTACAAAGTATCCTAGAAACTTTAAGGCTTAGGCAAATAATTTAAACCATAAAACATTAACTCTAGAAATACTGTTCCTTTCTTGAGAGGAAGACCTAGTAGAGAAAACACAGAAGACAAGGATCTAAAATTGGAAGAAAGAGATCTTTAAGCTCTTAGTCTCAGTAAACTGCTGTCCTCATGCAGCTGGGTCAAGAAATTATTTTTTCCAGGGGTATCAGGACAGTTATCTCAGGACATTGTTTGTCTTATATTTTATGTTAATTCTACAGTAAGATTGTTCAGAGGCTGTGATACATCTCTTAAAACTTGTCTTTAAAAGTTTGTGGTGGGCTGACTCTGGCCAATAGCCAAACTCCCACCTTGCCTCTCATTTCCCTCTCTTGTGGTACCAGGAAAAAACAGAAGGAAGAAAAGAAGACTTCTAGATTGAGTAAAATGGCAGTTTAATAGGGAAAGCAAAAGCTGCCTGTGCAAGGAAAGTAAAAAGAGGAATTCATTCATCATTTTGTATCAGCAGGCAGATGTCCAGCCACTTCCAGGAAAGCGGGCCCTCATGCATAACAGCTACTTTGGAAGACAAACACCATAACCATGAATACCCTGACCTTCCTTCTCCTTTCCTTCAGCTCTTATTGCTGAGCACAATGTCATATGGTATAGAATATACTTTTGGTCAGTTGGGGTCAGCTGTCCTGGCTGTGTCCCTTCCCAGTCTCTAGTCCACCCCCAGTCTACTGGCTAGAGGCAGGAGTGCATGGGGAGGGAAAAGAAAAAGTCTCATAGAATCCTGAAGAATTCATTGGAAGAGGTTGACTTCCTGCATGACACCTCTCTCAGACTATGTTGATTTTCTTAGGAATAACTGTTACATGTCAGTTAATCCCATGGTTGAGCTTAAAGAAAGAGTGTGCTTTTTGGAAAAGGCAGAAGAATCAACAGTGCAAATAACAGATTAAACAGAAGAGGGAAATCAAGGAAAAAGCACCAAAGAATCTTACTTTTTCTTGTTTGCTCTCTTATCTCTGTGATATTTATAGACTCACATATGCTTTAACTCTGAAAGTTAATGGGATACATCCAGACAAAAACACTAGGGATCTAAATTTAAAACAAATAAGGTAACTTGCAATTTTAAGCTTCAAGTTTCAATCTGAGACTGGATTTGATGACTTCTTTTACAATAATGTTATATACATATATACTATTAGCTATTTTGGGCTTTATAATAATTGACACACTATCAACATCTCATACACTAAAATATTGAGAGAGAAAGGAAAGCATTCTTTCCCACAGTTTTAAATGTACTCTAATTTAAGATGTGATCAGTTCACAAAGGTGTAATGCACATTGATGTAAATCTCTGGGCAATGCCTCTTAGAGAAAGAAGCAGAAACCAAGAAAACAGGCTTGAGGGGAGATGTTACAGACATTTTGAGCAGGAGGAAAGGATAAGCTTCTGTTCCAGTGCTGAACAGAGAAAAAGAAATGCTCTAACCAAGGTGACTGTGTTAAATCAAAACAGAGGGCCATAAAAGACAGCAGTTTATATAAGACTAGAAGACACATATTAGCAGTTTAGACATCTTTCCCCCCCCCCCCATTACCTGAACGTGACTGCTTTACAAGTCACACCTGAATTCGGCCTGTCAGTGAGGGCAAATAACATGGAAGTGCTTAAACTCACATAGACTTTCACTGGGTGATGGCCCCCACCTGCAGGGCTCAGTAATTGGTATAATACCAAAGAAACTCTCACATATCATTTACTGAAATATGCAGCTGGAATCCTTGATCTTGCTGGGGACTATTTACTCTTCAATTTTCCTTAGTCTTTCATCATAAATGACAGGAAAGTTCGTTATGCAAACTGTATGGTCTGGTAGGTTGAAAAGGATTATAGCCTGGATCTAGAAGTCACAAACTCTTGAGTGCTAATCCTGAGTTTTCTCTGGAAAACTCCAACAGTATTTGAAAGAAATATGCTTGCACATGATAGCTCTAAAAGTATGTATTTTATTGGGAAATTATAATTCATTTGTTGAATTTTGGAAAGAGCTTACAAAATTTCATTACAGTGACATTGTTCTACAGTTTAAAAGGTGAATATTTTTCATTAAATTCCTCAGGAACTTAATCTAGTGCAGTAGCCATATTATCAAAGACCATATTCTCAGATGGACTAAAAATCCATTGAAGCCAAAAGGAGACTTTGAGATAGATCTACTACGTATGTCTCCAATAATGAGATTTATCATACTTAAATTCTGTTAAAGAATGTTTACTAACATACATACTGCATATGCAAGTATTTAACTCTGAATTTATTTTTTCTCAGTTTATTTCATTATTATTGTTCTAGCAACTAATCACCTTCCACTACTTTGTATGTACCCATATTTAAAAACATTAATACTGTCCTAAAAATCATAAATATCACCACTTAGACTCCTCACTTTTTAGAATTTTCCTGATGGAGGGGGTCATCTTGGTTGCTGACAGTAGAAATCAAAATTCTTCAATAAGAGAAGAAATTGCCCTGAGTGGAAGTTGTTTTTTTCCAACATTTTAATCTGATATTAATAAAGTAAATCTATAAATATAGAAAATAAATTACTACTATGCCTGCAATTATTTCTTAAGCTTGTATATTTTAAAGCTAGGATATGTTTGTCAAGCTACAGAGAGCTGAGCATATAGATAGTTTGCATCAGAAATCTCACTGTTGCCTTTTCCCGGGTATGAATACTTTAACGATGTGATATAACCAGTTTTAATCTCTAGAAGCTAGGTCAATGAAGGCCATTAGAATTTAATAAAGATTTACATCATTTCTTCAGTAAGTGCATTATCTTTAGGTCTGAACATCCTAAACTTATGTTACAATTCACCACTTCATTTCACAGGGGTTTTTGTGCTGGATGTAAGAAATAGATTCTTCACTGAGAGTGTGGTTGGTCACTGGAACAGGCTCCCCAGAGAAATGGTTATGGCACCAAACCTATCAGAGATAAAGGAATATCTGCACAATGCTCTTGGTCATATGACTTGGTTTTAGAGAGTCCTGCAAGGAGCAGGGTGTTGGTCTTGATGATGCTTGTGAGTCTCTTTCTGCTTCTGTGATTTTGTGATTCTACAAAAGATGTAGATGAAGGAAGGAAGGAAGGAAGGAAGGAAGGAAGGAAGGAAGGAAGGAAGGAAAGAAAGAAAGAAAGAAAGAAAGAAAGAAGCCTTAGATATCTGATTAAATGGAAGCATGTCAGCTAAGCATTATTTTTTACTGTATCCAAATACTTTCCAGAAGTCTGCAGAACAGAAAGACACTCCTAAGAGAAGAGGTAGGTGAAAAGTAAGATAAAAGGGAAAATGGATAAATGAACAGAGGAAGTAGCATCTGTTTAAGGCTGAGTTACTCAAAAAATGTTTGCCTCTGATTATGTGTCATATAACATAGGTCATGTATTAACAAATTAAAAATATTCTGAATTGTCGATGTTTCCAGTCTCCCAAAGCTTATATTTTTGTGAAAGTCTTTTGGAGGATTCCAGGTGCACATTACCTAATACTAATAGCATAGTAGAAATTTCTACCACACGTTCCTCTTCAAATTATGTTTCGTAACACCAGCATACTTATTAATATAGAATTGTAGTGTCACAGAGTAAAGTAAATTAAGAAGACCGTGAAGATCATCTGGACCAGTCCCTTGCTCTTCAAGCAGGATGAGCATCAAGGTTGAAGATCAAAGTTGCATATGGTTGCACTGGATTAACTTTATTTAACAGGCTCCCAAAACTCTTTTTGCAGAAGACAATGATTATAGGCAAACACATCCTAGGTGCTTGATGCACAAGGCTCCAGAGGACATCCACATTATGTCACAAGCCTAATGCTTCCTAATTCTCTGTAATAAAACACAGGATCAGAAAATAAAAAGCTTGAAAAGCCCAACTTTTCATGAAAATAATGGACTTGCCCATGATCTTTGTCTATATAAGAAAAGGGAAATCATTAAAAATTTCTTCTGGGGTAATCCTGTAAGGTGGGGTATGTTGCTAGTCCAAATGTGATATTGCCCATATAGCACAAAAACCCCAAGTTTCCAGTTTCTTTATGATTTCTGTATATGGAATCAGCTTTTGTGGTATTACTGCATTTACAAGAATAATTATATTGGTCAGATTTTTGATCAGATACACAGATGCACAACTCCATGTTTTAGAAAGTTTATCATCAAATAGATATACTGGTTTATTTGACAAGACCCATTGAAATGATTCAGAAAAGATAATCAGTCATCAAATCACCATTTCATCTTTTTTCCATATTTCAAAGGATAGATTTTGATATTTCAGACTAAATATGTGACCTTTAAAGATTTTTTTTTCCATTTTTTTTTCTGATGCAAGTGTTGGAGGCTAATAATTTAACAGATTTTAACGTTTTTACTTGTGTATAGCCAAATCTGTCACACAGTGAGAAAGGGACAGTTTAAGATCAAGAAGTAAAAATACTTACACACTTCAAAATGCATCCATTATATAATAGATTTAATTGTAGCTTTCACTTATTGTAATAAATAATTCCATATCCATAGTCACAACAAAACTTTTCTTCTTATTATTTTTGCTAAGGGGAAAAATTGATTTTTAATTTTATGATTTAGCGATGGTTGTACAATAACGTCAGAAATGGTCTATACTTAAGAGTAAGATGTTGGCAAAGTAACTTTCCTCTTCTTTTCCTCCTTGAAGTTAACAATTAAGCATTTTTCTCAATGGCATATTAAAAAAGTGTATGTTTTCTAGGCAGAACTATTTTTAAATGCACTGATGGAGTGCTGTATGTGAAATTTCAGGAAGTTTTAATGACTTGCACTAAAGATGGTTTGTGAATTTTTTCCTGTAAGTGATTATGGATCACTTTTGTGATCAAATTTTGCAATTTAAAAAAAAAAAAATTAGAATATTAATTCTGTAAATAATAATGCAAGTACATTAAAAAGCTACTGTTTTTTGTAGAGTGTAGTTGATATAGACTATAGATAACTCCTAGACCATCAAAATGAAATTAAGCATGCTATTTTAATGATGAACTATTTTAAGGACTTGATACAGATGCTGAAAGAGTTCATTTTTTTATTCTAAAATAATGAAAGTTATGAAATATATCTTAAAAACTTTCAAATACCACTTATTTATCAACTCTGCACCTGTCATACTGTATATCTGAAGGAGAAATCATTGAAATCTAGGCCTCAATATTGGAATGAAAATTTATTTTCTTCACCTTGATCACCTCAAATTATTTTAGAGCTTGGCATTTTACTATACAATTTGTAGATTAATTGTCATAGCACTTGCTGTCTGAAGATTGAATTTCAATATTTAAAGAAGTGTTTTTTCTGAATTATATACATACTATTATAGGATGTTACACAGCTTCAAGCTCTCTTGAAGTTATTAAAAGGAAATTAGGAAAACTCCAACCAAAACCAATTGATTTGGAATAAATGTTAACTGTCAGCAAACTCAGACAAGAAAAAGACAGTCAAAGTCAACCTTTGACACAGTTCTTCCAGATTTGAATTTTTTTTTAGAGTTCACTGACAAGTAGTGATCAGCTTTCAGCTCTCCTTTCTCCCAGAGGTGGAACAGTTTACTCAGAAACCGAGGCAACAATCTCTTAAATCTTCAGATGGGGTACTGACTATCAAAATACTGGTTATCTTTCTTTACTGCAGTAATAAAATCAGAATACCTATTTCTGGGTGAGCTTCCAAAGTACCTGACAGACAGCCACCACCACTGAGCCTGGGGGAGAGCCCTAGGGAAGGGTGGGTGTATGGGGGGCTGCAGCAGTCTTTGCAGCATGGGAGGAACCTGGGTGATGTCTCATTTGGCAGTACAGTTCTGAGGGTGTGGGAGGGTTTGGCTTGCACGAGGGTGAATTGCTCCTTCACCTGACTTGGGGGAGCCTGAGAATAATTTTATCATTTCCAAAGTTTTTAGCGCATGGCTCTTGCCTAAGGAAGTGCATGTGTCCTGCCAAGATCTTCAAAGGACATAAGGTACATGCATGTTTAGGACTGTCACCTGGGTGCACTAGGAGGCAGTGCTACTGTGATAAATCACCTTCAGTCATGAGGCAAATGAATGGCAAAACCGCAGATGGATTTACCTGCTGGACTGCAAGTATATTCAGTTAGTGCCAAGAGGCATGTTCAGCTCCCAAGTCTCAAGTTGTAAGTGTGCACCTGGCAGTGTTTCACTTTGTAGTTCCATGAGAACATGGATGTGCTTTCATCTTCTGAGATCTCTCAATGATGTGAGGAGAGTGGAGCAACCACAAGTCTGAAGATCACTGAATTAGACAAAGCTTTAGCTATGATAGGAAAATCAGTTATACCTTCTCTGTGATCAATTCTCCTTTTTCATCCAGAATAGGGAATGAGCCAGATCTTCAGCATCATCAAAACCCCCAAGCCAGCCTTTTCCCTGTTGCCTGCCATTGGAAAGAAGATTGTCAGTGAATGGAATGTCAGTGAATGTTATTTTTTGCCACTGTTGTACTGTTACCAATTTGTTAATCCCTCACCTCTTCCTCATTACCTGTGGTGCTCCTACTCTGAAGGCTGGTTTTTGCCAAAGAAGGGGGCTAGTGATACTAGGCAGACCAAACCTGAGCAAGCTGAAAGGGTGACAGCCTAGTTTCCTTAAACCTGTTGACTTCTGAAATGCAACCTTTTCCACAAATGTTCCACTTAGGTAATGCAGAGGGTAATTAAAACATTTTGCTGTTTTCTTGCATGTATGGTACTGCACTAACATGTGAGTGCTGTTTAATTTCTGTCTACTTATAGACTAAATTACAAATGTTCAAGTATGGTACACATTCTTTTTCTAATATATGGGGTTTTTTTGCCTATACAGATTTGTTGGATTTTATTACATTGCGTGCTTGGTGGAGTATCCCTATAGCAGGAGGATAGCGAGAATGATATACACAACAGCATGACTTTATAGATCCTTCTTGTATTGTCTGTCACCAAAAGGGGAAGCATCACAAGGAGTCTATTCCTAATAATGTCATACCTACAGAATCAAGACCTATGTGTCCCC
>JAOXJK010000012.1:103596879-103608161 GCA_025774025.1 Xenus cinereus | reverse complement strand
ACAAGGTGAAGGGGAATATTAAAAAAAAAATAATCGTTATTCGCTTTTTTCCTCTTTCTTTTTTTTTTTTCTTTCCAATTTAGCTTTAAAATGGCACTTTTGACAGAACTTTCCTTCTTTCCTTCTTGGAACAACTTCATTTCCCTTGAAACTCTTAATAAGAATTTCCAATCAGGTACAACTTCAAGCCTTTTTCACTTACGCAGCTAAATGTCAGCTTTTAAGACAAAGGGAACCATTAAAAGGAAGATCTATGTGAATACTCCAGGGTTAGCAGTATTTGAATTTATGAACTTGTATCCTTCAGGAGATCAGCATTATTGGGAAACTAATGGCAATTTTATTAGTTTTCACAAACGAATCTGCAGTATGATGCTTTGCTCAATGAGCAGTTATGGACAATTCCACGTTAACATGTCAAAGACAGCGCAAGAAGATATGTATTTTCTGTAGTATTTCACACTTGTAAAGAGACACAACTTTTGACTACTGATTTTAATGAATGATGGAATTATTTAACCCAGTTGCTTTGTTTACACAATTTCACACTTGGAATAGGAAAAATATGAGTTTACCTCGTTTTGTAATGTATACATTTTTCACATTGATTGGGCTGTTTAAACTTTATATTCAGAGTACTCTAAAAAGACCTTGTAGCTCTGTTGTTCTTTCCTTGCTTAAGCCTCTAAGGTAGGAAATGTATGCCCAATAAAACCTGAGAATAATGCCTTTCAAAGAGTCCATGAAATGGGAATCCAAAATCTGAAGGTCCTTCAGTAGTTACTTTTTAAATTTGTGGTTTGCAGTTATTGCTACTTGATAATTACAGTTGTTGAGCCAGTTGTACATAAGAAACACTCATTAATGATAAAGATTTTTATATGCTTCCCCATTCACAAAATCACAGGATGCTTGAAACTGGATGGGACCTCTGGGTGTCATCTCGTACAACACGTCTGCTTGGGAGAGGTGCGCTGGAAGGGGCTGCCTTTGCTCACTGCCGACAGCTGCTGCTCTGTCCCATGCCAAAGCTCTAAGAACAAACCAAAGGTCCTGCTGGAGCCTGCACACCTTGTGTGTGCACACACAGGAGCCCTTGACAAAATGATTGGGGACATAGCCTGCAGCTGCTGAAGACCAGTGAGGTCACAGGCAGTCACAGCCACTGCCCTGTGACACCACAGAGATATCAGGGATTGCCAAACTAGGAAGGCTGATGCCCTTTCAAAGGGGGAAAGGCTTCTCTGCAGGATGCTTGCCACTCTCTCATGGCCATATGAGTGTGTTTTAACTTCAGGCCTGTTGAGTCCTGTGATGAGACTGGCGACTCGAGCACAAAGACCCAGCAACGGGCAGCCCAGTAATGCAGTGGGGGAGCCATGGTGAGCACCTTTGTGCCAATGGAGTGATCCGACTCTGCTCCTCCACAGGCAGAAGGACCCACCCCTTGTCACTGGAGGGAAAGCCTCAGACAGAGATCACAGAATGGCTGAGGTTGGAAGGGATGTCTGGAGGTCACCATGTGTAAGGTCCCTGCTCAAGCATGTTCACATAGAGCAGGTTGTCCATGAACTTATCTAGACATCTTCTGAAGATCTCCAAGGGTGAAGAGTCCATCAGCTCTCTGGCCAACCTGTTGCTCAGTCACCCTCACAGTAAAAGAGTATCTTCTCCTCTTGAGGAGGAATCCCCTTTATTTCACTTTGTGTCCGTTCCTCTTTCCCTGTCACTAGGTGCCACTGGAAAGAGCCAGGTTCTGTCTTCTTTACCGCCTCCTTTCAGCTATTTGGAAACCTTGATGAGATCCCTACCTGAGTCTTCTCTCCTCCAAGCTAGATCGTCCTTGCTTTCCCAGTCTTTTCTCTTATGGGAGATGCTTCAGTCCCTTCATCATCTGCTTGGCTCTTCATTGGACTCTCTCTGGAAGCTCCATATCTCTTGTAGTAGGGAGCCCTGAACTGAACGCAGTACTCCAGATGTGGCCTCATCAGTGCTGAGGAGAGGGGAAGGACACTTTAACCTGCTGGCAAAACTTTTAATGCAGTCCAACATATCTCTGGCATTCTTTGCCACATGGGCACAGCGCTGGCTCTTGTTCGACTTGCTGCCAGCCACTCCCTCCATGTCGTTTTCTGCAGAGCTGTTTTCCAACTGGCCATCTGCCAGCATACAGTGCTGCAGGGGGCTATTCCTCCCAAGGGGAAGGAACACACTTTCCTTTGTTTAACTTGATGAGCTTTCTGTCATTCTCCAGCCTCCATTCTGTCATTTCTCCAGCCTGTTGAGGTCCCTCTGGCTGGAACATGACACTCTGGTATATTAGCCACTCCTCCCAGTTTTGAGGGTACACTCAGTCCCCTTCTCTAGATTATCAATAAAAATATTAAACAAGACTGGCCCCAGAACCAAGCCCTGAGGGACACCACTGGTGACCAGCTGCCAACTGGATTTCACCCCATTAATCACAACTCTCTGGGCACAGCCATCCAGCCAGTTTTTTACCCAGTGAAGAGTACACTTGTCTATGCCATGATTCACCAGCTTCTCCAGGAGAACACTGTGAGGGACAGTGTCAAAGGCCTTACTAAAGTCTAAATGTACTCCTATATCAGTGAATGTTGATAGTCTGGACACAAAAGACATTTACATTCCCACCAATGGAGTGTTTTTTAAACGGCTTACAAAAAAAAGCAGATAAATTCTTTAGCTTGCTTTTTAAATGTTACTCACCCTGACATGAAATGGTTTTGAAGACTTCTGATTTTGTTCTGTGTTTTTTGCAGGGTCAGCACTGTGATCCACAAAAGAGCTAGTGTTGGTGTCAGGGGTGAAGAGATGGTGGGACTTTTCAGCAGTGACGAACAGCACCTTGCACATAAAAGTTATTGGTAAGTCCACATTCAAATGAATGTGCCTTGGTAGGTCCCTGTGTCTCTTCTCTGCACCCTCTTGCCTGCAAACATCAAAACAACCCAGTCAAGTATCACAAGTTATTGCACATTTATTATATCCTGCTTCTTGAAGTTAGTTTTATTGCTTTTCTAAATACTCATTTTCCATGAACAACAACAAGATTTGTTTGTGACAATCCTGACATCCTCAGCACTTACTCTGTGCAAGTGATGGCTGATGCAGTGAGTGAATCTAAATTGCAATGCTCTTCTTGACTGTTTTGCTCAGTTAAAGTAGAGAGCACAGAACACATTTGCATTAAGCGTAGTCTCTTTCAGAAGAAGAAATGAGCACTTGGAATTTGAAAACTGTCAAAAGAGTATTTTGTTGAAAGGGAAGCCTTTTGATTTTGGCATGTTTCACTAATGGTTTTTACTGACAAAGTTTCTTTCTGAGCATCCATTTTCTGCTTTTGAATATCTTGTCACTTGGGCTTTAAATCTTGCATATTGTCCCTTTCCCTGAAGAGAGAGATTTCAGCTACTGTTGGCTCTGCTCTTAAATTTTACAGCTCAGTGATAATAAAATATCAAAGAAGCTATTTCATGGCCTTTTAGCAATGTAGATGGATGGATTTAGATCAGAGAAATGTATTTGGTCATAGAACTTATCTAACATATCCCCTTATTTAATTGATGATAGATCTATTAAATGCAAAATACAGGACTAGAAATTGGTGTTATACTTTAATCCCAGTTGTGTGGCTTTTTTTTTTTTTCAGGTCACTGAAACATTTAAAAGATGCTCAAGTTTAAACCACTGGTGGCCATAGTTAATACGAAAGACTTGAATAGCAGATGGTGGGATGAACCACAAGTGCAAAGCACGAATAACTTGCTAATCGCCTTGAGACAGGATCTTACTCAAACCCTGCCTGATCTAGATTTATTGTAATATGTATCACATTTTTTTTTCATCCTTTTTTTGGTTTTTTTTTTTTTTGTGTGTGTGTGTGTGTATCTGTGATAACGCTTATACTCAATATTCTGGTTATAGAGGGGAATAAGAAAAGACGTTGAAATAAATGTATTTGTCACAATTAAGGTGCTGCCTTTCTGACAATCTTTCAAGACTTTGTGACCATGTTTTGTGAATCAATACATCAACATGACTCAAAAAAAAAAATTTACTGCTCTAATCAGTTGACTGAAATGACAGCATTAAGGTGAAGGTTATGAACATTTGATCTAGAATGATCCTTAATGTAGTTTTTCTGGAGAAATCAGCACTTACAGAAATACAGTGAAATCTATCATGAAAAGACCTGAAATTAACAACATTCACACTTCAGCTTTCCAAAATATATGCTGCTTAATTTTAAACAGGAAATTAAGAATTCGTTTATTTTATGGGTTACCTTTGAAGTATTAGGACATCAGCATGGATAAATGTTCTGCTTTTATAACTATGTTGATTTTTTTTTACATTAGGCATGGTAATAAATAATAGCATAAATTAAACAGCCTGGAATTACCTATCTTTGACACTTTTATAAAGACATGCTTGCCAATCCTACTTGGTTTTCCCTCCTAACGCCTTCTAACAAAGTATTATGTATCGATTTCTTTTGGAACAATGCCTCGTAATTTCACCTTTGAGGAACTGACAGCTTCCAAATGAAAACATATTTCACTGCAGAAGTACACAGGTCTTCACAGCAGGTTAAATGTAATTTAAAGTACACTATTTGTAAGGTAGCATTCTTCATGTGAGTGAATGAAAATGCCACGGGCACACTGCATAGTTCTCTTTGAGGTTCAGCTGGTGAAGTTAAGCTGACCACTTCATTCTGTGTTAAGGAGCAATGTTTTGTGGAGTTGCAAAATTCTTTCATAAAGCAGGAAAGAACAGTTAAAAGTGCAATGTTAATAAAAGCCAGTACTCTTCTGGGCTTCACAAAAAATAATTGATGACACCTGGGCTTTTAACAATTTCTTCTCAAATAGTTAGATTGCTTAGGTATTAAGCAGGTTCCCACACATAATGATTGCTGTATTTGAAACCTGGTATGACCAGGGTATATTACAAACAAGTGGTAGATGTGTGTGTAAGACAGAGGGCAAACAAGAAAAGTAAGGAATTCTCATGGCATTTCTGAGGTGTAACAGTTCAGCCTTTTGAAAATAGATTTGTGTTTACAGTTTCCTTCTTTTTAATATTAATTACTCTTATGACTGACCACAGTCAAAGAAATGAAATAATATTTTTATATATATATCTTTATATAAATTATGAGTAGCTTTAAAATATTTTGGCCTCTATGTCTATGATAGAGAATCTGAATATTTGGATAATGTGCCATTTTGACAACAGAAAAGTGTATTCGCTCTTTAATTTATTTAAAGAATAAATTTAATTTACTCTGCTTTTTTTACCTCCAATCATATCTCACCGTCACTGTTACTCCAAATTTTGCTATGGGCACACCATATATCTGTGGAACCAACAATTCACCACTAGTCTAAATTGTCTAATGACCACAGGAAAACCTCAGTATTAACACAGTCAAAACAGTTATAAAAAACTTCTTATCTTCCCCTTTTGTCTGGTGGGATGCTCACCCTTCCACAACCTGAATGAGAGGCAGTATTGTGCCAAGTTATCAGCATCCTCCATATATCCCTCTGAGAAGTGTGCGATGTTCATCATGGGGTTTTCTTCCTCCCTGTCTTGAGTCTACTTTAGGTTATTTCTATATGTATGGGAGATTTTTAGATTTTGGGGTTTGTTTTTTTAATTCTTTTTCTCACAGCCCCAGCTACCCCCTCAGGGACCTCCAGTTATAACCACAGAGTGGCACAGTTGCCTGCCCCAGCCACAGGTCCCCTCAAGAACTGCCATTTGTCAGCTCCTGACTCCCTGGCCCAGTCTGGCCCATGTTGCATCGGATATCATGTGGTTTAAACTAATAGAGGAGAGCCCACAGGCACTGCTCCTTACACAGTTGCCAGCACTTTTGAAACCAGATGAAACTAGATCGGTCTCAGGCAAGGCCGATGAAGCCCAAGAGACTCAGCATTGACAAATCAATACCGAGCCTGTGGCCTTTGTCTAGTGTGGCAAAATCATATCTACTGGGTCACATAAAACCTTTGTAATTAGTCTACCGCAGATTAGATTTTGTCAAGACTTTGTTGTGTCTGTCTCTAGAAGAAAAGTTGCATGTGAACTACGAAACTTTCCACACCATGAAATTCCGTAAGAGATTTCGTGTTTTCTGAATCATATTTTTGAAATTGCAAAGCAAATAGATATTTTGACAGATGTGTTCTTTTAAATAGCTGTTTCATGATTTATTTTATGCATTTTTAAACACAAAATTGCAATTTAGTTCACGGGCATGTAAAAGAGGCCAAGTAATAAGGAAATAACTCTTAGTGAGTTTCTCTGTCTACCACTTAATTGTTGCCTAAACCCATATTTCAAACTTTTGGATGGTTCATTCAATCATTTCAAGCTTTACATTTCTGTATTTCCTATTCTTCAAATGACAGATAGAAAAGGAATCAGCTTCTCAGCTAAATAAGGCAATCAAATGCTTGTTTTGAGGATTTCAGAAATCAAAAGAATAAATACCCGAGTTATTCAGTAGTTTCAAAAACAGTAGACAGGGAGAAATCTTTGCTTTGCAACTGGTACCAAATGAATTTTAAAAAGCGATGTAAGCACATTACTTTTTATGTCAGTTCAAATCTGTACCTGTGGCAAAGGTTCACTGCTGCTGTTCCGCAGAAAGCAGAATCCTGTGGATCCCAATTACAGGCTTTCTTGGTAGGCTAACATCACAGAAACTGAAAATTGGGAGTCACCTACTTTATCTCTGCTTTGAATCTTGTCTTTGAACTACAGTAATAAAGGCCATTTTCTGTCATTATTTCTTAACAAGTGTCTGCAGAGTGTAAGAAATTTTTGAAGACAAGTCAGTTTCCTGCAGAGTTAAACAGAATTATTCAGCTGCAGAGGCTGTACTGTGAATATAGATACACATAATTTTTTCCTTGGTGAAGGCTGGTGAGGAATGACTCAAACTCAAAGCCTACTAACCTCATACTGGCTTGACAAGTACTCTGGGTTTCCTACTGTTGCTCAAATTAATTAAAAGGAAAAGAAATTCAGAAAAAAATGTGTTGAAGGCAGCAAAACATTGAACATTGGTGGATCTTCATCATCATAGCCACTCGGGTCCTTGCCAACATCTGAAAGACTGATAGTCTTTCTCACAAATGCATTTAAGTTACAGTAATTTAGTACTGCTATGCATCTGTAACTTTTAATTATCTGTTTAATCAGGCTGTGAATAAACTGAAGTAGGTTAATTTAAAAAATCCTATTTGGAGAAATGTTTTGACTGCCTCTGAAACATAGCCATCACCCAGTGAGATTATAGAAATGAGGAAAGATGGATATATTATCTGGAATTTGTGGTATTAATTTGGCTATCCCACAGTATCACTTTACATATTACAGCAGACTGACTGCTATTACTTTCAATTAATGTGTCACATGGTCACAAAAAAGGAAAGACTGGTGAAAGTCTGAACATGACAGAAATTTTTATGGCAATGGATCATATCTTTCCAGTCATGACCTTTAAAAATTCTACCTGCAAGATAACCTGCTAGGTAAAACTGTGCTGTGTGTCTATATGAACAAGCACTGTATTTTCCTAATCCAGTTTATAGCCCGGAGAAGTCTGTTATTACACAGCATCTTTTGACTACTTGAAGACTGTTCGTTTGCATGCCATTAAGGTGTAATGATAGTCTGGTGTTTGTAGTGTGTATTGTTAATCTTGATGTTCATTATCTCTACTGCATGCCTCCAGGGACTGCTATTTACACTGCTATGGAAATGCTAATTAATTTCTATATTCAAAGTGCCAGCAACTAGCCTCTCATTTCCACAAAAGTATTGTACCACTTATATTGTCTTGGAAGAAAATTGGGGTGGGGAGGGGGGGTCGGGGAGAAGAGTATTCCGACTTACAGGGTGGAGAGAAAATTGAAGTTTAAATCACTCTGATATCTGCACTATACTGAACATTCAGTACAGTACAAAATGCAGTGAAATTCTATTTTCAGATTTAAGACCATTGTTGTGTTTTCGAGTCACTATTCAGGCTGAAGGAATTGAACGTGCTTCACTGAATACATCTCTCTGTGATGGTAAATTTATGAATATAAGAAAATGGCTGGGAATGTATATCAGCTAAATACCTTCTTCTGGTCACAGAGACTACTCTCATATTTTCTCAGCTACCACTGGGTATATCAAAAATTATAAAAATCCACCTTAGGGTTGAGATAAATAGTCCACTGAAAGTATTGGTGTGTGTAAGTATTTGGGGAACAGGGATTTGTCATTTTCTGATATATATGTGAGTAGCCTCATTGGGCCATTAGGAAAAAAAAAAAGAAAGAGTCTTTTTAACCTTGAAAAGGATGGGAATTTGTTATTTCTAACAAGCCTACAGTTATACCTTATAGCTATTGCAGAACAAGAGGTTTGAATAAGCAATCCAGGAAGCATACAGATATTTAAAACTGTAGGCTGTAAGGAGAAAAAAGTCTTAGAAATGAAGGACCAATCTCCCTTGATATTATACTATCACATTTGCAGAGAGGATGATCAGAAATCTTAAAAACAGACCCTTCACATATCTTGCAAGGTAATAATTTAAAAGCTGCGTAGCTCCAAGTTGCTGGGATCTGTTACTTGTACAATATATGTAGGAGAAACATACAGTAACCTACTCTCTTTACAGCATATTTTTCTAATCAGCAAATATTTGATCACCCTTTCATTTTTTACTCTACTAAATGTGATGAAATACATGAACTTCTCCGTTATGTAAATTAAAAGCAGTATGTGAACATGTAAGTAATAATGAACACTTCTGATATAGCTTTAATCTATAATACAACACAAAACTTATGAGCTATATTCCAAGATAGAATAAACCAAGACATAAAATTGATTTGATCTGCATCACCAGAAGAATTGCCTTGGGATTCTTGATGGCCAGGAGGCCAGCTTGTTTCTCATGAAAATGAAATGCGTTGAGGAGCTGAGACGTCAGACAAGGTAAATTATAATTTGCTATCTTCTAAAATGTTCCAGTCTCTTATATGTATAAGTAGTTGTGAAGAAAAGGAATCAAATAACTAATTTTTCCTAGCTCACAAAAGTGCTCAGTAACAGAAAGGGCTTGATAGAAGGCAAGTACCAGGCATTTTTAAAGTGGCAATTCTTTCATCATGAAACAGACGGGGGAGGTTATTTAGGGCATAAAACAGGAAACAATTTTTGAGAACAAACTCTGCTGCTTCTTTACAAGCCTTTTAAAATTTGACTGTAAAATGGTTGCATAAACAGGACCATAGTCATATGTGCATGATTTTCAAATGCACAGAGATGCAGGTGGATGGTCAGATGCTGCTGCTTTTCACTAAAGGACCTTGAGAATTTGAAGAAAAGATTCTCATCATCTATAGAAAGCAGAAGTAAGACACAGTACTTCCTCCCTTAGGGCAAAATACAAAATAGTATGCCAGGCAGCAATAAGAGACAGCTTCTCTCCAGATACAGTTAGTTTTGAGATACTCTCAAAGTATAGAATGAGACGCTTTGCTATGACCTTATCTATGCAGGGAAAAATGTATGTGTGATGTTGTGAAAAATCATAAAAAGCTACATCATGTTATACAACAGATATGGACCAGATTTGAGTTCTTTACACATAGAAGGTGCCTAATAAATTTAAAAAACCCAAGAACTAAAAAGCACCAAAAAATCCAACAAAGCACCAAAAACCAGCAGAGAATTAACCCTTAATTGCCTAGTTTAAATCTGATTAGCACGTACATTAAATGCAGTTTGTCGAATAAGTAGTCCCTCTCTGTAGTATATACAATGCTGATATCTATTTTCCTGAAAAATTATGAATTTTGCATTTGCACTTAGGCCCATTTTCTTTTATATTAGCCCATAATGGAAGGATTTTACAATCAAATTGATTAACCCAATAGAGAGACCTTTGTGAAGAGGTTTTGTGGAAAAAAAACCTGACAATATAATCTCAGCTTGATCTACTGTTTGCCTGAAGTGGTGTAGTAACTGTGATTTGTGAAGAGAAAGATTTTCCACAGATAAGGTTAGAGGTAGATTATGATCATTACTTGAACTAAATTGGTTTGTTGTGCATTTGAGTGCTTATCGTGGCAAGGTGGTGGTGTTATGACAAACCAGTAGGACAAAAAGCATCAGGAAAATTAAATTTCAAATAGTCATGTAATCCTCCAGGGCTCATGTGCCTTCAGAAGCTAAGGTTGACTGAAAATCATCTTAAGTGGTGCCTTTTAAGAGGACATGTACACATGGAGTTTAAAGATACAGTTTTAGTAGGATTAACTGTCTGGATAGTTTGATTTAAAGCTTCTGCTTTACATGAATTCTTTTCCCTGACAATTTGCAGTAACTTCTCTGACATTAAACTGTCATAAAAAAAGCATTTAAATATTTCTCATTGAAACATGCAGCTGCAGTTGCTTTAAAATTTCAGACCTCTTCTTTGAAAAGAATTGAATGTTCTGGGGAAAATGCAAAAGACAGAGCTTATTGCCACAAGGGAACCCATAGTGGTTGTTTTCATGTTGTCTTTTAACTTTCCACATAAGAATGTAAGAGGAAACTTTGAGTGCTTGCTTCACTAGAGTCGTTTGCATCTAAATAATGTTCTTGCAGAACTCAAGCTTCAATGTAAATGTTCATGATGTGATATATACAGGAATGACTAGCTTAGTGGGGCTCTGGAGGAGCTCAGGAACTTGTCTGCAGATGTCTGAGTCATAGCTTTCATAGTAAGAGCATAGAGTGAAGAAGACAGCTGTATTTCAGAAGGGAGTTTGATGTGATACCTGAGAGCAATAAAGATTATAAAGGCACGGTCCTGCCTACCAGTGCAGTACCTAAGAATATAAGGCATAACCACTGCCCTGCCTAGTCTGAATTCTGCCTTGGACACTTGCAATAGAAAATGCTATTTAGGGAGAGCAACTCAAACCTGGTCGTTTTTTGTGTCCCTTAGCACCCAGAAGTGCTGTCTTAAGGATTTTAGAGGGTATATGTCTTCTTAGTAATTTCTGGATTTGTTTAGTGACTTCTCCACAAATATCTCGTCCCTTTTTGAATTTGAAAATATTGTGTGCCTCTGCAGCCTCCTGTGGCAATGTATGGGAGCACCCAGCCAAACCGGTTTCAGAGCACAATAGGTGAGATGCAGGGAGTTACCATCCGACTCAGCTTCATCATAGCTTGTCTATGCAGAGATA
>JAOXJK010000012.1:103574176-103596779 GCA_025774025.1 Xenus cinereus | reverse complement strand
ATATTGTGTGCCTCTGCAGCCTCCTGTGGCAATGTATGGGAGCACCCAGCCAAACCGGTGTCAGAGCACAATAGGTGAGATGCAGGGAGTTACCATCCGACTCAGCTTCATCATAGCTTGTCTATGCAGAGATAACTTGAGGGGAAATGCAAAACGGCTCAGACCGGGGTTGTCTCAAGATTGCATCACAATAAGAACCGAAACCGAATGGAGCCTTAACTCTCTTAACAAACAAAATGCCCTGAGTCCCATCCCGCTGCTATTCCCGTGACTTTGGGTGCTAGACATCAAAAAATTGGCAACAGAGACTTAGCCGTCACACCGCCAGACGTAAATAGCCCAGATAGTGTAACCCACTCAGGCATAATCCTGTACCCCCACCGAATCGGGAAATATAAACCGCAAGGTTTGGGGACTAAAATGGGGAATCTTCCAACGATACAGCTCGCCTATAGATTTGTTCCCCAACTTGTCCAGGACGCTGTACAGAGTGACTTCCCAGGGATTGAGCAACTTTATCTGAGAGAGAGGGTAAGTGATTAAGAAACATATGTATGCTTTATGGCATCCTATTAAGATCGTGATTGGTGCACTCTTTTAAAGTATTAATATCTAGTGCACTTGTGGCTTGTGTTGTTACTTTTCAGGATTACTTGTAGGTTGCAATAGAGTATTCCTCGAAATGCTTTTAAATTGCAATAGTGTAATCGTTATTGTACTCACAGAACCTGCAATAGTGACGTATTGGACCTGTGAGTGAAGTCCAAATAAATCGTGAATTTGAACTTCTCAGTGAAGTCCTTTTTCCCATTCGTCACAGGCATCAAGCTTCAGAAATTCATTACCTACTCCCTAGAGAGGGACTTTTTTCTATTAATTTTAAACTAATCTCCAGCTAGTCTTATAATGTGCCTCTTAGATCTTGTATTCTGGGCTTTGGAGAGCAACAGTCCTACTTTCAGTTTATCTACTGTATCCTTAATTTTAGAAATCTCAGTAAATCCTGCTCCCTCTGTCCTGTCCTCTCCATACTGCAGAGTCCTGACTTTGTCATCCTCCCTTCATAGGATATCTGGTCTATCATTATGGTTGCTCTAGTTGCCCTGTGCCTCCCCTGACTTCACTGCAGGATGAGGTCACCCTGCAAGAAGTCGTCATCCTTCCTGAGATCTGCTCTTGAAAGGACTATAACTCTGTTTGCATGCATTGCTTTTAGTTAATTGGCTTTCCTAAGTCGGATATTTATGATATACATTCATAGGGTTCTTATCATAGATTACGTTATTTTAATCTTTAATACCTTTTTGAGGGAAGGCAGTACCGACATCCCCATTTAGAAGACAGGACACTGAGGCACAGAGAAATTGGTAGCATCTGGCGTCATTATTAATTTAATATAACTCTCTTAAGCTTATGCCATCATCAGGGGAGTATGCTGCTCTAGGCAACTAAATATGATTTTGCCCTTACTAGTAGAAGGCTACAGGTTATTAACCTCACATGAAAGGTCTCAAGGATTTTCTGAACTTGCTTTCTTTGAGCTGATTCTCACTTGTTTTGACAATTGTCTAGTCATCAAGTGACTATTGTCTCACCTGTTTTAGCTTAACCTCTCTAAATACCTTTAGTGGTAATGGTCTGGCAGACCTAGATAGTTAGTGTATGACAAAAATACCCTTTAGGAGATTTAGCACTGGTGGAGCTGTGTAAGTATAAAGAACTATCTGGAAACCAGTGAGAAGGAAACAGACTGTGCTAAGAAGAAATATTAAAAGAATCCCAAGCAGACCCAGTGCTGAAAAAAAAGGTGGTACTAACATGAACATCATGCTCCTCCCAGAAAAGCTACTTGTTTTAATCCTTCCCTCTTTTTATTCTGAGGAAGACTGAAGCCATCAGCCTTGCACTGGGGATGGCAGGACAATGGAAAGATGGGAAAAACGCCAGAGAAAAGAGGGAGGCACTCAGAGTTTTTTGTATAGCAATTTAACTATGTTAATTATGAGACTTCTCCATATTAATTAGATAATTTAAACTTATAAATCATTAAGACAATAATTAGACTAGTAATACATTCTAAACACCATATATGTGGTTCACCCGTAACAAGATTTGGTATGTAACATTGCCTTCTTCATGTGGATTCCAGCGTCAAACAGCTTATAGATTTAATTAACCCTAACCGTTAAGGTCATCTAGTATCATATATATGAAAGAAGTATGCTTACTTTGATCACAAATTCAAAACGAATGTGACTGTAATTAACATGAAATTTGAGTGCTATTTAACTCATATCACAGAATCACAAAATTGAAGGTTGGGAGGTACCTTCAGAGACCATCTACTCCAACCCCCCTGCCAAAACAGTTTCACCTGGAGCAGGTTGGTCAGGAGCACATCCAGGTGGGTTTTTAATATCTCCAGAGAAGGAGACTCCATCACCTCTCTGGGCAGCCTGTTCCAGTGCTCTGTCACCTTCAAAGTAAAGAAGTTTTACCTCATGTTGAGATGGAATTTCCTGTGTTCCAGTTTGTGCCCATTGCCTCTTGTCCTGTAGCTGGACACCACTGAAAAGAGTCTGGCCCCATCCTCTTGACAGCCCTTTAGATATTTATAAGCATTGATGAAGTCCCCTCTCAGTCTTCTCTTCTCCAGGCTAAACAGAATCAGTTGTCTCAGCCTTTCCTCATAAGAGAGATGCTCCAGTCCCTTGATCGTCTTTGTAGCCCTCCACTGGACTGCCTCCAGTAGTTTCTTGTCCTTCTTGAACTGGGGAGCCCAGAGCTGGACACAGTCCTCCAGATGTGACCTCACCAGGGATGAGTAGAGCAGGGGGATGATCTCCCTCAACCTGCTGGCCACACCCTTTTTAATGCACCCCAGGATACCATTGTCCTTCCTGGCCACAAGGGCTCATTGCTGGCTCATGGTCAACTTTTTGTCCACCAGGACTCGCAGGTCCTTCTCTGCAGAGCTGTTTTCCCTAACCTGTACTGGTGCATGGGGTTATTCCTCCCTAGGTACAGGACACTACACTTGCCCTTGTAAGGCTAGCTCTAGCCTGTGATATCATTTTTGCAAGCATTTTTTGCCGTACTTTCCGATTAATTTTTCAGAGACAATATTTTGGAAATAGAGTATTTCCTGAAAACCAATTGAATAAGGTATAAATTCTGTTAATATGATTATCGTACTAAATAAAGGGATCAAACTCGTGACTAATTAAAATCATACGGCTTACATTTTCACATTTTTTAAAAGCTCTTCCCAAGATGAAATTCTATAAAGCTATCAATTTTTTGGCTACATTGCAATGCCAGCTCTATGATGAGTTAAATTAACAAATTGACAGTTATATTAACAAATTGCCTCCTGAAACAGCAGAGCTGGTGTATCTCAAACATTCTAATTTACAGATGCTTCCTGTACTTATCTATTACTTTGACAAGAGCAATATATGTCCATGGGTCAGTGGTCAAAGATCAAGAAAAGAGAAGAGAAAAAAAGTATTACATTAACTTTCTGTTTCTCTTATTTATGGTTGCATCAACTTGATACAACAGTGTTCCTTTGCTGTACTGAGATTACTGGTATTCTTACTAAACAGTGGAATAAATACCTTCTGAAATCTCTCACTTTACCTTTTCATAGTAGCTCTACATCTTGTTTTAAGTGTCAGTCACATATGCTGTCTTCATGAACATTGAGCACTCTGATCCATTTTGAGCTGATAGAGGTTGTTTGTTCATTCTGAATAAGTACTAGGATGATGTAGATTTATTTCTGTACAATCTAGCTGAAACAACAAAAGTTACCATCGGATGCGTAGGTTATCTAGGTGGTCAGGCAGAAACTGAGCTATTTGGTCTGAACACTTGCTATTATCTGGCAGAGTTGTGTAGCTAGGATTTGTGTAAATGCAAGTAAAGGAAAGTCACAGAAAACATTCAAGAAAATTACTAGATAATAGGCTGGAGCAAGACCTACGGTATTGCTCCTATCTTGTAACGTTGTTAGCAACAGGACTTCTCACTGTGGTCACTCTTCTGGGTTCCTCTGCACTTAAACACAGTTTCTGATTACGCTTTGGCAGGGGATTTTGACCTAAAGACATTTTCAACCTACTTTAACTGAGATGTAAAGGGTCCTACAGGGCAAATTCAGCATTAAGTTTACAATGAAATATTAATTTAGTCATTTATTATTTATTCTTCTATAGCATACATATACTATAATTATTATTGCACACTGAATAATATAGGAATCCAATATAATGGATTAGCCATCTGAAGCTAATAGAAATTCTGTCCTGATTCATACAAAGTCCATTAGATCTGTTTGATATGACAGCACCATGTTTTACATTAGACAGATTTATATCAGATCTACTATCTTATTGAACATGCTAATAGCTTAACATGTGGTATGTACTTACCAGATGAATTTATCTACATTGATTTCTATGTAGTCAAGGTTAATCAAGATTTTTTTTTTAAACTAACAATACACAAAATACAGCACATTGATTCTAAAAAATCAGTTTATGCCTGAAACGCTATTTAGATTGATATGACTTTATTAAGATTTGGAAGCTGATTTGTGTGTTTATTTTAGTATTGGTACATTGATCAAGTTGTTAAACTGACTGCTTTTGCAAGCTTAGAGTTTTTGTTTTCTGCAAGGATGATTTGTGATGGTGCATAAAACTTCCTGGTTTGGAGTGCTCAGATTTATACTTAAGTACATAGGTTAAGCATTGCATGGCCTACGTTATTTCCCAGTCATACTTTCCACAACTGAGTTTTATTCCTGTATAAATCATATCAAATGTTAAATGAACTGTTGCTTCAGGCTTAGATTAACAACTTATTGTATATGAAGAATAATTTAATGAGTAAATTTATGCTAAATATCATCCAATAAATTAAGGATTGTACTGGGATCTGAATTAGAGAAAAAGAGACTTCCAATTTGTAGTGACCAATATCTTGAGTATTACTCTTCTCTTACTTTCAGCACTCTGCTTTATTCTTGTGCCCTATGAGCAAATATTGTGATAATCATCAGGCACATATTCCCTTAGTTGTGTTTACTGTCTTTCAAGTTGCTCTATTCAAAACTTGTACATAGTAGTATATAGAGAGAGGTTTTTTTGTCTGAGTTAACCTTTCCTGAAGCTCAAGCATTGAGTAGATATTCTATGAATAAAATAAAAAGAATATGTTCTAAGATCATAGCAACTAATCTAAGATCATAGTAGTGAAAAGAATGTAAATTACAAAAACAAAGTGGATATTATGATTCACGAAAGTTTTATATGAGAATAAAACTTTCTTTAATGTTTCCCAACAAAAATCTATGGTGAGTGCATAGAAATCACAGGATTCAAGGTAGGTTTCACAGTTTATCTGTGTTACACAGACATTCATAGGCTGAATGTGTGTTAAAAACCATGCATTCTTATGTGAGCAACTTGATTTCTCCAACAAGATAAACAGCTACCATGTGGATGATGATGGGGCTCCCTGTTCCAAGTGTCCTTGACATTGCATCTTTACCTTGATCAGGTGAGACCTCCTGAACTGCTGTTCTAATGATTTCCTATAACCAAGTTGGCCCTCCATCCAGCATATACTTGAGCATACTCTAGTGTATGCTTGAGCATTTGTTACAGATTGAACCATGTTCAAAGCATGTCCTACATGGAAAAGCTTGAACTACAAGAAGGTTCCTGGGGTGTCCTGGTTCTCCACCTCAGATGCTAATCAATAGTGCATACAAGCATACAAACAGCATCATTTAGTTGGCCTCTGAATAGCAGGAACATGTTGCAGGAACATAGGTACAGCCCTCATACACAGCTGTATCACAACTGTGAATACAGGACAATCTAGAGTTTCATCCTTATACAGTAATATGGCTTAAATTTCATAGATCTTGCAAATCCAGGGAATTAGATTTTCCTTTTGCTTAGTGACATATTTTCAGAATAAAAAATTTCTATAGATTCAAGCGAATTACTTACCTTGAAACTCAGGTAATGTAATGTCAGGTATCTAGCTTATACAAGTTTACAGATTGCTCTTGTTGCACTGTGTGCAGCATGTGTGCTGGACCTCATCCTTACCAACAAAGAGGGGCTGGTGGGGAGTGTCAAACTCAAAGGTAGCCTTGGTTGCAGCGATCATGAAATGGTAGAATTCAAGATTCTTAGGGCAGCAAGGAGGGTGTGCAGCAAGTTCAATACCCTGGATTTCAGGAGAACAGACTTTGGACTCTTGAGGGATCTGATTGGCAGGGTAACATGGGAAAAAGTACTGGAGGGGAGAGGGGTCCAAGAAAGCTGGTTAGTATTCAAGGATCACCTCCTCCAAGGTTAGGAGAGGTGCATCCCAAAAAAGAAGTCAGGCAAAAAAGACAGGATAAGCAAGGAGCTCCTGGATAAGCTCAAAACAAAAAAGGAGGCCTATAGAGGGTGGAAGCAAGGATGGGTAGATGGCGTGGAACATAGAGGAACTGTCTGAATGGACAGGAATCAGATTAGGCAAGCTAAAGCCCAGACAGAATTAAATCTGGCCAGGGACATCAAGGACAACAAGAAAAACTTCTATAGATATGTCAGGGATAAAGGCAAGACTAGGGAAGTTGTGGGGCCTTTCTGGAAGGAAATGGGAGACCTGGTCACCCAGAATATGGAAAAGGCTGAGTTACTGAATGACTTTTTTGCCTCGGCCTTCACTGGCAAGGGCTCTAACCACACCATCCAAGTCACAGAAGGCAAAAACAGGGGCTATGAGAATGAAAAACTGCCCACAGTAGAAGATGAGGTTCGAGACCATCTAAGGAACCTGAAGGTGCATAAGTCCATGGGACCTGATGAAATCCATACAAGGGTCCTGAGGAAGCTGGAGGATGATGTTGCTAAGCTGCTTTCCATCATATTTGAGAAGTCATGGCAACCTGGTGAAGTTATAACCCCAATATTCAAAAACGGAAAAAAAAGAAGACCCAGGGAACTACAGGCCAGTCAGTCTCGCCTCTGTGCCTGGCAAGATCATGGAGCAGATCCTCCTGGGAACTCTGCTAAAGCACATGGAAAATAAGGAGGGGATTGGAGACAGCCAACATGGCTTCACCAAGGGCAAATCATACCTGAGAAATTTGGTGGCCTTTTACGATATTGCCACGGTATTGGTAGACAAGGGAAGAGCAACAGACGTCATCTACCCAGACATATGCAAAGGGTTCAACACTGTCCCGCACGACATCGTGGTCTCAAAATTCAAAAGTCATGGACTTGATGGGTGGACCACTCAGTGGATAAGGAGCTGGTTGGATGGTCGCACTCAAAGGGTTGCGGACAGCAGTTCAATGTTCAAGTGGCGGCCAGTGACGAGTGGTGTTCCTCAGGGGTCAGTACTGGGACCAGTGCTGTTTAACATCTTTGTAGGAGACATGGACAGTGGGATAGAATGCACCCTCAGCAAGTTTGCCAACGACATCAAGCTGTGTGGCGTGGTCGACACGCTGGAGGGAGGGGATGGCATCCAGAGGGACCTGGACAGGCTGGAGAGGTGGGCTCGTGCAAACCTCATGAAGTTCAACAAAGCCAAGTGCAGTGTCGTGCATCTGTATTACAGCAATCCCAAGCACAAATACAGGCTGGATGGAGAATGGCTGGAGAACAGCCCTGAGGAGAAGGACTTGGAAATGCTCATGGATGAGAAGCTCAACATGAGCTGACAGTGCGCACTGACAGCCCAGAAAGCCAACCATATCCTGGGCTGCATCAAAAGAAGCATGGCCAGCAGGTCACAGGAGGTGATTCTCCCCCTCTACTCTGATCTCATGAGACCCCACCTGGAGTACTGTGTCCAGATTTGGAGTCCTCAAAACATGGACCTATTGGAGCAGGTCCAGAGGAGGGCCTGGAGAAGACCCCTGTGAGATCTTATAGCAGCCTTCCAGTACCTGAAGGGGGCCTACAGGAAAGATGAGGAGGGACTCTTTATGAGCGAGTGCAGTGATAGGACACGGGGTAATGGTTTTAAACTGAAAGAGAGGAGATTTAGAATAGATATTAGGAAGAAATTCTTTAGTGTGAGGGTGGTGAGACACTGGAACAGGTTGCCCAGAGAAGTTGTGGATGCCCCATCCCTGGAGGTGTTCAAGGTCAGGCTGGATGGGGCTTTGAGCAACCCGGTCTAGTGGGAGGTGTCCCTGCCCATGGCAGGGGGTTGGAACTCGATGATCTTTAAGCTCCCTTCCAACCCTAACCATTCTATGATCCTATGATTCATTCCTTCTGTGATAAGAGATATATTTCCCTTGCAGCTCTCCTGAGTATTAGGTAGCCCAAGTATTTGCCCACTAAAAAAACCTCCTTCTCTCAGCCTTGACCAAATCCAGAATTTTAGAAGGCTAGCCTAGTAATTCAGCAGACTTACATTAGGCAACATGAACATCACTCTTCCGTGTGTTCCTTACCTGAGGAACCTGTTCCTGGACAGTCTGTTCCTTTACTCAACGGTAATTGATTTCTTGCTTTTAAAATAACAGCAACAACAACAATCATATAAAAGACAGGGTGTTACTTTTAGGGAATACAAACCCTCTGTGGAGAATGATCACTATATTCTGATTAAGGAGAAGTTTGTGTTTGTGGAAGCAGAATCTTAACTGTCCTCTTCTCAGTTGCTGATGTTCAGTGGCACACCACATACCATGTATTCCTGTTTTCTCTGACATACTGAAGCAGTGAAAGCAGAGGTAAAAAATGAATTGCAATTTCATGAGATCTGTAGTCATTTAAAGGAAGGGAACCACGTGGGTAGCCCACTTGGAGCTTTTTCCATATTAAATGACCAGGAGAGTCATCTTTAGTCCCTAGGTGAAAATATTTGTGGTTGGGCTCTGTGATCTCAAAGGTCCCTTCAACCAAGAATATTCTGTGATTCTGTGATATTTCTTGTCCATTCTTTTCCCAGACGGAAAAGGTCCAACACTAATCAACGTTTCACACTTATCTGGTACCTTGAAGCGTCTCATCCCAAAGTAAGAGTTAAAAGCTTATTTTTCTTGTTGCATTTTATTTCTTTCAAATTTATAATTGTAGTAACTTATAACTGCATTTATCCTAATTTATCATCAGAGTCTCATCATCTACATCATTATGATTATTGGCAGATCTTGAGAGTAACAGACCAGTAGCAACAATACTTGAGGCCTTGAACACAATCACCACGACCAGGAGTTACAGCACTAATTCACTTCATGCTCGTCAGTGAAAGGTTATGTGAGATGTTACACTGATTTTACCAATAACCAACGAGGATTTGATCAGATCTATTGAGAGTCTGGAATGAAGAGGTTCCTAACTGTCCTCAATAGAAACAGGCTTGATCTAACACTGTATTTCTGCTAACTGTACTTTGATAGGTGTGCACAATAAAGTGTTGCACAAAGGTTCTTTGCTACTCAAAACTTAACTTTTCCAGATAATCAGGATTAATTAGCTGTACTGACTGCTGTCTATTCAAAGGGTGGAGGTAACTTTCCAATGGTACTCTAGCATGCCAATAAAGTCTACTTCGGAGATAAGAGTATTTAAAGAAAAAGAAGATCGATAAATTGCTTAGGAACAACCTGTTACCCATGACTGGCAATTGCATATGAGAAATGGGCAGAGTGTACTTCAATCTGTTCTCTACTCACCAGCTATAAACTGGATTGTGAGTCTGGGGTGGCACTATGCAAGGAGGCACGTGGAACCACTAGTCTAGAAGGAATGTAAATATGAGAATGTGATATCTAATGGTGTGAGTACTGCAACAAATGAAAGACGATATTTCAAAAAATATTTCAAATAAAATTAAACCAACTATATCACAGTGGAAGTGTAAAAAGATGAATACAGTGTAATAGCCACATATTAAACAGGGTTGGATTTTCTTATACAAGCCATATAAGTATGTATATTTCATAAAAAGTTTCATATTAAGATATTATAAACAACTCTGTATTATTAAAACACATGCATAGTCTCCATAGGAACTGTGTGTGTTTTGGGTGTATTATAAATGTCAGTGTGTTGTCTCACAGTCCAAACTGATTGCTATGTACAGTGACTTTTGAGGTTTTATAGACCCTTACATGCAGCAATCATTGCTAGGGGGAGTTTATGTGTTTACCTGAAGTCAACAATACCTTGGGAGGGATGTAAAAACTACTCCTTCTAAAAATGTTAACCTAGAAATGGCTAAGACAGCCAGAAAATATAGCACAAAGATGTATTTGTCCCTGGCTCCCCTTCCTGAAAACTAAATGCTAACTATGGTGAATTGATTGCAAGCGTTAGCGTGTCAGAGTAAATGTAAGAAGCAGGTAAATAATCTATTCCTTTTGTGTAATTTGTCTCCCAGTCTTATTTCTAGTGATTTTGTAAGAAGAAACATCTACACTGCTATAGCTAGCATACTTTAAAACAAAAAAAGATGTAAAAAATGCATAACGGGACATCCTATAACATGGACAGACAACCATACTGGACATTATAATAAAAAAGTCTTGATAATATGTACAGCATTTTGTATCTAGCATTCTAATACATAACAATTGTGTCTCTATGTGGAGGGCTCATTTGAGAATTGAAGATCTTACTACAGCAATACTCCCAGAGCACAGTGGGAACAGATTTTCAGCACCTGGCTCCTTTTTCCCCAAGCAATCCCTGAGGGGCAATGAGAACAGAAGAGGGAGGGAGGGTTAATCCTCTGCCATGTTGTTTCACCTGGTTTTGCTCACATATATTTCAAGGAGGCATGACCTAAGCACTTCTTACTACCTATACTGAATGGAGTTCAGTGGATTCAAGAAATAAAATTATCTTTTTCCATCTCTACTAACACCCACAAGTTAAGGGTTCCTATCATTGCCCTTTAAGAAAGCAAGAGTCCAAATCTGGAAATCAGTCAAGGGTGATGAATACATAATAATCAAACTGTGACTGCCCAATTGGAAGAAAATTGGAAGCAGTTAATTCACTATTTTTTCTGGTAGGAAACATTTCACTGCAGATTGCTAATACCAACTATAGTGCTGTTTAAACCTGTCGTAGCAGAGACCTTGGCATCAGTCCAGTCCCATAGAACAATGTGTCAGAAAACTAAACTAAGAAAACTAAGAAAATTATCAGAATATTAAACCAATATTATATTTCTCCTCCTAAATATGTTAGTAATCATTATAGTACCAAATTAACCATGTTTCTCTTCTGGACAGCTATGGACATGTGAATCTTCTTTTTAAAAATTCTAACTTTGAGCCATTTTATAATTGCACTAAGACACTCCAAGGCATATGTCACTGTCCCTCTGAGATGTGTGTTATCACACCGTAACACACACCTTGTCATGTATTATTTATCACGCTAAAGTGTCTTGTAACTTTCATTAACAGTTAGATGTCTAGCTTTAAGAAATAGGAGATACTTCATTTTAACTGTTTCACTGATAAAATATCTTTCAAACTTTGTATACAGATATGAACTTCAGGATATTGGCAACAGAGCATGCCATTTTCACTAACAAGCTACAAAAGGCACTAGACAGGAAAAAAAAATAGCAAATCCTTCCTTCACCTGGAAATGAAAACATATTTCCCTCTTCTCTGGGTGAATCATGTTAACCTTTCCACTGGCTTCACACGATATGCTGTCCCCCGGGTCTCATTCTCCTCTTTTCCTGGGATGTGACAGATGCAACATATGATGTATGACTGCTGCCTAATTGTAAGCCAAGATTCACTTGGAGAAAAGCAGATGGATGAGTAACTAAGGGCCTGAACTTGTCCTGTATTTGGGACAAGGCTCTTGTCCTTTGCAAATTGTAAAATCCACTCCTAGGCTCCACCTCCTAGAAATTAAACAATGCCAGGACTCAAGGTCAGTTATTTGTACCAGTCATTTGTAATCTCAAGCTGTTGGAAAGCCTCCTGGCCTGGTTCTGGCTGAATTTGCTCTCTCAGAGAGAAGCAAGGCACAATTTGATATTGGGAAGGGCCTGGGGAGTGTTTGCTGGGGAGTGTTCTCTTGTAGTCAGCCCACTGGAAGGCAATAAAAGCATAGTGGCATAGGTGAGGACTGTAGCATGCCTGTGGATCTTAGTGAAACAGGGTGGTCTCAATCTGTGTTGATTTTACTGTTCTTCTGACTTTTACTCATTCAGTTATAAGCAAAAGTAAATAGTAGGAATCATATACATAGGGAAACTTTAATCCATGTTTAAGATTTATGAAAGTTTCTTATGTAAATTCCATTGCTAAAAGTTATGTAAAATATTTTGATGAATGTTAATATTAAAGCTCACTGGATCTCCTCTGATGCTATAGTAGGCTTTCACAATTTCTGAGTTAAAAACAAATGAACAAACAAGCAAACAAAACCCAAAAACCCTCTCCTGCCACCACCACACAGACTTTTTTGCCTACTTACCTGTTCTATAATCTCATTTTGGGAAATGAAAATCATACTACATTTTGGTCATTGCAGAGGTGGATGAAACAATACTTAAGAGGGAGATTAGGTATTTAAATAGAAGAATACAAGAAAATGTGCCTCAAACATTATTGCAACTAAAATCAAAAGGAAGATGATTGGAGCTTTAGGTACTAAGTGAATGGAAGATCATGGGGTTTTTTGGTTGACTGGGGTTTTGGTTTTTTGTTTTAATGTTTTCAGACAGCCTTAATTATACTGCCATAGAATATTCTGTGTATTCAAAGGTAATAATTACATAGTCAAAGTAAAAAAGGTCTTTTACGTTTAACATGTGTTGATTTTGAAATAGTGTAAAATAAACCACATAAAAGGGGAACATGCTTTCTGTGGTATAAAAGTTTCCACATGATGAAGTGACTTAATAACTTTAGCTGCTTAATTATGTCACCACTGTATCACAAAGCCTCCTATACAGATAAGTTATAGAGCATTACTTCAGTTTCCAGTGCAGAACAGCTTCCATCTTGTATGCAATTAAACAGATTTGTTCTCAACCATGTAACCAAAACATGAAGCCATATTCCTGTTTCCAACAACAGATGTTGTTTGAAAGAGCTACAGGATCAAATGTATTCTCAGAATAACTATTGGTCTGTGATATCTCCCTAGTAGCCATTTAACTGCTAAACAGATACGGTTTATCTCCGCAAAACTATGCCTTCAGAGATATAGCCAAAATCTATTTTATGGCAAGAAATAGCTCTACCATCTAAATCTTATAAAAGGGCTAGGAAATAAACTGTTTTAAGTAATCTATATTTGAAAACTCTCTCACTGATACTCTTATCATGGTGGCAGAAAAAACAGCCATGATATTTTGCAATAACGGTATTTAGAACTTAAGGTTAACTGTTAATTCATGAAACTTTATCTATTCATATTCTTTACTCACGCAAATGAGATCAAAGAAATATAAAATTGCTATTAAAGTAAAAAAAAAAATCCTTTTTTTTCACTAATAACATAATGATGTGTTTGATAGCTGTAAATCCTCCGTCATCTTTTTCCAGCTCTCAGAAAGCTACAGTAAAAGATTAAATATTAGTGACATATGTTAACATTCACACTCTTAAATGTCATCTCTCTTGAAGATTAAAATTCACATAATTTTGATTTTAAATGACTCAGCTATATTATATTAAATATATAGATTGGGTTGGTTTTTTCCTTCCCCAGTGAAACATACTTGAATTTAACATTGCTGAAGGTTGTCTCTAAATCCAGAAGGCTGATATTTTCCGATTAAACATGTGGAGATGTAGGCACCAATATGCAAGCTTTCGCCTACAGCTTACACAGCTTGGTGATGTCATTGGAATCTCCCCTTTGACAAAAACTACTCAAAGTAGTTTTTTCTGAAGAAACTGTATATTTTTCTGAAGAATTCTGAAGAATATATTTATGTATGTTTTTCTGAAGAATTGTTTCACTGAAGGCAGTGGGAAATCTGCTGTTGGTTTCAAGCAGATTTGTGTGTGTGGATCAGTATAGGAAACTTACTATCTGTGTAGTTTTTTGTGTGTACCACATTTTAGAAAGCCAGATTTCATTTCCAGCACTTTCTCACTGTCTTCTTCCTGCATCAGCCACAGCTCAGTATGGAAAATGTGTGGCAACTATGGAGTCAGGGGAAAGGGGAGAATGAGCTCATTAAGCTTCTGAACTAAAAGTCAGTAAGGAAAAACAAAAAGAAATTCAAGTTTGGTGGACTTCACATATCACATTTTATTTCAATTCATTTATGAAGAATACTTAAGTTTCAATTTTCCACAAAAAATAAGAACACTCTGGGGAAAGAGAGAACAAATGCCCAAACTGCTGAGGAAAAGATAGGATGACAGGAATTTCTATAATTTGGATCAAGAATTTCCCTGAAATATATATGGACTCAATGTATCAGCTATATTTAAGGACGCATTTAAGGATCAAACTTATCTAATGAAAGATCTGAAATATATTTGTATAAATTCTGTGTGTGAGACAGGATTCTTCCTGAAATGTTGCTTTCCACAGAGAGTATCTCCAGTGATACATGTAAACACACCAGACAAAAAAAAAAACCAACCCTCTCCTTCAATTAATCTTCTTGGTTTTCAAATAAGATTATCTATGCAGCAAGTATCTGAATAATTTTTAATGTCTGTGTAGAGTATCTGAGGGAAGAGAGAAAATCTGCATTACTTACACAGACAGATTTATGAAGACTTTGAGGAATTTCATGATGGCCTCAGAAAATATACAATTTCTCAGTTTCAATACAATACAGTGTTTTATATTACTGCACCTCACTAGATCCTGGAAAAGAGCTAATGTTAACTATTATCATACAAATAAGGTAGATATGCAATTTAAAGAGGTTGTGTAAGCCACGTTTTTACATTGCTTTAAGGACAAATGCAATAAAAATATCATAAAATTTGTTGAAAGTAAAAAAATGTATTCATATATTGACCTCTGATTTCTTCAGCTAGAAACGCTACGAAAACAGAATTTTATGGTCTTAATGAAAACTTCACAACTGAGAGAAGTATTCAAAGATGATTAGAATAAAAATAAGATGAATGTACTTGAAGTGCAGTTTTATATATGGAACTAAGCCAGGATGCTAGTCATTAATGGAGACACAACACTGCATTGTATAAATGAATCAACAGACACTGTTTTCTTAATCCTGATTTACAGTGTTTCAAAAGGCTGTACACTATGTACAAGGTTCAACCAATAATCTTTTCTTCCATTATATACGTTTCAGCCCCAAAATGTGCTACAAACTATTATATCATCAGATGGAGATTTTCAGGAGATGATGTGTTTCTGTAAAGCTTTCTACACTCTTTTAAAATATCATTCACTTCATCCAGCAGACAGATTATTGCATTTCCCTACAGATGGAAAACAAAATTCCAATTTGAGAGAAAGTATGCAGACTGAAACTATTCATTATTGACAAATGTGAAGAGTCGGGTCTCCTCTTAGGCTTGCACCTGAGGAGTGGATGACTTTTGTGACCTTTTTACATTTTGATGTAATGAAAGTTTGAGTTCATAACAGTGTGACTGGAGCCACCTGACAATTGTAATGCACTCTCTGAGTGAAAGGTAGTTAAGAAATAAATCTGGAGGAAAAGGATTTGGTTGGCCTTTTGTTCAGTTTGAAATCACCATAGCGCCTGTCAAGGGTTTATCTATAAAGACCAGGGCATTCAGTTATATACTTTCTCAAAATTAAAGTTTCTCCTCAGGGATAGTTTTCCCGATACTGTAGTTTGAGGTCTTGAAAGCAGAATCTTTTGAAGAACCCTGTGGCATATTTCAAGGATATAACGAGGAAGAATATTTTCCTTTTTAAGCTTGAGACCTATGGCAGAAAAATGGTCAAATTTGTTTCAGATCTTATATCTTTTATTGATTTATAGATAATATAAATAAAAAAAAGCTCTTTTATGCTATCCTTTACATACCTCTCTTCCACATGTTTTCAGCCAAACAATCAGATCTTAATCCTTTAAAGAAATATGCCCTCTGGTCATGGTATTTCAGAGATCAACTTCTGTATTACAGAGTCCTTTTGAACACAGCCCCAGAGAGCAACAGGTAAGGAAGTTGCTGAGACCTGACAATCCTACTGATTTGATTTTGTGAAATCAGATATCTTGCCTACTGGCAGTATACTTTGTAACATTCATTCTGTACCACACTCAAGTTCACATGATACCAGCTTAAAAATGTATTTGAAGCAAATACTTCAAAAAATTTCCAGCAAGGTGCTGCAGATGGAAACATTTGACACATTTATGATTTACCAGTGATTCAAAATTTATTAATGATTTGAGGTAGACGAAGAGGTTGAATTTTAGCAACATTTAATCATAAAGTGGTTTAATAAAACAACTTAATTATGGATTTGAAAATTGCAAGATTCACACTAACTTACTCTAAAGCATCCCAAATCAATACATACACATATGAGCAAAATCATAAATCTCAGATTAATATAGATATAGACATATAAGCAAAGCGTATAAGCACAGACACACACACAAGTACACACACGGAGGTCTCTGATTGCTAGGGTCAGCAATTTCTTAATAGCAGGCAACTCTAAAAAGCTGAAAGGTACCACTTTTAAGTCCTACATGTGCACAGACGGACGGAAGAACATCTACATCCGTAAAGCTAATATGTATCTCACAAACATATAGGTAGAGAGGTGGATGGAAGAGAGGCTAGCCTATAGTCAAAATTTCCCTTTCTCTGATTTAGTGCAAATACTCAACATGCATCAGTGTTCCTCAACAGGCGATACTTGAGGCTTGAGAAGGATTCTCTCACCCTAGCCTTGAGATGTCAGCCTGAGAGGCATCTCAACTCAGGGGAGATACTGGCCACAGCCTGCTGCAATCCAGAAGAGCTCAAAAGGTCTTTACTAGAATTGCTGCTTATGGGATCTGAGATAATTTACTTTTGTCAGGTACTTTTCCACTCCTTTCCAGCTCAGACAATGGAATATTCTGGTAGTTTCCATCAGTTACACAAAACCAGGAGACTTGTTAGGACTTGGAGTCCTGGTATACCCCTGCTCTGTGGCCATTATCCATGTGTTGTCAGGAGTGATCAATTATAATTATTATTTTCAGACAGTAGGAGCCAAGGTAACCAGGTACACTAGAGAGTTGACATAGTGTTCCAGTCCATTGATCTCCACTTTTTCTTTTTTTCATGTTAGACCATTATGTATCGTTCTGGTCCATTGCATTATTATGTGGCCCAGGTGGGGACAAAATCACCAAGTAGCAAGAGGCCTAAGGTAGGGGGTAGGGGGGATGTTGCACCACCACACATGGTGAAATCAAAACAATATTTAAAATAGTTACTGTACATTAATAATACTAATTTGGCCTGTTGTAAAATAATAAGAGTCTGCATTTGTAAGAGAAAGGATCTTACTGCTACAGGAAATTATTTAGGTGACTTCGGAGATGCTAGATATATCTTCATTCTAAGGAGGGGTTTAATAAATCAGTAAGTTAGTACATGTGACAGTATTGTCATGGAAAATATAACTGTCCTTGCATAATAGGTAGAGCATCAGGGTATCTCTGAGGAGAAGATGCTGCACAACTATGTAGTAAAGGCTTGAAGTGGATTTATACGAGTATCTCCAAATTATCTTGGGAAGATAGAGTAAACCTGCATTCAGAAAATGTCTTTGGTGATGGACATGTTATTCCATGCAGCAGATTGACCTTGGTCAGTTTCCAGATGTCCTCATAGTCATTCTTTCACTCTGCTCAACAGGGTGGGCAGAAGAAAATAAGATGCAAAAAACCCCCCTTATGGGTCAAGACAAGAACAGTTTAGTAAGAAAAATGTAGCCTGCATTACAAGGATGGCAACAAGTGGAATTAATTTGCTGCTTCCCATTGGCAGGTAGATGTCCTGTCACTTCCTCAAAAGCAGAGCCTCAGCATGCCTACTGGTTGAATTTGGGAAGTTATGGGTCAGCCCTGGTAGGCAGCTCAGCCCCACACAGCTGCTCACTCACCATCCGAAGGGATCTTCGGAGGTCACCTAGTCCAAAATCTCCTGCCAAAGCAGGTTCACCTAGAGCAGGCTGGACAAGAACGCATCCAGGTGGGTTTTGAGTATCTCCAGAGGAGGAGACAAGGATCCAGAGACAAACCAGAGAAAAGCCTCCAAAGCAGGAGACAGCCTCTAGAGAGGTTGTGTCCCCTCACAGCCTCTTTCCCATGCCCACCCTAGTGACCCTTAGGGGATGGGGAAGAGAGAGAGAAAGTCTGTACAAGCACTGTTCAGCGGTTGCCAAAATGCTGGCATGTTAACACTGTTTTAGCCACAAATGCAAATCACAGCACCTTGTGGGCTGCTGTGAAGCAAGTTAGCTTCATAACTTCATCCAACAGACCCAGTGCCTTCTCTTTGCACCCATCCAGTGGCAGTGGAGCGGGGTCTTAGCATGCTGCTCCTAACAATAGAAGGGAACTGGAAATCAACTGGACTTAAACCTTTGGTGAATGTACTAATACCTGTTATTCACAGGGACAAGAGATAATTGGTCACAGCTTCCAACTCCTGCCAGAAATTCAATAGAAGATCAGACACCTTCCCCATTGTAGAGGCAAGGTACAGCTAACTGAGCTAATACTCTAGTCCTGCTGAGCTTAGAGAAATACCTTCCTAATCCTTTTGTCCAAAGTCTGCCTTTCTGTCTAACATATAAATGGTACAAATAATAACATATTTTAAAACATTAAGCTGTAATTTTTTTTAAAATAATAACAAAATTTAAAATCTTGTGCTAGATGCTGTCTACTTTAAAACCTTACCTGACATAGGACTGAGGTGGGGATCCCTGGGACATGGGTTACTGTGAACTTGCGAGAGAGACAGACACTGAATTTGTTCCTAAGCGTTTGTTACTTTGCTGGAAGACAGATCAAAACCATCTGCATCACTTGCAGGTGTGCCTTAGCCTGGGAGCTCCAGTGTCACATTTGCTTTCCTCCAGTCTTCAGACACTTCTCCTAGTTGCTGTGATTATTCAAAGATTGTTGAGGGCAGCCCCATAGTGACATTTTCCAGCTTCCTCTGCACTCATGGGTGCATCCTATCTGGGTTCAGGGACTTAGGTGCATCTAATTTGCTTATGTATTCCCTGACCTGATCCTCTTCCACCGAGGCTGCTTCAGCCCTTCTGCCTGGTCTGTGTGGCCTTGGATTCATGGAGACTGCCTTGCTGGTAAAGACTGGTAGGAAGAAGGCATTCAGGACCTCAGCCTTTTCAATCTCCTCCGTCACCAGGTCCCCTGTCCCATTCAGCATTGGGTTCAAATTCTCTATGGTTTTCTTTTTGCCACTTATGTACTTATCGAAGCCCTTGTCTTTCAAATCTGTGGCCAGACTTAATTCCAGGTTTTATGCTTTGGTTTTCATAACTGCATCTCTGCATGCTCAGACAGTGTCTCCGTATTCCTACTGGGCTCCCGGTCCCTGCTTCCACTCTCTGTATGTTTCCTTCTTATGCCTGAATTTTACCAGAAGTCCCTTGTTCACCCCCAGAGGCTTCCTGGCATTTTGGAGTGATTTCCTTCTCCTTGGGATGGACCACTCTTGAGCTTGGAGGAGGCAAATTGCTGAAAATTAACCAGCTTTCTTGGCCCCCTCTTCTCCCCGTGGCCCTATCCCATGGGAATCTGCTGAGCAGATCTGTAAAGAGGCTAAAACCTAATCTTCTGAAGTCCAATGTTGTGATCTTGTTTTTTGCCCTGTTCCCTCCTCTCAGGACCCTGAGTTCCACCATCTCATGATCACTGCAGCCAAGGCTGCCTTCAGCCTTTGCATCTCCAGTGAGCCCTTCCTTGTTTGTGAACATGAGAACCAGCAGACCATTTTTCCTTGTAGCCTATCACTTGGATCAGGAAGTTGTCATCAATGTTCTCCAGTAACCTGCTGCATTGCTTATGTCATGTTGTGTTGTCCCTCCAGCAGATGTTATGGTGGTTGAAGTTCTCCATGAGGACCATGACCTGAAAATGTGAAGCTGTTTCTAGCTGTCTGTAGAAGGCCTCAACTTGTTCTTCCTGATCACGTGGTCTCTAGCAGATGTGCAATACAATGTCACCCATACCCATTCTCTCTTTAGCTCTTACCCATAAGCTCTCTGTTGGTCCACCATCTATCCCCAGGAAGAGCACTGTGGATTCTAGCCATGATTTCATGCAAATGGAAACTCCAGCTCCTGGTCTTCCCAGCCTGGTTCTTCTTAATGAGCTTTCCAAGGAAAGAACTCATCTAAAAATTTATGCAACAGTTTTATGTGATGGGGTATTTTGGCAAATAATTTTTAGTTGAATGATTAAGCTAATTTAAAGACATTCTTAGAGTAGAAAGGACCTTGATGTTATGTATAGGTAAAAATTATGAAAACACTAAAAATGAAAGCCAAGGATACTAATTTTAGATGTGCTTACCATTTGCTTTAGAAAGATCTGTGGGTAGTTGAAAGTTTAGAATTATAAGATCTATTTTTGTACTCGTAATCTCAAAGGTCTTTTTTCCATGCAACTAATTTCCATGTTGCTTTTTTTCTGACAAATAGTAAATACCAAACTATATGTTTCTCCTTTGTAGGAAAAATGGTACATATTTTTCATGTAGATACGAGTCATAATTCTCCACAGTTGTGACAGTAGCAAATTCAGAATGCATTTTATTATAAAAAAGAAATTATTTGGAAAATTAGGACCAATTTCACTGCACAAGAAGCAAAATTTTACTTCCTTATCAAATTTAGAACAGTTTTTATAGTTTTGAGAAGGTTTCCTGATCCTCTTTTGAATAAAGACAAGGAATTATATTATTTCCTTTCAATGATATGAATGAATTAATATGTTGCAAGACAGAGAAAAATCTGAAGTATTTCTCCAGTTTCAAAGGTCTCTAATTAAAATATTGATCCAGCCATCTATGAAGCTATTGTGACTATTTTTACTGTAATTATGAAAATTACATAACTCATCTCAAAATTATGACAAACTGTGGCCTAATTAAATGTGCAATTAATCAAATTTTTACTGGTTATTTGCAGTCAATAAAAGCCTTTACTATGTCAGAAAATGTATATTGACATAACTAAAAGCAATGCTGCCACACAAGTGCAAACTCTCATAAAAGGATTTTGAAGCAAGCTCAATAGCTTAATAATAACCTTAATCAGGTTAAAACTATATTGCTAAATTTATTTAGAAGGAGATTTTTTTCAGGCATTTACATTAATACAGCAACATCATTTTGCATGATCGTTATATGATCAATTTTAACACTGACAGTGTATTTTACCAAATGCAGAAACTGAGACTTTAATAGATAACAAGTTTATACTAGAAAACTGGAAGGCTAGATGGTCAAATTTATAGATAGATTATATGACTCTATAATCTAAATTTTTTTATAGTGGGAAATGCCATTGTTATTGAAGAATGTTAGAAACGCACATAGCTCTATAAGCTAACTTGGATTTCATTATTCAAAGTCAAATTTGGACATTCTTTGTGGCCACTGAAGGTTGGGGTGATTTTGGTTTTGTTTGGTTTTTTGGGGTTTTTTTTTTATGTTTGTGTAGTACAGAACAATTAATTTAGTGAATTTATGAGGTCTTCTTGTCCTAAAGAGCGTATACAAGAGTTTGCATGGATAGCAAAATAAAAAAATCCATTAAGAGCAATGGCCCTTAATAGACCAAACCTTTCCAAATAATACTGTGCCTACCACTTCAGCTAGGAGGTGTGCTGTCAGAACATAATTGAGCCATCTTCATCTCGGCTATCTCAGAGGCAATGGTTCTAAGAACAGGGAAATGAACATATTGAAAGTTAATCGTGGGAAGCTCATGCCATTCTAGAAGTATTAGTATCACAAGATTACTAATATGAGTACTAAGAGAAATGAATTAAACTCAAAGTTGCACAGTTCATGATCTCTGTGTGACAGTACTTAAGAGACCCGTATGCTAAATTCTGCATTAGTGAATTTAAACACCTGAATTTATTATGAGATTTTCACTCACTTTAAGTATTAGAATGTGGAAAAATAAAGTAAAATCTGTTTTAGGTGTGCAAAGTCATCAATTTGACTCCATTTTCAAGTATAAAAACTAAAATGAAAGTAAATATCTAAACTAAAAAAATACCCTACCTGAATGCAGTTCTACATCAAAAAAACACACGGCTTCAGATGGATAAAAGAAACAAACCAAAAAGTAAGAGGAGATGATGAGATTTTTTTCAGAAATCTGAAGCAAACTCTGAGCTATCTCAGCTGGATATATTTTCTATAGATTATTATTATTTTAATAGTGCAGAACATGCTGCTCAAAATTATGTTCATTATTACCTGGAAAATATGGATGATACTTCAGACAGTTGTTAAAATGACATGCTCTAGTCTAATCCTCTAATTTTAATTTTCCTTAATTTTTCATGAAAACCCTTAAAACATTGTAGAATTATAAAATTACATTTACATTTC
>JAOXJK010000012.1:103553290-103568650 GCA_025774025.1 Xenus cinereus | reverse complement strand
ATATTAGGAAGAAATTCTTTAGTGTGAGGGTGGTGAGACACTGGAACAGGTTGCCCAGAGAAGTTGTGGATGCCCCACCCCAGGAGGTGTTCAAGGTCAGGCTGGATGGGGCTTTGAGCAACCTGGTCTAGTGGGAGGTGTCCCTGTCCATGGCAGGGGGTTGGAACGCGATGATATTTAAGCTCCCTTCCAACCCGAACCATTCTATGATTCCAGGATAATTTTTCAGCTCATGCATTTCCAGAAGCAGTGGAGGAAAAAGAGTCTTTGTGGGTCTTATTTTCAATATTAATACCTGCATTTACACATCTGAATGAAAGTGCAAACCCTTCTATTATGACACTGTTGCAATTGATAGTGATCTAGAACTCTTCTTTTCTTATTCTCTTTTTTTTATGCTGACACACTAACTAATCTGGAACTCATCTAGTTACAACATGACTAGTTGGTCCTGCTATGATTTTTGAGTATAAAAAATGATTGAACATTAGAAGCAGCAGGATACAAGCTTATTAAAAGGCTTACTGAAATTGTTTGTAGGATCATCTGGCATTAAAATGACTATCAGTTACCTTTGTGACCTCCTTTTCCAATCCTTGTTCAGTTTTTACCATCTCTAATGCCGTTGGACTCTTATTTAGTTGCACAATATCAAACCGTGTCATTGAAAAATATATGCATATCTTATAAACAATTGTAAACCTGTAGCCAGACTAAATTTATCTTTGAAAATGTTAGGAAAATAAGGACTGCATTTAGCTTTAAAGACAAAGGTGGGGTTTCCATTAATTTTCTAACAAGCTTTTGCCCCAACTGTCTATACCATTTTTCTGAACAAAGTGATGAAATCTTTTTGTACTTTCCTCGCCAACAATAACATCTCTGAAGGGGCAGTTTTTGGAAAGAGAAACAAAAAGGAAAAAAAAAAAAGCAGTCTCCCAGCATAAGACTTTAAAAGAAGTAGTGTGGTTTACATACTTCATATTTCCAGTTCTTTCTTTTGCAAGTAATAAAACTTCAAAAAGCACTTTTGAAAGAGGGCAAATGCACTTTAAAAAATCTATACTTCTTTCAAATTAGAGACCGTTAGGCTAAGATATTTCCCAAGAATAAAATTTATGTTTTTAAACCTGAACTATTTCAATTTGCGACTGCAAAGATTGCAAGACTTTACTCTATGGTGGTGTGCTCTCCCCATTCTTCCCTCCCTCGCTCCTGCTCAAGATGTAACTGTCAGTGGGAGTTGTGATGGGTTGCACCTGGACTTTGGGGGATGGATGGCAACATAGCCAAACGCTGTCTGGAATAGGGACCTAGACATCTTGTTGCTATGCAACTATACCTATAGGTAAATTATATTAATCTATAAATAGTGGACAGCCCAAGAGCCCTTTGAGCTCTCCTATACAGCAGCAGGCTGCATAACAGGATCTCCCCTTGAGCAGGGTGCCTGCTCAGGGTTACTGCTTGAGGTTTAGAAATTCCTTGCCACAACAGATCCTTGGTAAGTGACTAATAGCATGCTAAACTGTGAAACCTTAGCTAAGTGATATAAAGGATTGATTGCGCATATATAAGGCTTTAGACATAAACTGTTGACCAAGTCTGGGACTAGGACTGGATCCAGACGCACCTAGAGTCCTCTGTGAGAAGGAGTTTAGAAAGTAAGGAGGTCCTTTCTGAAACTCATGATGAAACGGGAGGGTCTCCCTGACAGTTTTGTATGACCCTGTGCTCTAGCAGTAAATAACCAAGTGTACCTTGCCGTCAAATCTCATAAAACATTGTTGCATTCACTATCAGACTTTGTTAAATCCTTGGTTTATATCAATAAACGTATTCACTGCTTCTCTCTTACAAGTGAAGTTAATCACTCCATCTGTGACATACTCCAATGACAGCAAATTTTCCTACCTGTGCAAACCTTTCCTACCTTATGCATATTTCTGCAGTCATAAAGGCATTTTGTTTATTACTGACCTTCTTTGGTGGGGGTATGTGTGGAAGGGGAAGGGAGAGGTAATATATTCTACAAGAAATATGCTCTCGAAAACTCACATTGCAGCAGTACAGTTGGAATAATGGCATCATAGTCTAGGACTAGGAGTCATAAATGGGACAGGGTCAAATGTGAATTCTAAAATCAAAACATTATACAAGAAACAGTGGAGAAGCCAAGTCTGAAGGTCATGTTCTAGGGCCGGAAGCCAAGCATCAAAGTAAGATTAAAGTAAGTTTATTGCAGAACTAGGAATGATAATTGAACTGGATAAAGAACTACAAGATAGGAAGATCAAACAGATTTTGTATACAAAACCTCTAAAATCTTACTGTGATTGCAAAGATAATGAACAAAAGATGGTTATGTCCCAGTTTTTTCAGATAGGATATTTATTTGACAATCCAATTTTCTATAATCATAAAGGATTTTCATGCACTTTTGAGAGTGGACGCTGTGATGCAAAATTACCTAACTTCAGCCATAGATTACTAATTCTCTGTCTTAAGCCTGCATAAGACCGGTACTGGTACATACCGGTACATACAGGTACAGACTGGTAGATAACTGATCATTAATGGATTAATTGGAATGTGTTTGTATTGCTTCTAGGAGTGACAGGTTTGTTAGAAAGCAGTTACTGAAATTGAACAAGTTAGCGCTTCTTCACTCACAACAGTGAATACAGTGAAAGCATTCCTCTCTGCTTTGTTGTATCGATTTCTTCTAAAGGTGCTGACAAGGATGTTGTTTTACTGAGAACGGACATTACAAAGGAGGCAAGCTAAGAAAAATTACAAAAAGTCAAAAGAATAACCTATTCTGCTCAAAGTAACATAAAAAAGCCTTTAAAGAACTGAGCACTTCAGAATTGTATGATTTAAAAAGAATGCATGAATAAATATCACTCAGTCTTCTTTTGTTAATCATGTTTCCCTTAAATACTAAAAGTACATTCTGTTCTGTCTACATGGAATGAGCCTTATTCTCACTTACTCTTTTTCTTTCTTACTTCTCACACAACATAAAGAATATATTGGAGAAGGTGTAGATTACAGAGAATTTCCCCTCATGATTCATGGAGTAGGTTATAGCCTATCATTTCATCTGGTTTGCATTTTGTATGCTCACTACAGCAGTGCGCAATGAGAATCAAATAAATTTGCCCTACTCAACAACATCCACTCACATCAGAGAAACAGCCTTTTTGAATTCAATATAAAAATAGTCTGGAAAATGAAACAAACTTTATAGTTACCTGTCAATAATCAGAAATTGAACCAAAATATTAGCTGCTGCTAGATAGATCTTAAATCAATAAGGAAAATTAATTTCTTCAACAAGTTATGAACACTTAAAATGGGGTTATAAATCTTGAAATAATCTTAAATACTGAATCTCATTAGAAAAACACATTACTCTCTATATACGTACACATATATATACACTCTATCTATTTAATATAATTTCTGTATGGCTTTATCAGCTTTCAGGTACTGCTCCCTAACAAACTTGCCAGTCATTCTCTCACTGACTCTGAAGATTCAGCAGAAAAAGAACCAGGTTTCCAAGCTGGCGGACTATCTCACAAGTTCTGTAACCAGTTTTCATATTTATTCTCTGTGTTCACTCCACGGCTTATAAAAAGATTTCTGTAGGGGAACTGCTCATGAAAGGGTGACAAAATCTAGGTCCCTGAAGAAATAACTATTACTCTTCTCTATTCTAATTAAATCTACTTTGTTACATCATTCTGTAAAAAGTGCAATGGGAAAAGGGAGGGGAAATTACATGGTATAATGAATCTATTAATTGTATGGCTTTCTTTTTTACTGTTTTAACTTTTCTGGCAGAATCCCAGAGTGTCTCATAAATTAAGAATCTAAAGACGGATAATGTCCAGTTTTGTGAGTTCCATAATCTTGGATTAATCTCTAGAAACCTTTTACTTTTATCTCTGAAAACCAGGGGCTGCCTGAACCTATAGCTCTCTCAAACAGGATGGGTGTGAAAGGACTGCTGAGGACTCTGCTAACCATCATACAGCATAATTTCTACAATATCTTTTTAATGTGTTAAATTTTATAGTCTGCATTTAGTTAATGTAGAGGAATTCTTTCCTACACATACATACTCTCTCCATTTAAATTGTCCTCAAATCAATGTGTCTCTTTGAAGTCAGTTTGCTTGTAAGCATTATTCATTTAGGGGCGGGAGATGGAGGTGGATCAATAGAGCTTTCTCATCAGTCTCCATCTTTTCAGAAAAGCACACTGGATTACTGTTCGAAAATGAGAAAAGAAAGGATGGATGCATTATTCCTTTAGAACTTTGCCTTGTTGTTTTTTTCCTCAGTGCAACAGTAAATGATTGTAGCACATCATGCAAAAGTAAATTTTCAATTTTGAACTTCACAAGGTCTTTAGCTGTGTACAAAGCCAGAAGAAAACAGTCACCATTATTTTTGTTCTTACAAGGATGCCTGTAATTTCCTATGCAATCAATTCCCATTTTACTTTTAAAATTATAAAGATTTCATTGGGACACCTATACAGAATTAGTAAAACAGAACTGTTTGGGTTCTTTTTCTCCCTTCTTCAAAAAAAGCACTCATCTTAAAACTTAAGGCACATGATTTATTTCCTGATTTCAGTATCATAGAACTGAGAAATTCATGAACAAGCATGAGTATAGGCAGAGATAACAGAGATAAATTTGAAGATGTTCTTACATTCACAAATTATCCAGTTGATAATTAAGGATTCAATCTCAAATTTATCACAGTATTGCAAGAAACTCCTGTCTTAAACTTACTTCTAGTAAGAGCACTTCTCCTTCATCAGCAGCAATATAACATATGAATTATTCTTATTTATGTGTCAATACTGACTGACAAGGACTAAAGAGTTATCTTACAAACGTCATTAAAAATTTTACTTCTATGATGCTGGAAAAGAAAGTTAGCAAGCTTTGTCATCCTTCTTTTAGACTTGGAAAAAAACCTCAGAGAAAACTGTTTTTTTTCACAGAACAAGAGTGTTACGAGTGTTTTAGAGGGTGGGTCCATATCTTCTGTAGTTTATGTTTCTTCTTGTGACAGCAAAAACAAGAATATATTACAAAGTTTTATACATTGTTACAACTGAATATATGTATATGTATTTCAGTCAGGGGATTAGAGACTACTGTGATGAGTGCTTAGAAGACTGATAAATTGGGATGGTTTCAAACTTCAAGAACAAAGCTTTGATTCATTCATTCATTCATTCATTAACAATACACTGCATGCTAATGGTTTTATCCTACACATTAATAATCATTACCACTCTGTTCTCACTTCTAACATAAAAATGTTACTCCTTAACAGTTATGTCTCAATTTAGCAGTTACCACATGATGTCCTGTAACTGATGCCATATAGGTCACAATGATCAACATGGTCCTTGGTGATCCTGAGGTGCCAAGGTCAGGGTGACAGGGCTGAAGGGCCCTTTGGTGAGATAAATCAGAGAAGAAATGCTTGTCTTCTCCATCCTTCCTCAATCAGTGTTGATGTTTTAGCCTTCTCACCCTCCCTTTCCTCACAAAACACTACTTATCTTGCCTTTTATTTTCCTATTAATCCTTCTGGGGTACTTGGAAGGATATCCTCCCTATTAGCAGTCCCTTCTGCTCATCTTGTTCTTTATCTTGCAGCTTCTCAGATGCCTTCTCCCTTCAGCTGCACCCATCCTTCTTAACCCCATTGGTGGTCACATGCTCTCATATTTACATAAAATGTTTGTACATTGTGTCTGGCTATATCATCACAGTGTTATAAAACATTTACATGCTGTTGTTGGTTACACTATTTTAGTACGCATACGCTAGTTTTGATGATGTCCTGATTAACACTCTTAGAAATTATAGGTGGTACACACAGGCTGCTGCTTCAGTTACAATATCAAAGCATTCAACTGGCCATTGTTGCAGAATACAAGATACTCTGTGCCCTTGAAACACACTTAACTTACGTTGTGCATTGAGTTGCCATTACCTACGAAATTGCAAAGACTTTGTGAAACGTTTGTCATTATCTGAAAATGTGTAGCTCTGTTTATAAACGTTCAGCTCATCAATAATTCCTAATTAGAGAATGCAGTGGAAATTAAAGTTAATTTATGCCTCTGAGCACTTCCAAGAAAGGTACCATGATATATTAGACTATCCAAACACATGGACATTGGCATTTAGATGAAATTATATGGCAATTAGTCTATAAGCACAGAAAGGAAAGCAAGATTTAAAATAAAAACTTGAATAATTAATATGATTTTAAAATTGTCTTCATATATAAAAAAAGAAAGGATGATGTATATTACTGCAACTTCTAATTAGGATTGAGACATAATTTTTTTAATCAACAATTAAATATGCAATGTAGAGATTAAATATTAAAATAAAGTACATTAGCATCTCCTTTTATTACTAGTTTGTCAGTTCTACACATGTTTTATTGTTTAGGTTTCATCCTGCTTTCTGATTTTCAGGAATATAATCTCTGTGTTGAAGGATCTTAAGACATGTGATATTGTTTAATTAACTTATAAGCATGGTGAAAAGGAGACAAGAATAATGCATATTTTACAAGATATAAACTGATACTGATACCAGTTGTGGTTTTCTGCCTGAAGAAGAGGTTTTATATAGATATGGAAAATGTAATTATGTTGATTGTCTATAATATTCTGCATTTGGAACACTTTTTTGTATTTGACCACTCCTGTGTACTTTAATTAATTTTTAGTAAATACAGTTTTCTGTTCATTTCTCATGTTTATTCTATACTTTTCTTCAGTGTTTCCTAGAAGAAGCAGTAAAAACATACACATAATTTAAAGAAAAAGAAGATATTATTACATTTCCACCATTTTATTTCAATCAGCAGATAAAGACTGCCAATGGCATGACAAAGTTTGTCCTACAAGATTTTCTGCCAAACATTCAAGATTTTAAAAATTATTAGTTCAGATAAAATATGCATATGAATAGTTACTAATTGAGGCAAGAGAAATAGGAAGTTTCATATGGTGACAAGGATGAGAAGACGAAAAAAAAATACTTAGAACTACCTGCAACAAAATTTTAAGTTTGATGGAGGAGGGTTTTGCATAGGAATGCAAAAGAAAGCCTACCTGGGTAAAAATGCTGATAGAATTTGTATTTGGTGAATACTTCTAACTGAATTGCTTGTTACATGCTGAAAGGTAGTCAGGAAAACTGTTTATACAACAAACTTCCAACCTGTGTTAGGTACTTTGGTTGTTATCCCAAAATGGTACTTCTAATAAAGAGCATCACAGCACTAAGGACATATAAATTGCCACCTGCTGTGACATCATTACAGCAAGTACAGAGGTGGTAATTATGGGAATTATAGAAAATAAACATGGAAGTCCTGCTGTTTCCAAACACCTGCTGATAGGTAGAATGCCTGCTGATATTTTCCTTTTAACATAATTTTTTGTTTTGTCTCCATCTTTAGAAGTAAGCAAACATTGATGTGTACAGCTGAAGAAGTCCTGTTGAAGTGGTAGACCAGATTAGGAAGCATATTGCAACATGTGCTTCCATCCTTACCACTTGAGTTTAACTTAAACATTGCCTTGAAGTTGAGTGCATAATGAAGTGCTATCCAGACAGGGGATAATTTGCAGGCTCAGAGAAGGTGAATGCTGATGAAATTTACCAAGCTGCAAATTAATGAAGTTCCATATAGATAGTCCTGTTTAAAGCGGTGAAGCAAGATTTTGAGTTTGTTATGCAATTTAAGTGATACCTACGGTAATTTTTTATAACAGAGATTCAAAACAAGACAGTTAGAAGTGCAATATTCACCATATATTTTTAATAGGTTTTTCCAATTGTATATGGTTGAGATGAATTTGAGGATTTAATTTTTTGTTCAATTCACAAAACGCTAGTGATGGGAGCTGATTATTTCACAAGGTTTGGGCTTTTTTCTGTTACATTAGTGTGGGAATGTACAGACACAGGAATTTGGGTAGTAGTATAGCTCAAGCAAGAGGCAGGGTTTTTGGGGAAGAGCCCAAAATATATTTGGTTGTTGCATTCTTCTAAAAATCAAGATATGTCACATCTAGTAATATCTGAAGCTCCCAAATGCAGGCGACATTCAGTATGAAGCAATGTCTTCTCATCTTTTAAATTAAAGGTAGCAAGAAAATTAAGAAGTAATGAATGAATTGTTATTCATGACAATAAAATAGAAATGAAATGTATTATGACTAGAGTAGCAACACTTCTCCTTTGACGACTATTTTTTATAGAAAAAATATTTATCTTTGTAGCTCATGGAAATAATTTTAAGTTTGGATGTTAATTATTAGACTTTAATCTCATTAAAATCTTATTGCCAATTCAAATTAAATAAAATTAATTGTTATCATCTGTAGAGTTGTTTTTAAATAGCAGAAGCAGTAGGAAAAATGGAAGAAAAAATCAATTAAAATATTATTTTTAGAAATTGTACAAATGGCCAAGAAAAGACAAGGAAATAATCTTTTTTATATTTTAAAAATATCAATTTTTGCTTTTTATGTTCTATTCACTTTCTCTGTCTCAGTGCTGGTTTTCTTCTACACCTATACATTGTTTGCCATCTGTTGAAATTCTGACTACATCCCTCCTAATGCATGAACATATATATTACTTTCCATCTCTGGCAATGCTAAATTCAACCACATCATTGACTCCTTCCTGACCATACTGTTGATCAGATAATGGCGTCAACTTCACCTCTTGTATTTTGCTGGTCTTGATGAACTAATTTCTTTTCACATGCACTCTGCAAAGTGTGTCATAGGTAAAATAGAACTTAGAGAAGAGTCATCTTAGAGTGCATTCCTTACTGTGAGTTGCAAATCTCCTGTTGTCACATGAGCATTAAAGATTTACTCTTTTTGATACATATTTCACGTAAGAAATTACAGAACTGATAAATACTCGAGTATTAGCAGGGAATATTGAAGGTAGGGTGGAAGATATAATTTCATCGAACTTAATATTTTTGTTGTGGTTGTCTGGAGTTTTCAGTCATTAAAACAGAAGAAATAAAGTGCAACCTTATTGCAAAATTTCATTTTCTTAAAATTGTATGAACTTTTTTGTCTTTCAATTCTATTGAGTTCAATGAGCAACTGCCTTGTGGAAGCTTTCATTCCTTACAATGAGCCTGTCACCTATGATCATAACATTTAATAAAATTACATATATTTCTGTTGATGTTTCTTTTTTTTTTTTTTTTTAATTTTCTTCTCTTGTTTATCCCTTAAATCCCAGTTATCTTGGAAATACTTTTTTTCAGAACTTCCAAGAAGGAAAATTTCAAAAAGAGAAAATAAATCTGAACTTGGAAGGACATGGTATCTGAGTAACTAATTACTTTGGTTATGATGGACCAGTCTTTCTTGGTATGTACTCCCTGAATCTATACGTATAAAGGATTAAAAAATGCTGAAATAAATAGAAATAAAATCTCATTTAAAGTATGCTTAATAGTATAAACAAACTAGTACACAAAAGCAATCAACAAAACAGAAAGCAGTTCAAGTATTTTTAATACCTGAAAAAGTTCTGGCTTCAATGACAGGCAGAGGACTGAGTGTGTTATCTTTTGCACTCAGATGGATGATGTTTTATGTTGCTTTCTTCTTTCCTTGTGTACTTAGTTGACAGGTCTCTAATTGCCCAGTATGCCCTTTTAGAAATAAACTTTCTACTTCCTATAGACCATTAAGCTTCAGATTTGTCCCTGATGGCATGCCCTTATTCATCGTCTCCCCAGCATTTTTTGCAGTGCCTCAACTCTCCTGTAATAATTATGGTAACACCAACTCATTATCTACTTGTTTTGCCCATTCTTTGCTCATTATATTGTTACAGTTTCCCCATAAATGTCCTTGGAATATTAGTTCTGTGTTTTCCCAGCAGAATGTTTTTATGTGTGCAGCTGGTGAGCTTCCTTCACAAAACCTCAAGCTTCCTCTCTGTTGCTGCAGTGCTCCAACAGTTTATTCCCTATTTTGACATGAAACAAGTACACACATAAAGGTACTCTGCTGGGGCTGCCTGCTGCCTCTCAACTGGAGATGTAAAAACTCAGCAGGAAAGGAACACCAGCTTCAAATTTCTTATTGTTGCCCCCAACTGTGCAGGATGTTGCCATGCTGTTAAATCCAGCTGACTTTCTGGAAGATGTAAATTTGCTAAGATCTGAGGGGGCTATGATCTTCCAAGGTCCTGATGCTAAGTTCCACGGGAAGTCATTCCTATTCTTACCACTTGCCAATCATCCATCTCCTCTGGCTTCTTTCCAGCCCTTCTCATTTACTCTTACTAACTATGACCAACACTAGATACGTTTTCTTTCTTTCATTTTCAAAAATGTTTGATTCCAATTTGTTCACATATCTTCCAAAAATGTGGAAGATATAAGCTGCAAATACACTTCTTTTTCCAGACCACCTTTTTTTTGGTAAATTTTTCATTCATATAAAATTGTCCCCTAGATCTAACACAGCTTCTTATTATGTGAGAAGACATGTCTCAGATTCATATTCTATTCGGAGTTTGGTTTAAGTCCTATATTACAATTCATTAAATTTACACATGCTGCAAAATTTTTATAATGAGATCTCACTAAATGAAGAACAAAATGTGTGATTGAAGTACTACTGTTTTGACAAAATGCTAAATTCCTAACAAATGCCCTTTGCAATGTGCCATTCCACTGTTTCACACTCCAATAGTTTTAACCCAATTGCCCAAATTCTGTATTGCATGCGCCAGGATCTTCATATTCTGCTGCACTGGAGGCTAGTGAAAATTCTTGTTGACTTCAGTGAAAATGGAATTTATCACCATGCAAACAGGTTTTGTATCCACTGACAAAACTCTGTGGTATTTTACAAGCATTTTCTGTTAGCTAGAATAGAGTATGGGGCATCAGATATATATTTTTTAAGATGTTATTTCTGTCTTTTTTATTAATTTGCTGTACAATTTTGCTTATGTCCAATTTTCTATGCTCAATCTGCTGACCTGTAAACAGACTGTAACTTACCTCAGAGACATTGTGTAAGGGTTGATTAATGTTTCTATGATGCTTTGAAGTCTACAGCAGAAGTCCCTGTAGAGGTTGGAATACCTTTATTATTGCCACTGATACTACTTACAGTAGTTTGCACTATTTTTTCCTTTGTCTCTAGGAGCTCTTGATCTCTCTTACAAAAACCAACAAAAAAAACACAACCAAAAAAAACCAAACCTAAAAATCTCATACCAACATTGTGAACAAGATGTATATTTAGCAGCTTTTCACCCTACTCATGTGGCTCTTCATCAATTTGCCACAGGGAAACATCTGTTGCTACATGTCACCTCTCTTGCCTTTTCCCCTATCCAAAGCTTTCTGATTTTCTGGCTTCTGTATCCTCCAATAGTATTCTTCATTTTATCGGATTCTTTATGCTTTAATTTCTAATGTCTTGCACACACTTCCTTTAGTCACTTGCTCATTCTTATTAGGTTTTTCATTTTGCTGTCATTTTGTCTCTGTTTCACCAGCCATCTGGCCTGCTAATTTTCCTCTGACTTTTAGTACTTTCCTCATCATTGCCTCATGTACATTGGAAAGAAGTGATTACATCCTGCTGTCAGGCTTCATTTTATTTTTTTTCACCACAAGTACATCTTTCTTTCTCTTACCGAGCTTTTCTTTATGTAGTTGAAGTCATCAGGAAGAAAACAACCGTGTTTTCATAGAACTCTATCATTTTTATAAATAAAAGAGGGAAAATGTAAGGCAGAAAGAATAGTCAAGGGTGTGTTTTACCTCAACTAAGGTTAAAAGTCTACTTTGTAGAAATCAACATCCAATAAAGTCCCCTGAATGTAACTTTAATGTTCAGTAGAGATAAGCAGTGAATTTAGGGTATGATTTAGATGATCTATTTTATACATCTATGCAACCACGAGATAAATATCAACCTACTTCTCTCTACTGACTGTAGAACTTGTAGACTATTACTTTAGCTGAAAAACCTTCATTTGGCCAAGGAACCCCATACTCTGACTCTATGTTCAGCTGTGGATATCAAATTATACCCATGGCTGGTAAATATTCAGAGAAGAACCACACGAATAGCTACAAGTAGGCCCCAAGTGTATCAATTTTTTAAAATCAAGACAATATTTTCAAGGATAAAGTAATTCAAAGAATTCATATGGTCTATATGGTTCGGTAATCAGACTACATTACCCTAGTAAAACCTTCAGACTTTTACAGTTTTTGAAGTTACTTATTTGTTTCAGAGATGGCAGCTAATTGGGCTGACTCAATTTTGTCTTGTGCTGGCTTTGGTTTGCTCAAACACATTAGTCATAATTTTAAGAAAGCTAAAAACCCACGGCTTCTGCTGATATCCAGTACTCCTGGAAATTAATCTTCAGCTACTTCAATGTGAGCTTCCAAATCTGAAGTAATCAATCAGTCTGCCCATATCCCAGTATGTTACGTCATTAAGATCCTGATTGATTTCCTGAGGCCATTTGGACATTTTCACACCAAGCTAATATGGTTCTAGCTAATGAATTTCTAATTATTACAATATGATTTCCTTGGTCTTTTCCCTTTTTCTTAATACAATCCGGTTTAATCACATATTTTGATCTTCTCTGTTGGAGGAATTAGAAATTGCTGTGTTCTTACAAAGATCAAAAATTACTATATGGTAGTCTGTGGTGCATGTGTCAGGCCAGGGACACAAGTCCTATGGCTATTTCTGAGCTAAATAAACATTATAGAATTTGTGTGAAAGGGATGGAAATCAATGAAATAGTGCTCCTTCATAGATGCAGCATCCTATGCTGAACAACACTAAACTTTCATTCTTGACAAAATTAATTGCACTATCATACCTGAAATTGTGGTTTGTAGCCGTCTATATTGATGCAAAGTGTTTATATTTTCCATGTCAATGAAACAAAGAGGTTGGCTTATCTTCTTGGGGTTGGTTTTTGGGGTTTGTTCTTTGATAGTCATGAGTAAACTCTTAATGCAGCAAGCCATCAGGACTTACTCTTGTTCTGACCCAGAAAACACATAGTCATGGTACTACGATTGAGCTAGTAAAGTCTACTAGCTCAGTCATTGTGCTGTACAGACTGCAATTGTACAATAATCTCTGGTCAGAGACGGCCCATGGTTTGGAGCACGAAGAACTTGTGCTTCTTGGAAAAATATGTCGCTTTTCCTTTTGTCATAGTTTACAATCCCCTTTTTCACTGCAGCATGTGGCCCAATTTGTTAGAAATAGTCACAGGAATTATGCTGTGAAACATCAGCAGAGTATTCTCAAGCTTTACACCTTTTCTTTGGGGAGTAGATTGATGGGGAGATAGAGAAGAGAGAAGCATTTACATCTAATCGGTAATGGTTACTCCTGTCCTATAGTGGGTATGGGAGTACTTATTATAGCTGAGTAGACCAAAAATGTCTTATATAGTAGAACCTGTGCTGTGTCTCATGAATGGGATGTTCTGCTTCAAAATTAAGAAAGGTTAACTAAACAGGGTCAGGAACCAGTTCCTTTCTCTAAGTCCTTTCACTTTAAAATCCAACACACAGATTGTTGTTGCAAAATCCAACACGATATCCTTAAATGGCAGACATATTCCTCCTAGGAAAATAATACAACTGCATACCAGACATTGCCACTGTAACTAAAGCATGTTACTCTTTATATTGTCACCTTAATTTCACCTATCAGTATATCCAAGAATGTCTAAATTAGCCTGCTGCCTTGGAATATTTTTGTATGATGTGATTTCCAGTGATCTTAATGCTGAGAGGAAACTACATGAGGAGGAAATATCTGTAACAGAGACAGCTAAATTAACACTAAGTTAACTTTTTGAATAATTTTGTACATCTTAGTAGCTTTGAATCTGTTTAAAAAAAAGGAGATACTGTCTCAGTTTTTTGGGGAGGGGTGCTTTTTGTTTGTTTGCTTGTTTGTTTTTCTTTTTCCTACTATTTGTTCTTGTTTTATTTTGCAGTAGAACTGGGGAAAAGAAATAGGAAAGGGAAAGGAGTGGAATATCTGCTGAATACTTCAGCTGCCTGACTGGCAACCACATGAAGTGTCCCAGATGTCTTGGTCTCACTGTTGGCTGCAACCCTTCTCTGAGTCGGAGGGAGGGAGGGAAATGCTGAAGACTTCTCATAGGGGACATGGCTGAGGCCAGGATTAGTCACATTTCAAAAGGCTTCTTGTAAAGAGCATTCAAAGCTCACTCTCTCTGTGCAAAGTAGGTGGGACAGTTTGGCCTTTATGACTTACATCTGCAAAATCCGAATGTGTGATGACTAATGCCTTATAATACAAGGTCAATTTCTTCATATGTTAAAGTAAGAAGTTTCCTATATAGTCTGTGACTGTATTAAACCCAGCGTGTCTGAATTTGCCATTTATATTAGGAAGTATGATACATGGAGATCAGAAAGAGGTGAAATATAACAGAACAGACTTATACCTAATGTCTAATTGGTATAAGAGGTCTAACAGAGCTGGTGGAAAGTGTGCATCCACTAAAAGCTGGATGACTGCTTCCATGAGGCTGGTAGCTGCTGAATTATACAGTGAGAGGTCTCACCTTTGAAAGTCCATTTATTGTGTCTGAATAATGATAAGGTGATCTGTGCTGCTGACTCAAACACAAATGGGTCTCAAAGACCCATTTAGATATTTACACAGAACAGATACTTCTGTTTGTTTTTCACTGAGCTAAACTCCTTCTGATATTTCCTTTCTATGGAAGTCTTTAAGCAAGGATGAATGGTATCTCTTACCTGCTTATAAGAAAGGTCACATTTCTAGATTGATGTCTTGCTTGAAGATGAGGATCATATGAATCATATAAAGAATCAAAAAATGGTAAATGCTGCTCGTGGTATAATTCAGTATTTGTTCAGCAATTTGAATATGAATGAGAAAATTGGATAGCCATCTCTAATAATACTGGGGGTTTTTTTGCCAAATGTTCAAACAATATGAAGGGTCTTGTTAAAATGATCTAATTGTTAATAAGGTCTGCTAACAGGCTGGAGAGTTTGGCAGAGAGGAACCTGATGAATGTCAACAAAGGCAAGTGTAGGGAGCTCCACCTTAGGAGAAATAACTCCATGCACCAGTACAGGTTGGGGGCTGACCTGCTGGAGAGCAGAATCACAGAATCACAGAATCATTTAGGTTGGAAGAGACCCTTGGGATCATTGAGTCCAACCATCTACCCTACTC
>JAOXJK010000012.1:103525581-103540154 GCA_025774025.1 Xenus cinereus | reverse complement strand
GATTGTGGGGATGGTGGTGGGCAGGGCCTGGGGGCAGCGGGCGGTGCCTGGGGTATATGATCAGGGCTCCTGCTCAGAGAGCTCATTCCACCCTGGGGCTTCTCTAGGGTCACACCTCTGCTGTGTTTTTAGTCAGCCACAGGTTTGTGGCTGGCTCAGCTGTTTGGGTAGGTGTGTTTGGGTATTTAGAGGAGCAGAGATAGAGCTAGACAGTGTTTTGTTTTTAACAGGCTGTAGACATGTTGCCAACTTGTCTGTAATGATCTATCATGACAGTGGTAACCCAGGAGCTTCTTTGCTATGTTTGTACTGAGGCATTAAGTATTTCATCATAGGAGGAAAGTTTGTTATTCACCAAACTGAAGAATGTTTTACATAGGGAAAAGACAGAGAGTGAGCTAGAAAACTACAATTACATGGGAGACTGTTTATTTTCTAGGCATTTTGAATGGTGTTTTTTTAAAAAGGTCCCAATATGATAGCTGCTATTAGGCATTTCAGGAAAAAAAGTTCCCCAGAAAAAAGATAAGGAAATAAAAAAATAATAAAAAAGAAAGACAACCAAAATATCCAACAAAAGCAGCAAAATTAAAATGGCCTGGCAGAAGAGAGAACTGAGGTTGAATATGATGGATGTATCATAAAAGAGAAATACCATGCACTAAGTTCATATAACATGAAACTACACATAGAACAAAGTACTTTTTTCCTAGCAACCTATAGCTGTGTGTTGTCACTAGATTATACGTTACCAGCTATAATGACCAATGCTAAGATACAGAATCTCCTTACTCTTCTTACGCTTAACATATAAACATACAAGGCTGAATTATCAGAGAATAGTAATTGATGTTTCATTTTGTTGTTCTAAGTCAGTTTGAGGTTAAGCACATGTTTAGAAATCTGGCTGAGTTGAGACCCTAGTAACTGACCTGAAATTGCACATTTTAAGTGGTATAAATAAGAAATTTGGAATCAGTATAACAACATCTGCCAGACTTTGTAATAACAAACTCAGTAGGAACACATTTAGGAGTGGATGACGACAGCCGAGAAATTGCTGAACTTAATTTTTTATTTTCTTTTATCAAGCTTAATCCACTGGCTTTGTCACTGGGACAGTAGTATTCATTTACCAACCACCAGGTTATTATTAGATGTTCTTAGTTCTACATAAATTCTGAACAGAAACTCCTAAATAAATCAGCATTTTCAAGAGTCACAGATGAAGACACTTATAATTATTCAGAGTATCAGGTTCAATGTGATTTTGAAATCTAGATTTCTGTTTGAAACACATTAAAATATGTATTGCATTATTTGATGAATAATTAACCAAAGAGTTAGGTTAAAGTAATAAAACCATACAAATACAGAATTTAATGGAAAAGCTAGTCTTGCCCTTCCTTTCCCCTCTTGCTCCCACAACACACCATCTACTACCCTTTCACATTGCAGTTGAAAGCTTGTTTTTCAAATTATACTGATGTAGCAACAAAAGTCAGAGTATGCATTTAAATGAAGATGTTTTGATAAGGTGAGACCCAGAGTTCTTAAATTAGGTTTCAGCAACAGATTCATTTTAGACTGAATTGACATTTCATTGCTAAATTAGTCTTTTTTCTGTCATGGTGGAACTGAAAAGGTTAATGAGAACCTGCAATTTACAGGAGAAAGTTACTTGAAATATTGATTTTGTCCTTGTTTAAGAGACCCTGTGCTGCCTAGCAGGGGCTGTGTTTCTAAAGTCTACCTATGGAGCATGTTTACCAGCATCAATCATAACGGCATGCGAAGTGCTCTTAACTCTCTGTAGATGTGTAGTAGCAGCAGGGCCACCTGAGTAGTTTCTCACCACCTACAGACTGCCAGTCCCATTTGTCTCCAAGGGGGTACACTGGTAATTCTACGGAAAGAGTGGTAATTCGGTTGGAAATTACCCTCAAAAGTGACAGACCAACCTTCCACCTTGACAAATGTTGCTTCAATTGTGACATACGGTGGGTTAACCAGGAGTGACTAAGTCAGTGAAAAATACAAGCACATAACACTCCAAAAAAGAGAAAGAGTATAAGATCTTTTTATGTTCATTTTAGATAGAATATAAGCGGATGTTAACATGAAATACTACATTATTGGCTAACCTTGCAGGCCATATCCAAAATATATGGATTGACTAGGAATGGAGCATCTAGTCTTTTTACAGAAAGTCAAGAAATACCAGAAAACTAATGCTGTACTTTTTACACTAATCTAATAGTGAATTAGGAAGAAAAGCAAGTTTTTGAGGATTTGAAGATTGTATTTAGAAGTCCCTATTCTTCCATGAATGCAGCCCTGGAATTTGGAATACACATGCAAGCAAGAAATTGCAGATTTGGCTCTTACTTTGACCTTGTTTCTAAAGAAAAGTAAAATAATATAAAGAGAAGATCTTGTGGCACATGAAAAACTTTCAGGAAGGACTTCCTAAAAAAAGCCCCAATGGTACCATGTCTCAAAGACCCCGGAGCTCTCTAAACATACAAGGTGCCTGCTGCAAGGGAATTTTGGACCTGATTTTTTAAACTATTATTAAGATGTATGCACCTACCTGAGATGTTTCAGTCAGAGACATAGCCACAATAAGTATGCTATAGGATCAATGAAAAGATGAGCTTTTCCATAGGGTGATTCAAATCTTAGGTGGGCTGAAGTTGGTAACTTATGTCCATGGTCATGTAGTGATACCAGGGCAATTTCAATCCTAATTTCAATTCCTCAGAAGGCTGTCTAACTTTCCATTAAATTAATCCACTCTTTTCTGCCAAACAACACAGCTGGGTATTGCTCATTTACGTAGATACAGTGGGCTTTTAGTCTTAAAAAAGTATCTGTTGGAACAATTTTGGAGTGCCTCCTACTACATTCAAAGAGACATAGAAATGCAGGAAGAGAAGGTGAGAAAGACAGACAGTTAGAGTGAGAAAGACATGTTCTTTCAGAAAAGCAGTCTTCCCATGTGACATGTCAAAGATAGATCTGCTCTTTTCTTCTGTTTTGTATTAGGGGAGTCAAGGCTGACTGTATTTCCCATAGGAAAATGAGGTATGATAAGTATGGGAACAACTCTGATGACTTTACATTCATGAAACCTGAACTCTCTTTAGGCATATGTTTCAAAGCTACTGTATCTAGGGGAACAAATTCTGCTAGGAACAGGAAAAAACCCCTATTTGACAAGCTAAATGTTAGGAAGTACTTTAACTGCTTGTGTATACTAGCCTATGAAGGTTTATTACAAAAATAAGTCATTGAATAACAAATATATAAAACATGTATGTATCGATATATATGTATATCACATACTTATCTGGGGAGGTCAAACAAGACCAACAAGCAATTGTTCATCAAACAGTGGTTGGTCAAATAAATGTCAAAATTCTGCTGTTTTGTTTTCTTTTCTCAGATTCATATACCAGTAATAGCTACCAAAAATCAATAATTTAGATGCAGGGTTCATCAGACAGTTATGAAGCTGGGCATGACATGACTTGCTTTCCAACTCTACCATGTATTAAATTGTTCAGACAAAAAAATTCCGTTGCTGAAAAATAAGGGATTGAAGATTGTAACACTTAAAAGCCAAATGTTAAGATCTAGTTCTCCAAGCAAGATTGTGCTTTAAAAGTAACTTAAGAAAAGCTTTGCCTTTTTTTAATTTATTCTTTGTAGTTATTTTCCACATCATTGCATCTCATGTTGCAAAGAACTGAAGCACAAAAAGTCTCAGTGATGCTGACTGAGACAGTGACTCATTGGTCACTCAGTAATGGCTTTCGTTCAGTGAAAGCCTCAGTGATGGAGCAGAAGAACAAAGAAATATATTTGTCACTCTGTGAGGGACACAGTGTGAGAACCCTGGCCTGGGACCTAACAGACAGTCAAAAGATGTTTCAAGAAGGTACATTTTACTACATTTCAAGCTGCAGCCTGATTCAGGCTTAAATGCTGCCTTTAGGTATAGTCCTAAGCACAGGAGAAATGAGAACATATAAAGCCCCTTGAAGCATGGCTGAGAAGTACCTTTAAGGTTATTCAAAAGACAAGACTTTTCTGCAGCACAATTCCCTTTTATGCTGGAGTGAGAGTAATGTCTTTATTCATCTTACGTCTACCTAACCCTGGCTGGCCTTAGACTGGAAAAGCTTTCTCACCTTAAAGAAACTCTAAGTGCAAGGGTTTAGGTGGGATTTAAGTTATCTAGATATAATCTGAATATATAAAAGTATAAAAGAAGCCTATGTGAATCTTTTCTGCACATGGTCTATCTTCAGTACTGGAAAAGCATGGAGAGGTACTGTAGCACATAATGTGTATTTTCTGGTCTCTGTCATATGACTAATGTTAAAGTCCTAAAGATTTTCCTATCAAGGTGTCATAGGTAAAAAAAAAAAAAAGAGTATATTGTGAATTCTAACAGATGGCTAGTAATTGAAAGCATGGGTGCTGGGGGTGAATGTCCGAAATTGAACTTTGGAATTCCCTGACAGAAGCCTGCTACTTCCTGTCTGTGACCAGGACAGGCTGGTGGCATATTTTGATGGCAGCTAGATTAAAAACAAATGCCCCATCCTGAATCCTCCAGGTAATATAAAGGCACAAGACAGAATCACCAATTTGAAGGCTCATCACGCGTTACAGTTCTGCACATAAACTATTAGACTGGGAAGAGGGGGGCTTTCAGGGGCCTAGAAAGAATATCTAGTGCCCAAGAGAAGGGTTCCCCAAAATCAAAATTGGTTTCAGAAACATGAGGGTGAAGCTCCTGATTGCAGGTAGGCTCCTGGAAGCGGGGAAACCTCATGGAGATAAGGCAGATGAGCAGAGATTAATGCTGGGGCAGGCCAGGGGCCATGAACGCTAATGCCTGAGTCAGGCAATGGTGAGCGATGGCACAGCAGGAAAGAACACAAGTTTCTACCCAACTGCCCCAGTACAGCAGCCACATCACCATGGACAGTGGAGGGAATGGGTGCGCAAGAAAATAAGGTAGGGTAAACACTACTATCACCTTCTTTGTTCTTAAATAAACTCCAGTCAGCTAGACAAGGTGCTAGTATTCAAACGTGCATCTGCCTTCATCACCTCAGCAGTTGTTACAGTAAGCAGGAGTGCACCAGTAAGAAGACAATAAGGTTTTTTTTCTTGTTTTTCCCTTCAGTGAGCCATTTCAGGTTCCCTGATACGTGTCCGGAAGAAGCTCAGATCTGTCTTAATCACTGCAGCACATTATCATTGGAACTGTCAGATCCTCAATTAATTATTTTAAAGGATCTGCTACATTACTTCCTAAGCAAGAGAAAGAAATAATGTTCCACCTATTAAAAAGTGCATCTTAGACCTGATTTACTGCTGTATTATTCTTTAGGATGTTTTCTCTCTGGAAGTCCAACAGTCCATAATATCCTTTATCCCACTGCCCCCCACTCCAATACAGATACACAAACACACACACTGAATTTTTTTCTGTGACTTGATCTCTATGATTTTTCTGGTTTCCTCACAAAATTAACCATTTTTAATATTAATACCTTCACTAAAGTATTTTAGAATAAAGAATGAAATCTATATGTCACCCTTTCAGTCTCCTTTCTTGCTAACCTCATTTTCTGTGCCCAGTTACATTAGGACAGGGAAGGGGCATTTTTTTTAATTTTTTTTTTTTTTTTTTTTTTTTTTTTTGTAACCTAGGTAAACTGTTGTGGTAGATCTGGGTCTGTCTGTGCAAAATACTCTGAGTCTCAGTTTCCTCTTTTCCTGGCAGGGATGACTTCTCAGAAGTCCCAGCCTTTGCAATATCAGTGTGTTGTTAACATCTCTTCTGTAAACTCTTAAGTGAATCTGGCAGTTGGTAGTGATTATTAACCTTGCACTGAACCAGCAATTAATCTGTTCATGCTGCAGAGGAAGAAGAAAGAGAGAGAGAAAGAATGAGACCGCACAAACCTGCCTGCTCTGGCTCAGTGATTCTGGTGAATCTGAGTACCCTGATCTGATATTGCTTAAACACATTAGTATTCTCTATCTAATCTGCAGATTTAATTCATTACATACATCATTTCCCCATAGCCTACACACCCATTTGTAATTTCCATGACATATTTTTCATCTGCATGCTTTAGCCTTGGCAGAGAAAACATGAAGTTAGGAAACAAAAGATTTGATAAATACATATTTAGTGGTGTGTGAAGTAATAACAAAAAAAAACCTAAGCCTTTTTCTGCCCTGCTGCATTCTGCTGCATCATGCTGACTAGGGAGTGAAGCAAAATTTGGCTCCATATACCTTAAAAATGATCTTATTGCTGTTGGCATTTCATTGAACTTTAAGGAAGATGCATTATTACTTTATTGACATGCCAGAAATGAGTAAACACAACGCATTTTCCAACATTCTTTGGCTTACCTTTGGGTGGGAAGACTAGTTCTAAGGTAAGTCATTTATGACTGCATCTTCGTCTAGTCCAATGCATTTGTAAGCTGCAGGATAAGTCAGAGATCTTAGCACCTAATGCCAAGGGTGCAAACTAATCAAGGGTGTAGGAGCTGCTGCATGGAGCCAGTGAGCAAAGTGCAGAGATCTGTCTCCAGCTGTCACCATCACCAGTTGCCCACAGATGAGAGAAGATGAGGAAAGGACAGGCATATAAAGAAAAATTATTTTTCTGATTACTGTTATCCAGCAGTTTGTAGCTCTTGGCTTGCCTGATCCAAAGGATTGAGTTTTCTGCTATGAGCTTGCCCAGTCCTTTTCTACACCTAAACAAATTTTTAGCATCTCAAATATCCTGTGGCTAATTGTGAAACTTTAACCTACACATTATGTGAATATTTTTCTTTGTTGTTTCTTTGTTTAAAAAATAGCCATTGCTAATTTCATTATGGCCTCTAGTTCTTTTTACAAGATGGAACAAAAAATTATTGACTCTATGCCAGTCACGATATTTGTACAGCTCCATCATACAGCCTCTCAGTCAGTTTTTTTCCCTGGCTGAGAAGACTTACTCTATTCAATCTTTGCTTGTTGAGAAGCTATTCCATACCTTTTATCTTTCTTGTTGCTGTGTCTGAGATTTTTCCTATTATGCTATATTCTTTGTGAGATGACGGGACCAGTACTGCATATAACATTCAAGATGCTGACACACACTGAAATTATACAGTGGATGAATGTGTAATTACATCCTTTCCTCTCCACTTACTGCAAGTTTTTCTATCAACCTCAGACACCTCCATGCAACTTGCCTTGCTCTGTGAAAATAAACACCTTCCAGGGGTAATGATTTAGGTACTCTGTGAGACTGCTAAAGCCATTTGGTACCTCTAGGTCTCACCTGACTTTATAGGTAGTATATCGTCATAATATTCCACCATGACTACATGTGTAATTGTATTCTGCACACCTTGTGTATTTTGCTGCTTCGCAAGTATGAGGCACCTTGCAGAATTCTCTTTAGCTGTAAGAAGATACATTTACATTCTTTGATCATCTCATTTCTTCTGATGTCCCCTTGCTTGTTGATATATATTATCACGTAATCATTTGCCTGATTGGTCTTGACATTGCAGGAGAGATAAAGGAACCATCTTTGCTTCTAGACTGCTGAGTCCTTTCTTATTATTATTCTGGGGTTTTTGATGAGCTATTTTCTGCAGTTTTTCTGATGAAAATTTTTGTTTCTAAGCCTCAGAGAATTCCATCTGTAGTGAAGTCTTCCACATTACAGGTCTAGTGAAAAATCTTCAAAGCTGATCATTACCTGAAGGATTTACTAATCATAATTTATTATATTAAAATGGTATTAAAATTATTTAGAAAACAGGTAACTGAGGAAGTGTCTCAATACTCTCAGTTCATTAAAAAACTCAGATTATTTCAAAATAACTTATAATAGTTAACTAGCATATGGGGTGTGATTTGAGAGTAGAAAAAAGCTTCACATATTTTGATGTGAAAGAAGATTCGTATGGAGCACAAATGTTTGTAATTTGTCCCATTCCTATACAAAAATGAAAAAAAAAAGCCCCAAACCCACAGCCCCTGTCTTCTAGTAATAATGACAGGGAGAAATCCCTCTTGGAGGGCTTTCTTTTGCTCATGTTTGTTATAGATCTGAAGTGGTATCAAGAGATGTGGCAACACTGAATGTATTTATGCCAAACATTTCAGATAACAGAAGCCATATTGCGTTTTAATGGTTGCTATAGATGGGTCCCAGAATCAGCACAAACTGACACAGACATATATACAAGCATATATATATATATATATATATGTACAAACAACTCTCCCACCGGGTTTGTAACCCTGAAATTAATACTTGCTTCTGGGGTCTTACACAATTGAGCTAGTGACTTTCTAGTTATAAAGAGTGCTCCTCAGTCATTTTTGATCCTTGGGATGCCTGCTCCCTGTTTACTCCTCTCAGTGCTTGCGTTAGCAACATGATCCCAACTCCTCACATACTGCACACGGGATTAGTCTCCAGAGCCAACACCGTAGCTTCCTGCAAGCCTCCCTCACTATATAGATGCTACCTGAAAAAGTAGCTCCTCGAAAGATCTTAATACATAACTGGGAAGACATACATAAAATAAATATCATTCATAACAGCGGTGGGTAAAGGCAATGGACACATGGTAGAATCACATATCAGTGCAAGGTCTGGTTTACACAGTTAGTACATCTGTTGCTTTCAGCTTTGTATATATGAAGTTTTACCCATTAACGTCTAGACGTGAATGCATACACATACGCGAGCACGTGTACACACATATCCCCAATCCCAAGGGGATAGACTTCATTACTTCCGTCTTGTAATGCTGCCTATTATTTGGCTTATCAGGTTATTCACAGTTCTGACAGAGAGGTCTCATGGGGCTGTGTACATCGGGAGGTCAAGTGCATGGCAGGAGCTTACAATTTTGGAGGCTTTTTCCCTATCACTATGATGTAGTCCAAACACCCACAGATGTTGCTTCTGGTCTTCCCCATGGGGAACATGTTATCCTTGGTCCTTCTTGTTTGCTCCATCCAGACAGGATTACCAGGATAAAGGACAGATATTGTTTTTCTAGACTTATCTAAATGATCAGATGGTATTACAGAGTTCAGTAGTCCTGAGTTGATGAACAGTCTGTCCTTCCAGGAGTTCACACAGACTCTTCCACAGTGCCTTTTCAGATGACCACTACCTAAGCCACTTAATTTCTCTGTGTCTTAGTTCTTTAAACTGTAAAATCACATAATAATACCCATCTTCTCAGATACCTTCAAGTATGCTCTCTAGGTATAAGCAACTGTTGCTGACTGATTTTTTAAAAAATAGCTGTCTCTTCATCTGCATTTGAACAGTATTTATAGCACACAAATAAAAAAAATCTATTTTTGTAACAGATTATGCATAAATCAGTGATTTAGCAGCCAATATCTGTATCAGATTGCCAGGATATTTCAGGTGAAATTCTTCTGTGAAGAGCAGGTGTCTCATATACAGTCTGACTTGAACTCTCCAAAGCAGTGTCACATACTTCCACTGGAAGTTGTAGCTCCTTTTCATCAAAGAGATGCAGGGCTTCAGAAGCTGCTTTGCTATCAAGCCTAGATGATGAGATGATAGCATTAGCTTTGAGCAGAAGCAGGTTCTTCTTTTTTGGCCTGGTTTCCTATGGAAATAGGTCTTATGCAATTATGTGATCTATTTGCCTGTTTTTTTGTCCACTCCCATTTGTCTTCTGCCTGGTGTCAGCCACTTTTCTCCAGAAGTATTTGTAAACCCTTTCATCAATTTTAAACAAATTTGAAAGAGGGATTAAAAGACTATAATTTCCAGTAAACTATTTGTTAAGTACGCATAAAATAATGAAATTAGCACACCAATTGAGAAAAAAGCAGGAAGAACTCAGCCTCCTATCTTCCACTTGGTAATAGGCAGATTGCTAGCAAGCATATATGCATTGGCCAATCAATATACGGGTGTAGGTTCATACTGATCCTTTCAGAACTAGTACTTCTTCAGATGGACATGTCAGTGAAACACCAGGACTATAAGAGTGCAAACACATGAGAAACTAGGTTTCATTATTTTTGCTTCTCGGTGAACAACTTGATAAAATTACCTCTTTGGTTTCCAATATGACTTCACTGTTCTCTGCAATATTCTTTGCATCTGATGAAGATCTGCACACAATGGTATATAGACCAGAATACATATACTATTATTTTAAATATTGAAAAGGGACATTGTGCATTGTTTCCTTAGTGTATCAAGACCCTGCTTGTACAGGTGTAGGTTGTCATAAGCAAACAAAGCCTGATTCTCTACTAGAAATTAACTTCCACAAGATTTGTAAATCTTGGTTGTTTTTTCAGTCTTTATTAGGAAACATCCTATCTTCATTATTGATACCTCAGATCACAGTACAAGAGAGATACATTTATGAAAGCTGAATAGTAGGTGCAGGAAGATCTTGGTCTAGAATGATTTTTCAGGGAAGACTAGAATAATTCAAAGTCTGCCCACATCTCCATGCATCCTCTCTAACAGATCTTTTCCACCGTAATTAGAATGACATTCACAATAGCAGCTACCATTTTCCCTACAAACATAAACAAACAAACCTTCCCCAATTAGTTTCACACACTGACTGAGGCAGCAGAGCTAAAGATTCCATTAGGAGCCTTGCTATGCTAATCTAATTAGCCTGGGAAACACTGAGATATTATGGAACTGTAATCAATAAAAACTCTGAAAAGTTAGATTTACTTTTCAGCCACAGAAAGGATTATGCAGACATTTCACTATTCTTTTGCTTATAATTTTCATAAGAAATAAGCAGAACAAACACAGTTTTTATCTAAAGGGTCACAAGCATACAGTGGCCTGAATATTTGTTGTCATGGGAAAATTAGCAGAATAAATTTATGAGCTTTATTGTAATCCATAAACAATTTACATGCTGTGTTGTTGTTTCACTAAATAGAAAATATATTCAATAATTGTGGAACTTTAACAGGTAACATTTCTTCAAAATCTGATTTCCACTCCTACCCAGTATGTAAGTTTTGATGGAACTTACTTATGAGACCACTCTTAACATCTGTCAAAGTAGCTAGAGCTCATCTTTGTGGCTTTTGAATTGTGGCTTTTAGTGGGAAAAGAAAATACTACTCTTAAATCATGGACAGAATTTGCAGAAAATGGCTCAGTTGTTTTCAAGGACACTCAGCCTCTCAAACTGTGTTCCCCATAGGTTACAAAGTCCAAGAAATTTCCCTGATCTTTTTCATCTAGGGTGAGGTTTGCATTTAGTTTACAAATTCCTACAGAAAAAAAATGAGGTAAACCTGCATGAAGTAATATTTACTTCTATACATGCAAGTGCTTTTAGAGTACAATGATTATGAAGGAAAAAAAAAATCAGCACTGAAAAAGCAGCATGGCAATGTCATTGCTGAAAAGGTTTTGCTACAGAGAAATTTTACGCCACTGTGCCCTTCATCATCACTTCAGCCACTCCAAATTGCTTTCCTGGACAGAGAATCTAGCTCACCTGGAAGCTTCTGTCCTCCTCTTACCTATTATTTTGCTATGCATCATGTAGCTTCTAGGCAGCTTAATTGTTTCTTCACACTATGTAAACCGTTTAACTTCTCTGGCATTCTACAGAAATTAAGCTCATCATGGACCCAGTGGCCCAGATGACAACACTTTCCCATAAGGTACAGCAGGGAACCGCTCTAGTGGTAAGGCTCAAAAAAAAGAATACATTATCTGTGACACATGGCTGCAAACGGAATGAAAGAAGAAAGTGATTTGTCAGATTTTACCTGTAGTGGTCAAGCAACAGGGTTACAAACACTGATTCAGAATCTATTGTCAGTAAAAGTGATAAGGGTTGTTTGTTCTCTTTCATTATGGTGCAAAAAAGAACCCACATGTTCTGGCACCCTAAGATATCTGAAATCCTTATCCTTTTCCCTAAATTGAAATGAAATTAGTTAAATAGTAGAATAAATGTAAAAGAGTAAATGAATAAGTGAGAGGTGTCCAGCCATTTGTGTTCAGTAGGATTTGCTGGTCAAATAATGATCAATTGAATGAAAGTGGTAGAATTTTGCCCAGCATTCATTTGCAAGCTAGTTTTTTGGGTTAGCAACTGGTGTTGAATCTGAGCATTCCGAAATGTGATTCAGAACACGATTTTCTCTAAATGTACTTGCCAGAGGTAAATGTAATAATTTATGGAGTGTGCAGAAAATGTTTTCTTCAGCTATTTGTTATTCAGAAAAGGTTTTCCCTTACTCTTACTGTTAGGCTTTTATGTTGGCAGTCTTATTAAGGTCAAGCCCTATCAAAATATTACTGCTGGGGTCAAAAGGGTGGTGTAGTCCTTCCCAAGGCTATTACACATTTTGGTGATCAGCTGCTAGAAGGCACTTAAGAGAGATCCAGAGCAGTACACCAGACCCTGGAGAATGAAACAACATCTAGTTTTTGACAGCTTCCTCTAGTCATGAACTGGGAGATTTATGAGGTTAGATTTGATCTCTAGTCCTGTCTAAAGCCAGGTACGCTGTATGCTGCATTACTAAACAGGCTACTAGGCAAAGCTAATATAGCTTCTTAAAGGTGAACTTGAAAGGCTACTTTTAAATCTCTGGCTAGCTAGCTAAATCCATTTTAATACCAGCTGTGAGAATTAGGGAAATGCAGTCTCGCAGGTGCATTTGATTAAAGAAAACAGCTAAAACAACTCTCTGTCTACTTTCTGGTTATGTTTCTTCAGCAGCAATGGAAGCACAAGCCTAGAAAGGATAAATTTTCATCTAAGTTTTTTAAAATTACCAATATTCTCCTCTGATGAAAGTAGTCTCTTCACCATGTCCTGTAAGCCCTAGATGAATAGGGTCTGACTCTGCATCTTCAGCTTGCTAGGAACTCCTAAAATGTTTGTAGTCTTTTTATGTTACATTATATTCATTTAGACAATGATAAATTAAGGTAGAAGTCTAGTAGCCTCCTCATGAAGACTAAGTTTTGAAAGACAAATTGTTAAACGAGACCTTACACTTTTGTATTTTATGTACTGTGATGAAAGTAAAGTGTAAAATGCATTTGAGTGCTTGAGCTGCATTGCAATTAGCCTCAGTGTTTTACAGATATGATAAAATTGCTGAAGTACCTACGAGCAGTTCCATGCATTTGATTGGACCACTACTTTAAATTGACCTGTAATTATTTCTAGGACAGCTAGAATTCGGTATCTGGTACCTGCAATCCTAGACCTCAAAATCTGTGAATAAACCACCTGTCAGACAAATTGCTGAATAACTTCATGGAAAAGGGGGCTGGAGAACCCCCTTCTTCATTAAGAGAAACAACGTTTGTCTGCTGTTTGCAAACAGAAAAAGTAGAAACTCCAGGAAGAAAAGTGAAAAGTATATTCCCACACGAACTCCAAAAGATAGATCCTGTAGGATCTATCCAAAAGGAGGATGTAGGATGGATATACTCATACAGCAGGGCGAGTTACAAGTTACAGTTGTTTACAGCCCTTAACTGGGTGTATGTTACTATCAGCCTTCATTCCTCGAGTAAAACCTTATTTCTTGTACTAGCTGCAGTAAAACCAATGGACATGCAATCTGACTCTCATCAGTACTAAGCAGATTTTCTTTAAGTTTTATGAGACTTTAATTCGTCTTTCTGTAAATATAGACAATTTGTTCAGACTTTCTCTTAGTATTTTCCTTTTCCTCCCCGTTTCTTAATTATGCTGACGTACTAAAAGGTTTTCTCACCAAACTGTTTTATTTACCTGCCTTTAATTGATATAATTTCACAGATATTGTCAACTATGAAGATGATAAATGTCTGGATGTCTTTCCAGAAGCTGCTTCAGCAAGCTGTTGGATGTGAGATTTATTCACATGCCTTAAGGTCAGGATTAGTTTTACCACCAAAAAACCAAAACAAAACAGAAGAGTGAGACTTACTTTACTTAGAAATGATGCAACTTGTCAAGTATGGTAGCTCTGTTGTTACTTGATAATTAGCTCAAGACAAGCTTGTAGCTACTTCAAAGTACATTTTAAATCAGACCACACTGTGGAGTCTTTGGGGATGGATCAGTAACAATTCAGTGGAAGAATAGGATGCTGTGAATGCTTATTTTTCAAGTATTTCCTTTCCTTATGCATGAGTTATATGGAAGCAGTAAGTACATATTTCTTCTTTTTCCCTCCCTTTGATGTTGATAAAACTACAAGTCAGCGAAAACACACAGTGATCTAAGAAAGGTGAAGCAAAAATCTCTGCAGACTTTAATCCAATTTCTAGGTTACCAGAGATGATGACAAAAAAAATAACTAATTATAAAATCCTGATTATGTATGTTTCTAAAATGGCATACTTTGGAACTTTGAACAATAGCAAATTAAAAAAAAAAAAGAGTAATTTAAGGCTTAAATTAAAAGTCTTCAGAATTTTTGTTGTAAGTTTGTAAAGTGCCTCATATGCTGGTTTCCTG
>JAOXJK010000012.1:103502914-103517225 GCA_025774025.1 Xenus cinereus | reverse complement strand
GCTATTCCTTTTCTATGTTTATCTTGAACTACTTGCTTATTTACATAGATTTGTTTTTCTCAGTTTGACCCTATATCATAGAATCATAGAATTGTCTAGGTTGGAAGGGACCTTTAAGATCATCTAGTCAAACCATCACCCTAACTCTGAAAAACAAAACAAAACAAAACAAAGCAAAACAAAAAACCCAAAAAAAAAACCCAAACCAAAACCAAAAAAATCCCCACAAACCACAAAACACACCCACATTACCAAACCATGTCTCTAATGTGTGTATTGTAGTTCATCCACATATAATTATGAATTAACATATTTTAGGCTTCTTTGCTTAATTCCTATCCTACCTCTTAGGCTGTTACTGCCTACTATCGTTTGTTATGACTATCTATTTTTTGCTTTTGTGCAATTCATCAGCATACGGGACCACAGGAACATATCTTTGATAGTGGCACAGAGAATCTGATTATCTGAAAATTTACTTTGGAAATTTTGAGAGAAATCACTGAAAACTTTGTATAAATTCTCAAAATAAAATGTATTCAATATCTATACAAGTTAAGTCTTTTATCAATGTTATTGTTTTTTAAAGAACAGAATTCTGGCAATAGAATTATTTTATTTAGCAAGTGCATCAAAATTCTTTTGTCATTGGGATCAACTTTTATAGAGAATTATTTGTTCAGGGATTTTTTAGGTACAATCAAAGCTTAGACATTTTTTCTTTGGATAACAAAGAAATGAAATAAAAAAGAAAAAGAAATGGAGGGAAAGAAAGCAGCTGGATACATTTTCTATTCCTCTTCTATTTTAGTTTATATTTCTTACACAATGTGTTCAAGAGGAGAGATTAAGATCCTGCAACATACCATTTTCTCTTGCTGCGTTAAGGAGGAGCCTCACAGAGCAGATTGCAGACATACATTCAGATCTTCTCTCTAACAGAATCAGTGTAGAAAACTGAATAAAAGATTTGACCTATTACTAGTAATTATTATAGTTCAGGAATAAGGTGAGCTATGAGTAATTTTCTTATTAAGAAGAGACTAGGGGCATGACACAGTTTCTGTAGAGATGCATTTCTCTTTTACCAGAGGAACTACAGGACAGAACAGGTGAGGCAGTTATAATGCCTTTATCAATTGCTTAAACATCTGCTGCCTGAACTCTATAAGTAACTTGCAATTAGCTAAATAAGTGAACATGCAAAACACTTTCTTTCAAAAGGCTGTATTGGCCATAAATAAACAACTAAACAAATAAATAAATAAATAAATAAAGGTTAAAATCAAACAATAATTACATTTTTGCTTCACTTAGCATCTGGGACTTTTCCCACTGCACTCATATTTACAGTGTTGTGGCTTTACCTGCAGAAATGCACAATATTTTCCTCAGCTGTAATTGCCAGTGGGTTTTAAATTGCCTTTTGTTTTAAAAAATAAGAGGATAAGATATGGAAAAAAATACCAGAACACTCACAAAACTTTTATTGCTCTGAGCATACTGAAATGCCAATTTGATTTCACCTCTGCCACCTGGAGGAAACAGAGCTTGGTTTCTCATCCTAATGCCTGTCACTAAATTTCTTCAGTATTTGACAGCACACTGGGAAAGGGAAGTGTAGTTTGGTTAGGGTAGGTACCCTGAAGAAAAAGAGGGCTCCTGAGTCCATTCTTGGCTGTATTTTTGATTCAGGGGTTTTTTTAGGGTTTCTTTTGGTGGTGTGTTTTTTTTTTCCTCTCTCTATGTGTGTTTTTGTGAGAATTAGTTAAATTTTCAAAACAATCCTAATACCTTGGTAGAAAAGTACTTTTCCAAGGTTTTACAATTAATATTGTTTGTCTTATTATTACTTCTTCTACTACTACTATGACTATAACTACTATTAAGCTAATTTGTATCATGCTGTACATAGATTTCTAAAAAAATAAAACAAAATTTTAAAAAACTAAAAGGAAAATTACCTCCTTTATAGACAACACAACCTTGATCAGGAAGAAACAGATCGCCTAATTTAAAGACAAGGAAATTAACTGAAGTTAAAGAGTCAGTGGTTAGTCCATTAAAATATCACATTCCTCTGATGTTTTTTTTCCAACTGTGCAGAACAAATAAGCAACCAGCTCTGTATCTAAGATTTAGGGGTGCTTCTATTTGATCCTTTTATGGCCTTGTAATAAACTGGGGATCATTTATAAGGAAAATGTTAGTTCACTATGCCTCAAAAGGTCTGTTAGGTACTATTTGATAGTGAGTGAAATCACTATAGAGTGAATCTAAGAAGTATTGTCTTCATAGGTGAATAAAATCTTTGCCACCTAAAGGGTAAGAGTAGACTGGCATGAGCCAAATGAGTGTATATATATATACACACAAATAAAAATATTTTTATATATATGTATGTATATATGTATGTATATATGTATATATGTTTACACATACCTGTGTATATATATACAAAAACATATGAAAATATACAGCTGCATTTACTCATACAGATGAGTTTACCTATTTTATAAAACCAATACAATTCTTTTTGTCTTTCAATAAGATTAAACACTTGGATTCATTGAAGCTATTTTTTCACAAAAATAAATAAATAATGTGTTGCAGCATGATTTAATGATGGTTTTGTTAGCAGAAAAAAACTCTGTGGAAAGCAAAAATGTTTTCTCTAAGTAAAGAACTTCAATTCAAGGCAAGGGTGGCTTTAGTTAAAACTGTTTGTGGTCTGACACTGATTTATGAGGTGTGCCTTATTTATCTTCTTTGTTTGAATTGTCTTTTTCTCTTCTGGTGATCACATATATTTTTAATATACTTTGTTTGGTTTTGGCAGAAAATTAAGTCCTCTGAGGATTAGTGATGTGCTACACCCTGAATTAACTGCCAAAGATGCAATAATTTTTCCCTTTTGCTTAATTGTATTGTGGAAGCAATCAGTCATGCAGCAAAAGCAATTACATTTTTGTTTTTGTTTTATTTTCTTACTATTTTTGTTAATATCAAAGTGTTTGAAAAGATGCTCTCTGTCAAGAGCACTTTCTCTCTGTGAGGGTGAGCAAGCAAAATAAATCCAACAGTAATGAAATAAGACTTGGTTTTGAGGTAGGGTACAGAGAAGAAGAAAGAAATGTGTATTTACAAATACCTCATCAAAAATACTTTATCAAAACATATTTAATAGATTTTGACAAAAAAAATATAATTAAATCAGAAATATTTGTCTGCCCTTCACAGAAAAACACATCTATTCAGTGAAAACAAAACACCTGAATGTCAAAAATACTCGGCTGAAATATTTTTATTCACATCTGCTGATAATAATGCCCCATGGGCATTCAAAAGTCTCATGCCACTACTCTCTGTAGGTTTGGTTCATTAGCAAAGATTTTTCCCCTTGATGCACTTTTGGCCAACATGTAACATGACTATATTTTTAATGTACTGAATTTTCAGGTCCTAGGGGAAAAAGATATCTATTTGCTAAAAGTTGAAAATATTATTGAAAAAAATCAGTGAATCTGTAATTTAAATATTTTACATAGAAAATAACCTGCTTTTCAGGCAGTTTTACTTGTAAACTTGTCGTTACAAATATCCAATGCTACAGAATACAATACCAGACAAACAACTAGCCACCAGGCTGGGATTACAATCATGATATGGGTAGGTATTTCAGAAAACTGATTTTGGAAAAAATGTTGCCTTCTATTTTGACAATAATCACAAGGAGACTGTCTACTCATTTGTAACACAGACAAAAGGCCATTAAGTACTGCATCCAAGTCTACTGAAATGAATCCATCTTCTCCACCTTATACCGTCTGATTGTACACCATTCTTTGTCACTTAAAGAGTCAGATTTATTCCCAAATTTCAAGTGATTCTCTGAAGTGTCTAAGGCTCCAGGAAAGGTGTTGATGAGAAGAAATACCACCGATTTCTTTGGATCACATTCAGTGATTTTTGCCCTTGATCTCACTGAATCAAGCATTAATTACATCACACTTGATAAGTCTAATTTTCTCCTGGTATAACCTGATGGAAACTAGAGAGGGTGCTCTAGTGGAGAATGTAGCTATTGAGTTTCTCATATATTTGTATCAGGAATGCACTTGCTAGGTGTTAAGTTTATCAAATAAACAGAATCCAACATGGGCGAGAGTGGACCTTAATATCATGTACAAAGAATCCAAACAATCCTGACCATACTTTAATCATGTATCTTGTAATTTTATGAACTTTCATACAAGCAAGATTTCATTTTCAGAAGTGCAGCAGCAAGAATAAAATTTAATCATTTTTATGGGGTAAATTTATCATCTCAAAACAGAGTTTACTAAAGGATTTTTAAACATGCCAGGATTCATCAAGTTCAAAGAAAATTAAATAAATAGTCTCCTTTTAAAATATCTTGAACAACAAACAATTGTTAAAGCTCACTTAGTATCCAGAGAAAGAGATAAACTCTACATTAACCATGGAAATCTAATTGGTAACAACCCATTCATACATTATAACTCTCCATATGCATGCAAACAATAGCTTCTGTTGATGTCTCATTATTGTGTTCATCAAATTATAAATTTAATATATTTTCTTAATTTCATATATAGTATTTAAAAATATCTTATATAAATTATTTGTGTACTCTGGGCTTGGTTAGAAAACTTATGAACATATTTAACAAACAATTAATTTGATAGATTTTAGTTTTTCAGAATAAGATATTGAACATTTTTTTCATTATTCCTCCAGCCCTTATTATGGAAAATATTGCACATCTTAACATTGTTGAATTATTTTCCTTTAATGGAATACTTTGGAATTCAAATTAATATTAAGTAACTTTCTTTAAAGCTCTTTTCCTCAACTCTTGAGCTTAATAGGCTGAAATTCAATTTAGAGGGGCGGAGAGGAGGGTGACTGGGCAGGGAGAGCACAAGCACCATGGGTTCGAAGCGTGCATTGTGGCTGCATGCAGCAGGACTCACTTTCTAGCACCTGGGTTTCCCCCTTCCATGCTCGGTACAGACTATTGCAATATGCTTTATTTTCAAGATGCAGTTGGAAAATGACAAGTATCTAAATCAGTGCACAGCATGACCAGTTGCATTTTATACGGTACAATTCACTGGCATCAACTTAAAGTATAGTTTTAACAAAAGTTGTTTTAACTCCTTGTTCCCTTAGAAAGTCAGGAAAAAGACCTGTTTGAAAGGCCACCTTCTCCCCTGCTCCATGCTGTGGCAATGCAGTTGTCACCAGAAGTCCAGACAAACCTTAGACTGTGCTGAAAACGCTGCTGCTGCTGCCGGGCCCTCAAGTCCAGCCGATGATTCTAGGGCCCCCCCATGCCGGAGGACTGGCCTGGGCCAGACGGGGGTCATTGCTAGGAACTGGCAGACCTCTGAAACACTGACAAGGATACACTGGAAGACATACTTTCAAAGCAGAAAATAGGGCCTGAAACAGATTAGGGAAGCTTTTCATTTTGGTACTCAATGTCTGATTGGAATATTCTGCTATATACTAAAAATGAGGAAATAAATTACCATAGCACTTAAACACTGTATCTACCATAATGGCAGGAGCAGACCTGGGCTCTTGTCTGAATCTAGAAATATAGATGCTCCGTGTCCATCCAAAGACTGCAGAAATCACCTGGAAATCTCAGGTGCTTGAGACAGTGCTAAGGCATGATAAATATATTCTTCACCGAAATGTTTTTCATTGAGCTCCATGTGAGAACCCGACAGAAAAACAAGATGTCATTTGGAGATGTTGAAAGGGGGAAAATGAAAGGTAAAAGGTGAGTACCTACACAGCATGGTGCAAGTATACATGAAAGATAATCCTACAGAACACACCACATATAGCTCTAAAGCAAAGATCCATGAATTAATGAGTGTGTCAGTGATGGTTAATGCATTGCTCTGCATGGGATATGAATCAGACCATACCTTCCAAAGGTAAGGAAAGTGTAATTTCAAACCATCTCTGATATCAACATGCAACAACTATGAGCAAATATTGAACTCATAATGACAATCACTGCTTTTTAATTACTGAATAAATTGTGTTGCAAAAAGTAGACAATAAGCTTGCCAATACTTTGTAACTTCAAATGCTAAAAATAAAATAACTATAGACTGAGAAAAAAAGAATCTTATTTTCTCAAAAGCATGCAAAAATCAAAGGAAACCAATACATTCCTAAAGTCGATAAAAAATGTATTTAAAGCAAGCAAACCCAATAGACATGCGTTTTCCTCCTGCTTATCTTCTACCTTCTCCTCAGCCCCTAGCTCGGACAGTCACAATTGGGCAATTGGGATGACATCATCTGACCTGTGTAGAATACTCATATTATGAGTTGCATTGATGAACAATCAGAATTTTTTCCCTAGAATGCCCATTCTGTAGTCTGAGCTAATGCACTATTCTGAAAATTGTATACCTTTGCAATCATTTTAATACAGAACAGAGCTATCCTGAAAGACACAATTAAATAAATCAGAGCAAACTAGCAAATTGTAGAGGTTAAGATACAGGATGAATTGTGGGCATGAGGAAACTTTTTCTAAAAAGGATTCAAAACATGTTTTATCTCTAAGTTCTTGAGGGATGAAAAGAAAATCAGTAATAGAGGAAGCAATAGAGGAAGCTAGCACTTTCCACACAGTAACCAAACTTTTGTAAGAGCAGATCCACTGCATAATCCCTATTTACTGGAGCCTAAACTTTTGTAGGCAATTGTAAATATTCAGCACAAGAATGTGTGTACAATGCAGACATTCTTTACTCCTCAGAGCAAGGCCTCTTTAGTACAGCTCATTGTCAATACAAGATAGTTGTCTGTGCAGAGAAAAGAAAGACACACTGTGCACTGTAAGCTTAAGACCTTCCTCCAAAATGAAGGTTACTCTAATTAGAAACAAGTCTTTCTTGAGTCTTGGCATCAAGATATTTTCAGGCAATAAATATGTATAAACAAGCTCCTTATTACAGATTCCACAAATGGCTTTATTCAGGTCTCTAAGTGAAGTTTTTTAGAAAAACTTTTGTGTGTGTGTGTGTGTTTGCCAGTTTCCAATTTTCTTACATTTGAAAAAAATTGTAAATAAAACAGTCAGGATTTCATTAAATTAATGCTGCATACAGTGACACTGTAAATGAATGTGAATGCTGAGCATACGAATTTCTGGAATACACAATGTGCGGCAATCTTTCAAAATTAAGTATTCTCTAGTTCACTTTGTTTGTTCTGCATGTTGTCAGTGTGCTTTACTGATAGTGGTTTGGCATTATAAGGTTTTATTTATGTTAATGGTCATTTTGCACTATGCAGTGTGAACAGCTTTAATGTACCAAAGGAAAAAGGGGGGAGTGTTTAGAGTATTATTAGTCAATCATCTAAAAAGTTTGATATGTCATATTTTGTCATTTGTTAATTGTTTTCCAATGCTCTTAGAGGACATATTGCTTCCCTAAGTAGAGAAGAAGATTTTATTACAAACAGAAGCCTTCAGGGAAGAATGTTGCCTGATGAAATTAATCATTATACAGGTTTACAGTATATTGTTAAAGTGATACAGTACTTCACAAGAGACTATTTATAGATGGAATATATTAGTGCAGATATACTGTTTTGACAGTATATGAGAAAGAGAGCAGAAGAGAAGAAGGAGGGAGGGAAGGGAGGAGGAAAGAGAGGGAGGAATAAGAAGGAGCGAAGAAGAAATAACTTCTCTACCATCCCTTCCTCTCACCCCCTTGATATGAACTGGGAATCATTTTACCTCAGCAAAACATTTGGTTGTTGATCATCTGCTGGATGGGAGATGACTACATAAATGCAAAAACCTATCCTACAGTGTATCGGGTTTGAAAAGTTCTCAAGTAGTCTTTATTCTGCTGCACAGGTGTCAATGCAAATCAGATAAACAATGGAGAGACTCGACTTGATACAGAGGCATTGCATTTTTAATCCTGTTCCTATTTTACCCCTTAAAAGTTTTCAGTTGGGTATTTCTATGCAGAAGTCTTTTGGCAATTTTTTTTTTTTTCAGAATCAGAGACATTGGTTCACTTGCCTCTGCTTCAGAGTTTAGGACTTGAACTTTTTTCTTTTCTTTTCTGTTCTTTTTTTTTTTTTTTTTAATAGTGCACTATCTGTTGATCTTGAGGTTACATGCAATTATGCAACTAGGAAGACCTTTGATTTAGAATTAATAACAAGTAAATCAATGAATCCAAGATGCAGGGTACGTATAATTGCTTACAACATTGTAAGAACTACTTCTGGTCAAGCTTCAGTTCATTCACTGGTGATAGATTTCCCTGAAATCTATTTTGATTCCTATTTAATGTATTCTTAACTGTCTTTGAACATAAGCTAATACTTGGAGATTAAAAAAGGAAATGTTTTATAACTTTCCAGTGACCATCATCAGTGTTATGGATTCATGGATTATCATTTGAGACTGCACTGCTGGAGAGTTTGGTCTTCAAATTTCTTTTCTTTAGCTTTCATAAAGATTTTGTGTTGCTTCCAGAGTTAACTCTACAGGCAAGAAAATCAACATATTACCTTGGGCATGAAACCAGAGTTGTCCCGCAAGGCAAAATCAGATAACGCTACAAATCATCCAAAGATGATGGAGGATGATGCAGGAGCCCAAACTTCAGCTTCATGTATGTTTAGTACCAGGTTAGTTTTCTGCAGGCCACATTGGTACAAGGAGACATGGGTTCTGAGTTCCAGAGCAGGTAGAGATGTCTTGTCATGTCAGACAGTCCTAATGGAAAAGTTATATGGTGGACTATTCCTCCCTCTCTTTTCATACATGCATATCACCTCTTGCAGATAGCTGTTTTTCTTCTTTAATTCAACATTTGTTCTCAGAATTCACAAAAAATGACCTTCTGAGGTGAAAATATTATACTCCAGCAAAGGTTATATTACGAATTTAACATAAAAATAAAAAAATGTTAAAAATAGACAAGGCATATGAAAGGGCATGACATTTTACTTGGTTGCATTGTTGCAAACCCAGGCTTAATTCACATAAATTAGCTAGAGGTCTATAAGCTTGGTATTTTTTCTCAGATAAAAAACATAATCTGCAAAAGAAATGAAGAAAAAACCAATTATTTTTGTGAGCATAAACTATCAAATTTGTTAATTTGGACACTAGCTTCACTCTGAAGCTTAGCCAGCCTTTTATAATTTAACAAGTAGCCCTGATAATCTGCTACATTGTGCACAATCATTGTGCCATTTCTAATTACAACTGACAAACCCCCTGAAACTTCCCCTAGACAAATATGGCAAGTTTAGAATAGCTTGAATTGGTTTAACTCTTTGGTATTGTATTTTTAAGCAGGCACTTTTTAGAAGAGAAACAACATATATATAAAACTATAAAAAACCTGTACAAAAGCCCAGAAAATCTTCATAGACTTCTTGTGATGATGTGTAAACAATGCTTACAAAACCTTTAACATATGAGAAAAGAGTGAAAGCACTGTTTTCTCTCTAGGCATTTTAAAGATACTTTGTGCTTAGAAGGTGAGTCTCTGAGAAAAATATCTCATATACAGTGTGATCAGGGCTGCTGTTTGGATGGCTGTTTGTCTGTTAAACTTCAAACTCCTACAGAAAAATACAGTGTGTAGTAGGGCTCTTACAAATGACCTACTTAATCTTGATACAGGCAGCATTGGATCACTTAATACAAAGTGCATAGTTTGATACCTCCTCCTCTCCTGCAACAGACAGTGTCCTTGTAGTGCAATAAAAGAGTGACTGGAGGGTGACGTACAACAATTTGTGGATCAGGAAGCCAGAGTCCTTCAGTCCTTGTCTGAACATTGTGACACAGAATGATGACAGTCCTCTCTTCCATATCTGGTTGTGATTAAAGCTAGTTGTGCAATTCAACATATTTATATAAAAATATTTCTACTTCTGTGAAAACAGTGCAGGCCTTAATGATTAATTTTTTGATAAGCAAATGAAACAGTGAGGAAAATATTACTAATATATACATGTGCTGTATACGGTTGTGTGAGGGGGTATGCATGTTGCATATTTCAGGAGATGAATTTTGCCTGCAGCAATGCAGTCCATTTCTGGAAGTAAATTCTGAAGTAAATTCCTGAAACCATGCATGGGGGAAGGGAGAAAGAGGGTGGGGAAGAAATGACACCAAAATGCAGATCTGCAGTTACTCGTATGTTAGGGGACTTTTGGAAATTGATGCTGTTAAAATCCTTACAGACAGAGTGCTGAATTAGCTTTTGTAGAGACATTTCATTCTGGAAGTAAAGGACTTTTTTATTGATAGTGGCTCTCTTTTCCTGTATGAATACAGAATAGATGATCACAGAATGGTAGGGGTTGAAAGGGATCTTCAGAGATCATGATGCTGAAGCCCCAATCATGGCTAAGACACCTAGGTAGTCTTGTAACAGAGGTATGACATAATGCACATATTCAGTAAGCATTTGATTCCTGACAAGAACAGAACTCTGCTCTTTGCATGTATGTCTTGCAAGTAGAGAAATCAGGAGATTGGTTGAAATGCATGGGTTTGCATTCATACCTCTAAAGACAGTGTAAAAAAAACAACCAAACAAAAAAGTATTGACCAGAATGCTTGTGGTTTCTTAAAACCACATACATTTTTTCTCTATTTCGTGCTTGTGCTTTCACATGTGACAATGAGGTCCAGGAAGAGACGTCTGTTTCCTTGAGAATCTAATGCCAGAGAAATTGGATCAGGGAGAGGAAGATGGAGTTCTACATAAAAGTTCTGTGATTTAGAGAGAAGAAAATCATTACAGGGAAAAAAAAAGTCCTTTCTCTGGCTTTATTTCCCACTTTTGTGTGTGTGTGTTTTTTGGGGCTTTTTTTTCTGTTACAAATGAATGAAGGCAGGAATTCTGAGAAAAAAACACCTTCTATTTATTACTTTAATTTGAAACCATTTTTTGTAAGTTCCTTGTCAACAAAGGGAAGATATAAAAGTCCATAAAAAGTTATAGACTCTCAGATTTCCTAGTGCAATAAAATGAGTCTCTTTTTTATACCTCTTATTCCTTTAGATTGAGTAATGCATCTGACCTACCCTATGCTTCCTTGTTTCCATCTTTGTTGATGAGACACATGAACAGCATTTATTTCCTGGCTGCCCTCTCCTTCTCTCTCTCTTCTCAAGTACTTGGATTATTGTATAGCATATTTTGGCTTCATGCATCTTCTTGCATGATGAAGCATCTGCCTGTGGTGCTGAAGCTACTGGCACTGCCTGTGTTTGCCCCAGAGCACATTACAGATGGCAGTGTCATTGCAGATAATGATAGCCTAATATACTCATGGTAGCAACAGGGGACAGATGCTGCTTTTGTTCACTTTTCAGTAGCAGATCCACCCTGCAGATTGGGGTGGAGAGGGGAAAACGCCTCTAAAAAACAAGCGGTGCTGGCAATGTAGGCAATGGCCACTGGGTGGGGCAAAAGTGCACAGAATTAAAAAAAAAAAAACAAAAAAAAAACAACAAAACAAAACAAAAAACCCCCCACCAAAACAAAAAAAAACCCCACAAACCAAACCCAACCAAAAAACCAACCAACCAAAAAAAAACCCCAAACCCACTCACCCCCTCCAAAAAAATCCAAAAACCAAACACAAACAAACAAACAAAGAAACCCCTGGATGATTCATTGGAAACAACAGGGGAATCAAAAACAGGGCTCTTCAGAGTGGCCAGGAATACTCAAATAAGTGAAAGAACACTTTCTACACATGAAACAGTAGACATTCTTCATTACTTTTATTATGTCCACAATAATCTACATCAGATTACACAGGGGACCATTTCAAGGCATGTTGTCTCTCAGGACATGGATGTGACTAAATCACACCCTATAATCTCCCATCATCCTAGTGCTTTTTCCCCAGGAGGATTTACACTCACACATAAAATAAACACTTAAACCCCCACTGTAGAATGGCAAAGGACCTTTCTTCCAGAGACTGCAAGCGTCTAAAATGCATGCTGTTTATCCTTGGCCTTTGTGCAGCATAGTCGGATGAGGAAAGCCTTACCAGATCATTAAATTAAGTAGGAATTTTTTATCACTATTTTTATTGACTGTAGCATTTTAACAAATTACATTTGTCCTATTCCTCAGTCTAATAGCTTGAGATCCTAAAAGAAAATTTACATGTTTTTAATGATTAACATGATTTTAGTGCAAAACAGTATTTTTTCCTTTTGTAGTTAGCAACATTAATGAGAGCAAGGAACTCAGATTATCCCTCATCCATGTTAAGCCAGTGTATCAGAAACATAGGAGAGAAGTCAGCAGCTGAGATAAAAACATCACCCTGTGCATGAACTTCTATATCCTTTTCCCCATACTCAGATCTGCAGTCTATTTTCTGCCATAATGTGATTTCTCTGCTGAGGTCCTTGAAGAGATTTCTTCCCATAGAACTGCTTTTCTTTCCATATTTTTCTGTGGGAAGGAAAATTATTGGCCTGATTTTAGCAGTCCTTGAAAAGGAAGGCACAGGGAAGAAGGAAGGAAGAATTAGACGTTTGTAACAGCTTTTCCCAGACTTAATCCTGAAAAGTGACCAGAAAACAAACAAATAAGCAGAAGAATCCCCATTATCTTTATAACACAGCTGCCATTTTCTAAATTAGCCAAAGGAAATGATCTGCATGTGATTGTGCAAGCACTAAATCCAAAATAGAGTATTGCCCTTTCTCTTTAGACAAGACCTTAAAAACACATTTATTTGTTTCCTCTTCATCTTCCTACTTGTTCATGGCTGTATCCATCTATAACTCTAGAAGACTTCTCACATTTATGAGCTCAGTAACTATTACCACTTGTATCATAGGGTCAGTGGACAGTTTATAATACAGTATCACTTTCTGGAGGGAGAAAAGAACACTGTATCTTATTTTCAGCAAAAAGACTAAAGCAATAATAAAGCAGTAATAAAAAATAAAACTGGGAGGGGTGGCTGACACACCACAAGGCTGTGCTGCCATACAGCAAGTTCTGGACAGGCTAGAGAGATGGGCAAAGAGAAACCTGATGAAATTCAACAAGGGCAAGTATAGGGAGCTCCACCTGGGGAGGAATAACCCCAAGCACCAGACAGGTTGGGGGTTGACCTGCTGGAGAGCATCTCTGAGGAAAAAGACCTGGGAGTCCTGGTGGACAATAGGATGACCATGAGCCAGCAATGAGCCCTTGTGGCCAAGAAGGCCAATGGCATCCTGGGGTGCATCAGGAAGGATATGACCAGCAGGTTGAGGGAGGTAATCCTGCCCCTCTACTCTGCCCTGGTGAGGCCCCATCTTGAGTACTGTGTCCAGTTCTGGGCTCCCAAGTTCAAGGACAGGGAGCTGCTGGAGAAGGTGCAGCGGAGAGGGTACCACAAAGATGATTAGGGGCCTGAAGCATCTCTCTTATGAGGAAAGGCTGAGGGACTTGGGTCTTTTTAGTGTGCAGAAGACTAAGGGGAGAATCTCATCAATGCTTATAAATCCTTAAAGGGTGGGTATCAAGAGGATGAGGCCAGTCTTTTTTTTCAGTGTGCCCAAGAGGCAATGGGCAAGACAAAATGGGCAAAAAATTAAACATAAGAAGTTTCATCTAAACATGAGGATGTACATCTTTACTTTGAGGGCTGTAGAGCACACAGAGGCTGCCCAGAGAGGTGGTGGAGTCTCTGTCTCTGGAGATGTTCAAAACCTGCCTGGACACGTTCCTGTGCAACCTGCTCTAGGTGGACCTGCTTTGGCAGAGGGGTTGGACTGGATGATTCTGTGATTCAGTTATTTAACTCCACGGCTGGCACCATTTTTCACTGACCTCATAACTAGCTCTTTTTCTACAAATATGCCAATGCTGCGAGTCCTTCTGCTCCTAGAGAGGACAATTTCACCACTCCTTTTAGAGGAACTGACTGCCTGGACATATTTCTACTTGCAGTGCTTAGCCTATAAAATGAGCTGCTGATTTCAGCCCATTTCCTGTTCATCAGGCATACCAATCAGCAAAAATCATTAGAACAGATGTTGCTATCTGTTAGTGGCTTTAAAAGAGAAGACATTGGAGAGCTGAACTACCTTGCAGAAATTTTCAGATGTAAAGTGGTATAATGCATGTCACTTTCTTAATGCTCCTAGCCTGTGGATAAATGAACTTCATTCTCCATTGTTGCCAGCACTGCATTTTTCGAAGTATTAAACACTAAAGTGAGGAAAACCAAGCATAGT
>JAOXJK010000012.1:103489598-103502814 GCA_025774025.1 Xenus cinereus | reverse complement strand
ATGCTACACTAATATTAGTTGTGTGTTCATTGTGTTTTATTTTTTAACCCTAGCTGAAAAAAATGTATATTAATTTAATTCTCCTTCTAGAGCTACTTTTAAGTCAACTCTTTATAACTATACATACACTCTTTTTCTTTTTTTAATCATAAAAACTTTCATTTTATGCCTCCCAACAAACCCTCACAACATTAGTATATAACCTGTTGGAAAGTAGCTCAGCCTGGGATTTCCTAAAAACATTTTACTTAGTCTTTAGAGTGTGAAGCTCAACAGAACAGAAAAGACAACATTTCTTTTCTTCTCTCTTCTTTTCTCTTTCCTCTCTTTTCTTACAGGCATTTTAAAGCATTCCTCACTTTACTTACTTGTGTCACTTCCAAAAATTTTCAACAATCACTTTTGTAAAACGTATCTTGAGTTGTCACTAAAATGTTTCAGTGTATTTAGTACAATTAATACAAACAACTGCAAAGCAAGTAGAATGAAACAGAACTTGCAGTCTATCTTAGCAAGACTATGTGCAAAAGTGCTTTACTATGTCAGTAAACAACTCAGAGGGATTGCAAGAGAAACATGCAAGAAAGGAAAATATGTGCAAAAAATTACTTAGTTTAGGCACATACATAGCAAGGCTATTTTTATCTGAACTGTGAAATGGAATTTTTTCATGAGTTCTGTCATGAAATGGTGAGAACGAAAGTGATATAGTCCTGGCAATAAAAGTGAGGACTGAATTTTTTGTTTCATTTTACAGAATATATATTAAAAAACCACAACAAGGCCCTCATTCCTGTGAATGTGTTTGTTGATTACTCAAAAATATCAACCATATTACAAAACTGTGTTTGTAGTGGGGTTATTTAAATGACCTACAGAGCGAAATTTCACAAAATTTTCAAAAGTTGCTTATGATGTTTAAAATAGTTTTTAAAACAAAGCTTTTCCTTTGAAATGTCTCTAAATTTATAGCACATTAAGAACATTTTAAAAATGGGTTATGGCTGAATTTCTTCCTTTCTTAGTTTAAAACCTGTCTTTAAAAATGTCTACCTACACAAAACTTGTTGGAGACATAGATTGTGAGGTCAGAGGTAACAAAGAGTTTAAAAGAGGATTTTTGGGTTTAGTATAAAATAAAAATTAATGTGAAAGGCACTGTATAATGAAGAAAAAATATACTCTTGGAAGTTGACACATTTTATAGATCAAGGAAGTGCAAGTTTAGCTCTGTCTTTTCTGATTTCACATGTTATCTAATAATATAACAATCATAAAATACAAGCAGAAAGCTATGATAAAGCTGAGATGCTTAGCCAATTTGTCATTTATATGGTAGGAGTAAACAAAGGACAATGTTAGAGGTTTTCTTTTTGACAGAGAATTGAATGCATGGATTTTGTGAGTGTGGTAGTAATAAATCACCTGGTAATATGTTAATAAATTATATATGAGTGTGCCTAGATGAGCAAACATGCACTTTGATCACCCAGACTGTGACTGAGCTCCACATTCTAAATATCTAGACAGACTACGGCATTTAAGCAGGTACGTACTGAAGAGTTGTCATATTTGATGGAGACACAGTCAATATAGCCAACAGAGCTCAGTTCAGAGGGCTAAAAATAGGCCTGGGTACGACTTGTAAGACATACAGAGTATTTGCACAGGGCTGGAAGATGTGCTACAGACCTAAATGTTACCTTCATCCTTCAAAATTAGCAATTGGATGCCTGGAGGATGCTGCAGGGCATCTCAAATAGCACTGGACAACTTTATAGACAACTAAGACAAGATCCACTTAGTGTACTGACTAGGTTCTTATTGTCTATGACTGAAGCTTATTCTCTTAGCAAACATGTAGACGTGTAAAATTAGGTATCTGTAACATGAGGCTTAATAGCAAACTTAGAGTTAAAAAGCCCTATTAGATTATCCCCCCAGAATATAATGGGAGTTTAGCTCACAGGAAAATCCTCATATTTTGGTGCCTAAATTTGATTTCTATACTCTGGAGTTGAATCCCACCTTTAAACCTGAATGTATCAACTCAGATACATTTCTAGACATAGGAAATAGGTTTGATGAGTTGTATTGCAGAAATCTTTACTTCTGTTCATTATTGATAAGGAAGTCTACATGTCAAACAGATGGATGTATTACATGGAAGATATCTACTGTTAGTTCTTATCTTTGGGGTTCATTTTAGCTGACCAAGAATAGATAGCTCCTGAAAGCTGACCTATTCTAGGTCTTGCCACTGACTCTGGTTGCAGAAGGGTAAAGGTAATCTTAAATTCCTGTGAGACCCTTGTCAATGTTCTCTGAATGTTTTGAGATCTCAGGATATTGCAAGTGGCACTAGATGTCTATATTTAGGCAACCAAACTGCTCCTATAATCACAAGAAATAATTACATTTAAATAAGTGTTAAATTTTGTTATTTCAGGAGTAATATTTTTAGCCATGTTTCTATAGAATTTTATGTATAGTTTCTACTGCTAGGTATTCTGTACCAATATAAAGTTTAACACCAGTTCCCAAGGCTCTCTTTCTGCACCCAAACACGTCAAGAGTGTCAATGTGATGCAGCAGTTACTTACAAAAGTGTCCCCAATATTCTAGAAAAAGAGGAACACATATTACATATTCCTGTGGATTCTGATTTATTTACATCCTGCTGTTTTACTCTGCAGCAGCTTAAATCATTAAAGCATTATCTGCCAATCCTGCTCTGCAAGGAAGCACAATTAGTAACTAATTTGACATGGGACTGAAAAAGGGATTTTTCTGTTATCTTTCTTTCAAGGTGATAACAGTGTTGTTCCATGCTTCTTGCATTTATTAGTTTGGGTTTTGTTTTTTTATTCTTTTTTGGTACATGATAGTTTATCAGATAATTTGTTCTTTGTAAGCAACATAATTTATTTAGACTGAATTTGAATCTACATAGTTTCATTTTCTACACTGGTCTCCCATTGTTATCAGATAACACACAAAACTTCATATCAATTTCACAGCTGGCAATAAAATCTATAAATTTCAGAAGCACTGAGTATATTAGAAATGCATGCAAGACACTTCACTCCTTGCAGATTTATAAACCATTTGTGTTGAAAGCCATATGTTAAATCTTTACATAAATAAAGGATAATTTTCACAAAAATAGTACATTTTCCTTTCTAATGTATTTAAGCATTTGTTACACACCAAGTGAGGTTCATTGCCAGGTGCTTGAAGGAATACTTCTGGTTGGCTCAAAAATTGATTCCCAGAGGTGTGGGCGAGGAAAACGCCATAGAGAGAGTGAATAGCCAGCCTAGCTCACCGTGACATTTAAAATTTCATATAATGACAAATTATATTACCAGACACCCAATATGTGACTTGATTTTCACCAAGTACAAGATACGCTAACATAACATTTACTGGAAATATGCAAAGATGTGAGATTTGATCCAATTAAGAGGTTAGTGGGGAATCCAGGGTCTTGTCTTGCTTCTCAGGTGCTGATTTCTGTGTTACGAGGTCAGCTTTTTCTCAGTTCCTTGCCTGACAGCTCTTCACTAGGTTGTTTTGGATCTTGTGATAGCTTTGAATAACAATGCCTCCCATTGATTATGTAAAGCCCATTTGAGACTTGTGATGAGTGGCAAAAGTTGTTTAGAAATCTCTGTGTAAAAAGAGGAGAGAAGAGAGGAGAGGAAGCAGGAGAGGAAAGAGCAGAAACAGAAAGACAAGACAAGAAAAGAAGGGCAATTAATGGCTTAGACCTAATGATTTCAGTGGGATGATTTCAAAGCTCTTCTCTGTTTAATTCAGAATAGAAACTCAATTTCTGTTCAGAGAGGCTATCACAGACCACACCCTACTGATCATCCAGAAGTTGCTTTCCTCCAGCTGTCCTAGGAGAAGATGCATTTCTTTCATTTTGTATAAATAACTGACTCTGAATTGAACTAAAGAGAGATAGACATTATGGAAACAATTCAGCCCACTTACTTTATCTCACTCTGATTTAGGCAAAATTTGGTGTCTTAGGTTTCAAATTACCCATGGCTTCCTGATCTTTGATGCATATAATATTTTTCAGTCTTGCTAGGCAAAGTTCTCTAGGTACCTAATCACAGTTTCCTAGACATGCTCATAAACATTCCTTTTTAACTCAGTGGATGACTAAGAGCAACTTTGATTCAAAGATAAACCAGAAGAGACAAAATTCTGCTTTAATTCCTGGCAAAACTAATCCATTATATATGCTTAAACCATGCCTTAAATAAATGAAAGTATTAAATTTAGTGCATGAAACTGTCAGACACTTATATGTAGTTGCTGAAGAGTTTAAGTACTTCCATATAAAACAGAACTGTTACAGTACATCTTCCACACACAGATATTTAAATTCATTATTTCACTTGTTAAAGGATATACTAGCAAAAGTATAGAACATGTTTGGTGGTATTTATTTTTCCATCCTTCCTATTGAATTGAAGAATGCAAGTCAATACCATAAGAAAGATTCCTACCTCTGTGGCCTACAGAAAGAAACAAATTACTGGTGCATAGAGATAATTATGGGTCGTACATTTTACTTCAGACAGCTTTTATCTGTTGGATGCTAAGTGAGCAGGGGACTTGGTAAGAGGACAGAAAATAGACTATTGTACTCATTACGCTCTTTACCTAATTCTTTACTATAGGAAAATCTATTGACTACAGAAATCCCAGGTGTCTGAGACCAGTTGGAGAGTTTGGAGCAAGTAAGAGTTGCCCTCAGAAAAGAAAGTTAGGGAAAATTTGAACAAAATGGACAAAACCAAGGCCACCCACAGATACATTCACAGGTGCTGAGGGAGCTAGCCTCCACACTGCAAGGCCCCACTGATAATCTCTGAAAGGTCATGGCGACCTGGAGAGGTTCCTGAAACAAATATGAAACAAATATCTCTCCTATCTTCAAGAATGGCAAAAAGAATGATCCAGGGAACTTGATACTTGAGAGGATGAAGCAAATAATCATAAAAAAATTTTGAAGAAACTTAAGGCCAAGAAGGTGATTGGGATTAATCAACATATATTTACAAATGGTAAATAATGCCTGACCAACTTGATGAAATGTCTATACAGTGCATGAGGGGAGGGATAGTGAGTGTTGTTTCTCTCAAATCAAGAAAGGCTTTTGAAGCTGTTGCCCATAAAGTCTTCATAGACAAACTGAAGAACTACCTGCTAGATAAGCAGGCTGTGAAGCGGACTGAAATCTGGCTGAACTGCTGGGCTCAAAAAGTTGTGATCAGCAGCATGAAGTCCACCAGTAGTCCAGTTGCTAGTGGCATATCTCATAGTAGGCACAATACCTTTTATATTTTCATTGAGGACCTACATGATGGGACAGAGTGCATGCTCAGCAAGTTTGCATATGATACAAAAATGGGAGAAGGGATTGATACACCAAATGTTTTTGTTGCCATTCAGAAGGGCTTTGACAGGCAGATGGGAAAGAGATCTCCTCACTCTGAGATAAGTGATCTTTAACACATCTGTATAAGTATATTTCTAATGGCTGATTGTATGCAGCTCCTGATCTATTGTTAGAGAGTATTAAATTGCCTATAGAGGTGATTATGCCTGTTATAGCCAATACCTCAATGCATAAAGAGGTAGGTGTTTCTTTTCAGTGCTCTAAATTATTCTTCAAAGGTACTTAGACCTTTCAATTGACCATATAGAGTGGCTCAGTCTTGTGAATCACTCTGCTTGTCCTGTAGAACATAGGTTTAAAACCAGCTAAGCCAGAAGGCAACCTGAGCACCCATCCTGATACTTTAGACTGAAGATTTGAAATGCAACTAACCCCCAATTTCTTAAATATTAGCCTTTTTTCATACAACTGTTGTTGCCTACATTGTCTTGCCATGTTCTGTTAATAAGGCTTCTATTTGAACTAATGCTCCAACTAATTCATAGAGGAAGATTAAATCAAGTATGTGTGCTTATGGAGTGTCAAAACTTAAAGTACTTTAGATAACGAAATAGCTAATGATTTATTTTAAAGAATAGCAGTGATATATAAAGTGGCAGATATGTGCTTGCATACCTTTGAAGCTTCTGCTTTAACACTTGAATTGTTTGGCCAAATTAAGACTTTACCAATGTCCCTTGATTCTTTGAATTCACGCTTGTAAATGAAGATTACTAAGCTAAAGTTCTGTAAAAGATAAAGTGTGAGTATAATTCAAAACTCCTTGTTTCATACATTCAGATGCCATGTTCATCAAGAAAGCCAAACAGGAAAAAAAGTCTTCCCCAAGCCTGTAGCGCTGCCTGGGGTTGGTGTGACCCAAGTGCAGCATCCAGCACTTGGCCTTCTTGAAACTCATCCTGTTGGTCTCAGCCCATCAATCCAGCCTGTCTGGATCCCTCTGCAAAGCCTCTCTACCCTCCAGCACACTGACACTGCCACCTAACTCGGTGTCATCTGCAAACTCACTGAGGGTGCACTCAATCCCCTCATCCAGATCATTGATGAAGACGTTAAAGAGAACGGGTCCCAGTACCGAGGCCTGGGGGACACCACTTGTGACTGGCCGCCAACTGGATTTAACTCCATTCACCACCACTCTCTGGGCCCAGCCCTCCAGCCAGTTTTTAACCCAGTGGAGAGTATTCCCATCTAAGCCATGAGCAGCCAGTTTCTCCAGGAGGATGCTGTGGGACACTGTATCGAAGGCGATACATTCAATGTGCATTCAATAGTCAATAAACAATTGTCAATAGTAACTTGAACTATTCATTTAGGCCCTAAAGTAAATGTAATAAAAATTGCATAAGAGTTAATTAACATAAAACAGCCAAATGCAAATGAATTAAATAAACTAAAATAAAGTTCATGTTTTAATCAGCAAAGCCTTGTTGCTTAACAGCTCCTCCAGGCTTAATGTTCAGCTTAGTTTCTGGATCACACTCTTTCAAATTGCTCCACAGAGACATAAATCTGACTGTAGCTACTGTATACTCTTGTGAGAGTGAGTCCATGTGTATATTTCTGAGTGGGAATGTAAAATACAGTGTTCTGGTGAATTAATCTTTTCTGTAGTAGGCAAAATAAATTGTAATACTTTTCTCTTACAAAACACTGTCTAATATTTTCAACTTTCTTTTGTTTGGGGTGATAAGAGAGAAATTCAAGAATAATATTGGAATTTATTAGACTGTATGAGAGCAGAATAACGTTATTGAATTCATTGGAATTTTCCTGAATAGACATCACTGTGTTTGAAATTTAATGCTAGCCCAAAGTTCCCTCCTTTGGACTGCCTTCACTGCAATATTTTTTTCTTGAGAGAAAATAAAAAAATGTTTCACAATCTGTTAATCCATCAATCTAGGAGACATGTATTTCAAAATAATGTCCAAACTTACACTTGAAACCATGCAACTAGATAAATTATCTGGATTATGCCACATGTGTTAGCCTGCTCTGGCTGATGCGTCATGCCTCCTAATGCAATCCTCTGAACTCTGTGAACACGAGTGAAAATAGCTTGAGATGTCTTTTTTCCCTCCAGTTTCTTACTGAAGTTCAGAAAAACTTGACCAGACCATGCTCTACGTAACAAAGTTACTGTTGTTTGACAAGGTACAGCAATTAAGAGATCAATACACTCACTGGCTGCTTCTTGGGTCTCAAGTGAGCAGGCTGAAGTCCCAGTAGATGTCCACTGCCCCCTCCAGGACACTTCCCTGGTTTCTGTGTCTCTGTCTGGAAGATGGAGAGAGATGTTGTGTAGAATTAGCTGTAACACAGGATCCAGGATGTATCAGAGAGGTATTTTTTGTGTGCTCAAGTTAAGTTTGAATTTTCCCAACAAATGTAAAAAGCTTTTAATTTTTGTTGATAACTACAGTGAAATCTGCTTGTATGGTCCCCTAGCTTACGTGTATATTAATAATCTATTCTGTTCTTCAGTCTATATTTCAGATAAGAACTACTATTATCATGTAAGTTATCTGAGGGTTTTTTTCATAAGTTTCCCTATCTCTAAGATCATAACGGTGTTATTCTGTATTGCAAAGATCATGAAACTTAAAACAAGTGTGAGAAAGTGCATTTTGAGCCTCAGATGGAAAGTTTCACACAAGTGGAAAGAGTCTTTTTGTTTTCTGAAGTCTATAAATGAATCTCAGAGCAAGCTCGAGAAAAGCAATTCTCTGAAGCAAAGTAGTTCACATGGTCCTACTTAAGACAAGCAGGTAATTTCTGTTGTAGAAGTTATGTGCTTCAAGTGCAACTAATTGAATTCTATTTATGTGGAGCAATTACTGAATTAAATCATGCTAATATCCATAATTAATATTAAGCATAACTTGTTGGGGTTTTTAAGCAGTACTGATTTCAAGTATCTCATTAAATGACTGGGACCACTATTAAAGAGGTACCCTATGACAAGTCTGTAGCCATCAGTACTGTATATGAAAAGCAACACTTTGGAAAAAAAGCAAAAAGGCAGTCATCCTTTTACTATTGATATGGTTTAGAGAGTCACTGCATGAAGTTTTCTGGGGTTAATCACATATTCAAAGGAAAAGATTTTTAAGGAAGAAACATAACAACATGTTTGACAGCTGGGAGAAGACAACCCCTCAGGTACATGTTTGATTTTAAGCAAAGTTGCTAAGATACAAGCTTTTGATGAGTGACGATTATAGTTTGAAATGCTTTCTCTGGGACCAACAACCCTACATCAATACCTCACTGCTAGACCCACCTGGCAAAACTGATTTAATTTTGATGAAGTGGAGGAAGGTGTTCAGGCTTCTTTAGATACAATTTCCTACAACTTCTCTTTGGTAAAACTTTCAAAAAAAATGAGGCCTAGTAGGAAACCAAAATGGTTTAAAGGCATCATAAACCAGAGGAACATCATGAGCTATAAAAATAACTATTGAAACACAGCTGAGCTTTCCCTGCCAATGATGTAATGTCACTTGTCCCTGTGGAATCTCTTTTGATGGCATGGGGGAAACTAAGGCCAATAACATTCTGACTAAGATAATATTTCTTGAGAAATTTTTGTTGCCTGACCATTGGTATTTCCCATAAGCAAGGATGGTCCTGGTTAAGGCACCCAAGAAACTATGGGAAGGGCTTTAAATCTATTTCAAAGCAGATTACAAAAACTTAAATAGAGCAAGGATATGAGCCCTGCACCTGTACATTTTGCAGTCTCTCCACTGAGTTCAGATACAGCGCATGCTGCTGCAAAAAAAAAGTGTCACTGTGAATTTGTCAGCAGGATGCTCCCAAATCAACACAAAAATAGAGGTCAAACCAAAAGTGGAGGGCAAATCAGTTACTGAGCAATCTCTGAAGAAAACCAAGGCCAGGTTAAATGCAGTTTATGCAATCCTTTTTAAAGAGCAGATTCAATAAATTTATGGAGCTGTGATCTTGATTCTCAGGCTCAAGCAAATGAGAGCTTAGTGGAGAATACATTTTCTTCATATCAATCTTCACTGTTGTGCCACAGACGACTGACCCTGTGGATGACTTGAAACACATTTCTATCAGTCATTGGATCCTTCAATTGTTGTGTTTCCTTACCTGGGATCTCTGCCCAGCCTTATTTTATGTTTTGAGACATTGCTCATCAGTTATAAGGACAAGTATTCAGAGTGAAGTAGAGGATGTCACCAGACAAGAAAGAGAGGCTAATGTACCAAAACACAACAAAATTTGAAACACTCAATGTCTAAGCTTAAAAGTTCTGCAATTTAAAATAGCATGATTTGAGAGGACTTGCTTTATTTGCAGTTGTTTCAATATACAAAATGTATAACACTCATTCATTTGAGAAGCTATATGTGGAGACTAGTGCATGCATTTTGTTATATATAATGTTCACTAATTTATCCCTTTAAGACTCATCTTCATAGGGCTTGTGTTGATTCAGCATCTACAGTAGTTCTAAATAGTGTGATTTTATTTATTTTATTTGTAATGTCCCAGCAGATCAGTTTGATTAATTTTTTCATCCAAACTAAGTGAATTGACTTGAAAAGTGAATTTACATTTGGGTATCTGATTACATCTCAGAACTAATGGCCAATATTAGGTGAACTAGGCAACTAACTGAATTTGTCATATTCTTGCACTAATTATTTTCAGTGCATATTTACATTCTAGGTTTTGATAGCAATGTTCATGATATACGTCCCACATACATAGTATCTACTCTAAGAGCTAAAGGTAGAATGATAAAGGTATTTTAATACATGAAGTACCATCTGCATCTTCACAAACCTGCTAATCTTACAGTATTGGCATTCTTACTGTAAACTAGCTCATCTGAGTATTGATGGCTTTGCTAGGGACAGAGAACATGTTCAGGTTTAACAAATTGGCCCAGTGTTCTATATAGTTAAAATTAGTTTTAGTAATTATGATCATTGCACACAATTTCAGGTCTGTGCTGTAAATGCTCTTTCCAGCCAGAGATGAGACTGAGAAGTGTCATGTCTTCCCAGTTCACACTGATTATTATACCCAGGAAATTAAAAATTCACAGTAGATATTAAGGGGTTTTATTTGTACAAAATAAATAGAGATGCATTGCCTCAGATTCTCTTATTTCTTCTTTATTTTATTTTTTAAATGAGTGTTTATCTTCTTGCAAACACAGATTTTTGTTGGCTATTTGCATACTTCATCAAAGCATTCTTTTATCTCTTAAATGTATTATTATTATGTATTTTTATTCATGGTTTCTTCATTCCACAGTACAGCAAAATAGATGAGTGCATTGAATTGCCTTTTATAGATCTCAGTGTCTGATAAATGACTATGATTTTCAAAAGTATAGAGGGCATTTGATATCCAGTTCAATTCCTTCATGTCTCTAGGAATGTAGTAACCTCACCAGACACCAGTTTTGTAGACTCTTTCTTCTTTTCATCTGAGAAGAAATACTCTTTTAAAATTTATTTTCTTTTGAAGGACCTTGTAGCAAGCAGTAGTGGAATGCCCTTTGCCATAATCTCTCTAATTAGAGATCATGTTTGGGACAAAGCAACCCTGTATAATCATGATATTTCTGAAGAATAAATTTAGCTTGTGTGCTATTTGAAACTATTTCTGTGTTAAGATTATTGTATTTACTGAACATAAAACTACTAGAAAAAATAGTGTTTAGGTTCTTTAGGCTAATTTCTTTATCAATGGAAAATAACAATTGAAGTTAAATAACTCTAGAAACATTATACCTCTTTTTCTATGTCATACAAAGAAATCTTAATCTCTTTCCATATAGAAGACTTCAGGATGCTCATAAATATTTCTTGAGTGACAAAAACCAAATTCAGAATTAAATTTCATGAAAATAAACCTGAAACTTATTTTAAAGGTATTTAATTGGATATAGAAGGTTATGTGGTTTGTGTTTTACATTTTAGGACATTTACGAGATTACCCATCACTACCCATCATCTCATTTTCAGTTAACTAATTTCCATCCATGTTCTGATTTTCCTTCTCTGAGGTTTTATTGCTCTATCTGGGGATTATAGTGCTGTTTAACTTTCTGTACATGCTAATCCTCTCACTCATAAAACATTTCTTTATTCTTGGCTTAAAACTAAACCAAAATCAAAAAATCTTTATAATCATATGGTTTGTGTTTCTTTTGGATAATTTTTTGATAGATCTTATAGTTACTGTCCAAAGACTAAAAGAATACTGCACAAGTGGGAATGAGCAAAGCCCCTTTTCTGATAATATGACTGAAGTTGATACTAAATCCTTGATTATGTTCCTAATTTGTTGCCATTTCAGTTTATATTCACTGTCTCTCTTATCAGGCTTTATTCAATTTAAAAAAGATGGAGGACAGTAGATTCCTATGTAGTAAAAGGCTTTTTACTTTGTAGAGAAGTAAGTTACCTTAGGCTCCTAACTTCATTAGGAGACTAACTGTGGTTGGTGGCCTCAAGGGCCCGACAGAGTGAGACTTGTGAACTAAACTGGGAGGAGTTCTCATGGTGATGTGCTCAGCAGCCAGCACAGAGTTATGAGGATCACCCATGTCTTCAGCATGGCCATGTGCAAATGGATGCCAGAGGTTCCGGTTAGCAAATAATCATTACTGAAGGGAGCCTCACGAAGGGCTAGAGATGGATGGAATGAGCACATTTTTCCCCAAAGGGTTGCCGTGGATCCACAGTGGGCTAAATGTCTGAATTGCTGTTCTTCTTGAAGGTCCTTGATCTGCCTGAGATTGTCAACCTTCCAAATGTAGGCACCTCATGTAAACACTAAATGAGGCAGGAGATCATCCTTCATGCCAACTATAGCCAGTGAAAACTGTGGCCTCTACAGTGTAAGAAGCCACTTCAGACCTGAACACTCCCCTTCATTTTCCATCAGCTTGCTTCAGGTAGAAAAAAAAGACTATGCAAAGGTGGAAGTTTCCGTATAACTTCTTTTTTCCAGGTAAGTAGTCAAGGACAAAACTACAACATGCTGTATCCTTCAGATCAGAATATCACTGTATACCCAGTCCCACTGAAAAAGGAAAGAAGCCAGATTAGAAATAGTGTTTTGATTTGTTTTCCTTTAGTTTGTAAGGATACTGGAGAACAACGAATGAAGTTTAACATTTTTATCAACAACATAGACAGAGGGATAGAGAGCACCATCAGCAAGTTTGCAGATGACGCCAAGCTGTGTGGTGTTGTCGATACACCTGAGGGATGGGATGTTATCCAGAGGGACCTGGACAGGCTGGAGAGGTGGGATTAAGTAAAACTCATGAAGTTCAATGGGAGCAAGTACAGGGTTATGGACCTGGGCCGGATCAATCCTCGGTATCAATACAGACTGGGTGACGAGGTATTAGAGAGCAGCCCTGAGGAAAGGGTCTTAGGGGTGCTGATGGACGAGAAACTGGACATGAGCAGGCAGTGTGCACTTGCAGCCCAGAAGACCAATCGCATCCTGAGCTGCATCAAAAGAAGTGTTGCCAGCAGGTCCAGAGAAGTGATTCTGCCACTTTGCTCTGGTGAGACCTCACTGTGTGCAGGTCTGGAGCCCTCAATATAAGAAGGACATGGACCTGATGGAGCGGGTCCGGAGGAGGGCCACAAAAATGATCAGGGGGTTGGAGCACCTCTGCTATGAGGACAGGCTGAGGGAGCTGGGGTTGTTCAGCCTGGAGAAGAG
>JAOXJK010000012.1:103477177-103489498 GCA_025774025.1 Xenus cinereus | reverse complement strand
AGCACTGGAACAGGTTGCCCAGGGAGGTGGTTGAGGCCCCTTCCCTGGAGATATTCAAGGTGAGGCTCGATGAGGCCCTGGACAACCTGCTCTAGTTAGGGGTGTCCCTGCCAACTGCAGGGGGGTCAGACTAGATGACCTTTGAAGGTCCCTTCCAGCCCAGATGATTCTATGATTCTATGATTCTATGATTCTAAGTTTGGTGCAAACAGGGCTTGCTGTGGCACTGCTGTGTAAAGACACTTCTGGGTTGTGAGCTGGAATACATTCCTGCTCTGTTTCCTGTCTCCTAATTAGTTTTTAATCCATAGCATGACTGTGCATCATCCTCTCTCGTTGCTTAGTATCCTCAAAAGAAGAAATTTTTCAAAAGGCTGTTGAAATTCTAAATCAGTTACATTGCCCGCTTCTATTATGTATTTTGTTAACTGTCCCAAGTAGTACTAACCTTTTAATAATGTAAAAATCTCTGTAACAATAAGCTTTGTAGTTTTTCTTCCTTTTCATGTTGTACTTATCAGAGATTCTTATGGACCTTTGGTCAGTGATACCAATTATGAGACATACCCACACAGGAGATCAGATTTAGCTCCGTACAGTTTTTGCTTGTTCCTATTAGTACTGAAAGTGCCTGTTTTACAATTAATGTGATATGGACAGTACATATTTTAAAGCATAGAATAGTAGTAACCATCTATGAACTATCTTTAATGGTGAGGTTTTTAAAATTTTGTTTCTTCAGTAGCCTATCTGCTTAAATTTTAAGGGCTTGAGTATTTGGGTTTTAGGCTACATTCTGCTGAGGCCTATATATATATAATGTATGATCTTTTTTTAGATATCACCAGAAAAATTGTGCACAGCTTAATACTAAGACTTGTATGATCAAAATGAATATATGGGAACTTATATTAGTTTTTTAAATAGTATTTTACTAGCCAGAAAGAGCAGGTACAAGGTTTTGCACACTCAATATTATTTTATTTTCTTTATGTACAAGAAGAAATTAAGAAGAAGTAGTAGTAAAAGAAGTAGAAGCTAAAATGAAAACTTGTGTCCTTCAAAGCATGAATTCAGTTCATTTCTGATCCCCGATGCCTGGCTTATTAAAGTGTGTATAACCTCAGAGTGACAACTGGCAAAGGCCCATACCCTTTCTACTTGTCTCCTCAGCAGTGTTTGACACTGTCAGTCATACATTCCTGCTTCCATGCTGTTCAAATCTGGCACGTGTAGGCAGAAGCATACAGAAGTGACTTTGATCCTTCTGGTCAGATTAATCCTAGAAGGCCCCATTTCCATCTCCTGAACTTGCCAGTGAAGAACTTGGTAAGGTTCGATTCCTTCCCCTTTCTCCTTTAATGTCTATACTTTGGGAAACAATGACTTGGCAGAGGCTTGGAAAAACACCAGAAAGAAAAACTTGCTGAATGAGATAAAAACCCAGATAATATACCAGCAGATGTGCCCAAATACCTTTTATATTGAGCTTCCCAAAGAACTATGTATAAAATTTCTGAAGGAACTTAAAGTGTAAGTTTAATTTGCTTGCTTCTGCCCCTCTCTTCCCTATTTTTTTGTTCTGCATAGTTACATACAGACTTGTGCTGCAAAGCTGAGCAGAGAAACAGTCTAAGTTAAATAAAACAAAATGGAAAATTCTCTTTTTTATTTTGTGATTTAACTTGAGTCATTGAACTGATCTATTTCACAATCTAGCCTCACACACATGATGTCACCACAGCTGAAAGGACTGTGAGTGGCAGCCTGGGGGCAGGAAGGAAGGAGAAGAGGAATGTCTGAACTGTCTTTGTTGCCAGTGACACCAAAACACACAATTCCACCCCTTGCCTGGCTGAAAACCACACATCTTACAAACAGGAGTGAGTTTTCAGATGCAGCTCTTCAAAACTCATACACTTAGTATACCCAGTGCCTTAAAGAAAGGAAAGCTTTAAGATGCACTATGAAGGAGATTTCATTATATATATATTTATGTACTTACTGTTTTTATAGAGAAAAAGAAGCGAATTTTAACATACAAACCCTTCCTGGTCTTTTGTTTTAAACCTTTTCTTTGAACACAGAGCCTATTTTTTTCTATGTTATGTATGAAAACAGTAGCAGGTAATAGTATGAAATACTAATAAAGAAAGATTGACAAGTACCTCAGTTTTACATCTGTAACTCAAGGATTTTAAAAAAAATTTTTTTTTTGGGGGGGGGAAGTCATATAAAAGACTCTAGCATACCATTTGGACACTTCCTTTTCTTTTCTACATCTCAGTGTTTCTCAGTCAACAGGCAGATTTTTACATATCTTTTCCCTTTGCTTCCTTTTCTATACCTGCTAATTGAGTAAAGAGTAAGATTTTTTTCCTTTCTTCTCCAGCTTACTAAGCTACCTCCTGGATAACTGTACTTCAAAGGCCACATGTTATACCCAGCCATTCCATCTAAATGCAGAGCTAGAGCAAATGCTGTAATTCCTAATTTCCCCTGATCCTAAATCCATGGTTTTATGAATTAACATAAATATCTATTTTTTGACCAGTCTGGTAAAATTACCCATATATCTGTAGAGATTTTTCTTTCCTTTCAGAGGCATCAAAGAGTGTTTCCTTTTGAAATGGTAAGTGTTTGGTATCGTGGCTTAATTCAGTACTCTATTGTTTTGTTTGGCCTCAGCCTCAGAGGGCTGTTGGTCTGATCCTTCACATAACAGAAAATACTGTGATCTGATATCTGGGAGTGAACCAAGTAATTGCAGGAGCTTGGCTGCATCAGGGAAAGGGGGAGGGTTATGCCTTCATCTTTCCCTGCTAATTCCTGCTGCGTGCTCTTATCTCATTTGGTAGATTAGAAAGAATTTTAAAAGAGGTAAATACCAAATCTTCATATTTTATTCTTTCTTTTTTTCTTTTATTTTCTTTTTTTTCCCCCCTTGCATAACAGCTATGTAGTAGCCTCCAGTCACTGAAACGGGTTGATGATATGGTAGGAAATGGTGATGGTCATTATTACTGTCTGTAAATTGATCTCAAAAATAGTATAGAGAACTCGCAGACAACGTTTCAAACAATATCAGGGGTGAGGGGACACAACTGATCTTGAATCACACATCAAGAATATTCTGCCAAGGGTTAAACAGCAAGATGTTGCCAAGCCTGAACTGTCAGTGTTGGTACTTTAAATGTTCCCCAATTAACTAATTAGGTGTAACTTAATAAATGTTTGAACACCATTTCGTCCCTTCTTCTTTCAGTCCAACTGTCTCATAGTTTATGCCACTACGTCCTACTTTTCAGCAAGAGCATGTCTTAATATTGAGTGTATCAAATCTAATCCTACGGTTTATTGTGGGAGCCCCAGTTGGTCATGTTCTAAGGTTTTCCCTCTCTTTCGGGTGAAAAGCACTTGTACCGTGGCCCTGCTGGTGGCCTGAATCACCTCAATTTGTTCTAGCAATCAGAGGCAGCTGCTCCATGTGAAAGGAGTGTGGACCACTGAACAGAGCATTAGGACTGACCTCAGGCTGAATGCAAAAGGCTCAGCCTTTTCTGCGAGGCCAGTCGAGCATGTGCAAACAGATTTGCTGAAGTACAAAATGGTCCAGTGATTTAAAGCAAGTTTTCTTCTCTCTTTCTCTTTTTCCTCCTTTCAGAAATGAAACAGGATAGAGGATAGCCTGGGTACAATCTTAGCAACATCTGTTGCCTTTCACTAGGGTCTTGGCCAAGGACAATATCTATTCAAAGAGGTACTGACATTTTATTGAAAGAGAAAAAAGCCTTAAATAGAGAAGCCTTTGGACATGTTTCCCAACACACACAGTTGGGTCTTTTTATGGGTCAGAATACCTTTGGAGAAGCACTTTCTCCCCCTCCCTCTCTCTCCTTTTTCTGGTGAAAGTGTCAGAAAACAAATCTTCAGCAAATTACAGAGCTCAGTGGGCTTGCAACACTGGAGCACAGTTAAATTTTCCTTTGTTTGCTTTTATTCACTGAACCAAAGGAGGTTTTACAACCAAAATTATAACCACACTTAATAAGGAGTGTGAAGGAATTTATGCTTAAGATTGTTTCACATCTGTTACTTTCTAATTTTCACATTAATTTATCTTTTAAAACAACTAGTAATATCAGTGGAGCAACTGCAGCATTTCAGCACTACTGTGATGACTGATATTGTATGAAGATATATTTTGTAAAGTTATTTGTTATGTTTGTTTTCCTATGTGCTCTTCCCCCCACCATAAACATTAATTTCATCCAGCACTTAGGAAGAGGCATTTACCTGTTTCTCTTTCCCTTTTTTCCTCACATAGCTTTTCACAGGCAATTTTGCTCTGTCCAACCATGACATGCCTTCATAAAAATGACAGATGAAGCAGCTGAGTAACTGGTGGGTATATTATCCTCCTGCAGGCATCTGCTGCTCAAAAGGCACCTATTCTTTTGTTGGCCTTGAGACTGAGGATGTATATTACATCCCATATGTGAAGCCATTCTTATCAGCCTTCCACTATTTTGAAGGTAATCGTGGCAAATTAAGTAAAAGCTACTCAAAAGAAGTCTAATAGACTTATTCAATTATGTAGATTAGCAATAAAGCTCTATATAATTACAAATTTTTAGACATAGAAGATAGTGCCAGAATCTTTAAGAAGAAATCTTGCAGTGCTTCCAGTTTTACTGAATTTTGGTTCATCAGGCTATGTTAATTAAGTTCAAAGCAACATATTTATGGATGAACAGGAGATGACTTCATGATGGCTCCATGACAGGAGATGACTTAAAGTATCTGACTTATGTGTGTATTGTGTGCATGTGTGTATAGTAGATTAGTAATATTTATCTGTATAGGGGTACTTCACACTGAGATAGGGGTGCTTGTTCTGTGCCTGTATCCCAAAACTGACCTAAAAACTACCTGTCTTGGAAAGTTCACAACAGAAATACGTATGACAAACTTCAGCGACTTAAAGAAAAACAAAAGCAGTACTTCTGTCAAAAAAACAAGACATGTTGGACTGGTAACACTAAGGTCAGTGTTGCTGAATGATTAGACACAGAATCCTAGTGACTGGAGCCTGATGTCTCCAAAGGCCAGGCTGGAGGAAATACACTAACAAAGAGAAGGGGATTGAATGGCTCTTACTTCTGATGCTAGGGCACTGTACCATTAACCTGCTAAGTGTGGGAAGAAGCAGGTTCCAGAGAGCTGCTGTTTTCTTTCACCTGCCTCTCAGCCTTTTTCTTTTTTTTCTTACATATACCGGCATGGGTAGCAGTAGTAGGAAAGAGGAACTAATGAACTTCTGTTTTTATTCTTGCAGCACAAACATTGGTGTAATGCCTTGGGACATGCATCTTCATAGCAATGGATAAAGTTTTCCACCACCTTCTGTGGGAGTGGGACAAAGTGCTGTGCTCCGTGATCTGAGCTAATTTTCTAACTGACAATGACTTGAACTTTCGTGAAACTTATTCTTCGTTCATTGGATCAAAAGATGGTTTTCCAATGATTTTAATGAATGTGGAATCTAACCCAAGAACAGGTAGAAGCTGGATAGGATTAAGGGATTTATAATTATTTTAACATTTTAAGTATAAAAGTAATGTATGAATTGTCATTCCTAAGGAATGAAAAAAAAAAAAGATGGATACATTAGCTGGGTGGAAAATTGACGTATCGAATTATGTCTCCTCCAGCACTCGCACCAAGTAATTGTGAGAGTGGGCAGTTCAAGATGATGTAGATAGTCACATTTTTTCTCTAGCTCACTTAGAAGATATTTCCATCTGCTTCCTATACAACTTCTTACATGCCATTTTAGAATTCTTTCTCCATAAATATTCAGGTACAAGAGTTTAGCATTAGGTTAACATTCAGACATGAAAAGTTTGATAGCCTGAAGGTAAAAAAGAAAGCTCCCTGTTTGTAGTGGTTTTCTGTGCTTATAGCACTCAGACTGTACATTTTGTAAATATGTAGTGTTTTGGAGTTTATCTGGGGGGCCGGGGGGCTTGTTTTTGTCTTTGGTTTTGTTTTGTGGTTTTTTTGTTTGTTTGTTTTTATTTTTGGTTTGGTTTTTTTTGGTTTGGTTTTGGGTATTTTTTGAATGAGAGAGCAAGCTTGACCAATATTGTTGTAGTCAGGGGAAAAATATACAAATAAATAAAACTTGCTTACTTAGCTAACGTGTTCACACAGGAAAGGTTATGAGCATCTTGAATACCAGTCATAATGCAGGACTATACATAATTTGGGCCAATTATTCAGAAAAGTGTTTTAAAATATCAGCTGTAATCTCTGATTTGGTTCATGCAAGTATTCAAGCTTGTATCGATAAATCACGCTGGAACACTGAAATCTGGTTTGGGTTTAGAGATCAGTGGAGGAGTTATTCACATTAATTTTGTATAGTTGATGCAGAACATCGGCTCTGACCTAAAGTGATATATCCTGCTGTGTATGGGCAGTTACTGGTTTATTTGTGTACATACTGGCATTTTTCACAAGTAACTTAGCTGCAGATTTTCAGATGATTGCTACACAGTAGCAATGGCCTGAAGCATGCAAAACTCCCTGAAGTCAATTTGACTTCCTATGTATAACTTTTCATAGTATCAGACAAATGTTTTCAGTCTAGATTACAATTCCTCTGAAAAAATTGCCACAGTGCCACAGTGTGAATGCCCTGCAGAATTGAGCATAATATCCAGCAGAAACTTATCTAACCTAATATTTTTCTGCATGTATCAGAAAAGAGAAGAGGGTTGATTATAAAAATGGTGATGCTTCTTCTCCACCAGTAGGGCCTTGCTGGCATGAAGCCTTAATCCAAGACTCAAGTGTTTGTGGATTTATTTATTGGCTATTTCAACTCGTGTGTTCATCAAGAGATGCTTATAAATGCAATGTTACTGCAAGTCCAGGAATACACAAGCAACTGGCACTTTGTTTGCACTTCTCAGAAACTGGATTTTCTTCTGCTCCTGCTCTGCCTATGCCTTTCCTAGCATCACTGTTTGAATTAAACAGAAAAAAAAAAGAAAAAAGAAAAAAGAAGACTTTTAAAATTATTCTTTCTTGTTTAATTGTCTTATAATAATTCATTTCCTAGCTTTTATTCCTAACTTTTTCTTTTCTTTTTTTTTAATTCTAATGTTTTTAAAATAATTGTAATGCTTTTAATCTCAGCACTTTTCTTTGGCTGCTGCTGATTTTTTTTTTTATGTCCCTCATCCTATTGGTAATCCATACTTCTTGCAGAGTGCTCAGCACACAACACTGCCAGCTTTGTCCTGCCTTATTCTACCTCAGTGCTGGCCAACTTATAATATGATGAATAGCATCTGGAGCCTGGCCACAGAGCCTACGTTCTGGTCTTTGGGCTTTTTTCAAGCCATCTATCCTTTCTTGTTCAAATAACCCATTCCTGTGTGGCCATAATGAAATTCTCCATTTCTCATTTCAGTCTTACATTTGCCACCATCTTCATGTGAGATTTTTAAAATTCTTTCCATGCAGTTGTTTTTCAATTGATTTGTCCTTGTGCTGTTCTTATTGCTCTGTGACTAATAAATTACCTTCAATGGCAGAATCTTTTCCTTTTAATTTTGCAGCCTCCTTATGATTAAATGAGCCTGTTTTCTATCTACAGTTTCTTAACCTCACAGGTTCCTTTCCTAGCATTCCCTCTGTTGCTTTTCTCTGTTATTCCTGACAACATGAGCTCCATTTTTATCTGCATTCATATTTATTACCTTAGGCAACAGTAATTTCATATTACTTTTACAGTTAAATTGCCTTAGATGACTAACTAGACTTACTTCTGAAGAAGAATATTGTTCTTGCAAAAATATATCAGTTACCCAGATTTTCCAGTATATGTGGGCCAAATATGTAATCAAAAGACTGTGGAAACTCAAGAGAAGGTACAGAGGAACCAGAGAGTAACAGGTGGAGCCATGATGGTTATGTTGAATAGATAAGGTTACATTTCCTGAGTGGAATGTGTGGTTGTGGATACATAAAAAGACCTCATAAACTCATCAGTTGAATCACCATTATTGTTATTTTCTACAATTTATCTCATATTATTACATCTTTTGCGATGCCAAACCTTTAGAGGATATTTTGCAAAATATCTTCTAAAGAACAGGTTAGTGGTTGTTAGGTAGGTCCCCATAATTACTGTGGCTCCACAGGCTGTGGGAAAAACTCCTGGAATATAGACAACAATGGAATTGCCCCAAAAATCAGTTTAAGTGGTGAATTAAGCCATAATTGGGAAGACACATAAAGGCAGAGACATTCCTGTGTTGAATATTGTGTTAAACGCAGTGAGTGTCTTAAATTCCAATAGGCCTTTTGTTTTTCCTTCTGCTATTTGTAGAAATGAGAACAAAAGAAGACTGGAGACAAGAAATGTTCAGTTCTAGATTTGAATCAGAGTTAGTTCAACCGCAGCAATAGGCAGTGACTTCCCATGTGATACAGAAGGTGAGAAATGCACATCATAATTATAGCCACCTTTAAATAATATTTCTGTACAGCAGAAGCCCCTACCTAAGTGTCATTTATAGAGGTGTTTGTACTTTTACAGGGCAAGAATGTGCTCAAGGTGGTACGGAGTGTTTTCCTTTAACAAAAACTCTCCTACTTCCCTCATGAAAGCCTAATATCCATATAAATTTTCAGGGAAAGTAAGGAAAAGTTAGCATTTTGCCTCTGAGCGTAATACATTCTCATATTGAAGGAACACTGCAAGCTATTGCTAAGTGCATAATGGAAGTTATTTCTGCCCACACAGTCAATGAGTTACCAGCATCCAGGTAGCAGTTATGAGACATTGCTTTTTTCCGGATCTATGCTTTGAGTGTACAGGTAGAAATGTTAAAGTTGAGAGACTGAGATTGGCTCAGAGAATTGAGGACACCAACTTTCCCATTTTCTGCCTCAGGTCAAAATCCTCCCTAAGCAGTACTCACCAAAGCTCTCATTGTCTTAGAAGCATTTGAAAGCATGTTTCAGAGCAGATTTTGTGGTCCTAAATCAGCCTATGGATCCGCTATACAGAATAGCATCACAACTCCTACTGTCAAGAGGCTTCCTTGACAGTTTCAGAAGCCAAAAGATGGGAAAGGTGCCAGTACCAATGCACCCTTTGATGCCTGCAGTCAGTCTTTATAGGGGCCTACCTAAGAGACAGTCTAGCATGGTCCAATGTTTGTTTTTACAAAGCGTGGACTTTCCTCTGGAAACAGTACACCCATACCTCTCAAGATGACTAAATGCACTACAAAACATATTAGAAGGAAATACAGCGGCACTGTAAGTATGGATTACAGCCAAAATGATCCAGTCAGTGTATCGGAATGGACTGACTCATTGGCAAAAACGCAACACCGAGGTAGTCAAGAACAAATTGTATTAAAAAAATATACATTTGCTTATGTTACTAAAAATGGTAGATTGCCAAAAGTGACTAAGAATAATTACTTCTTTATATTTTATTCGGCCTGTGCAATGAAATTAAATTGGTCTGCTTAGTCACACTTTTTGCTTGGAGTCACTGGGCTGTTTTGCTCCCATGAAAGTCAAAGGGTTTAATGCATTTTATTTTGATATGACAGCATAAGCATTTAGAAAAATAATCAGACAAAAATATCTACCCTATTTTTAACACAGTAAAAATAAGTTCAAATATTTTCACAGGCATACAGTTTAATGAAAGGTTTTGCTTGAGAAAGTATACATTTTTGGAACATAAAGCACATCCTTGAGAGAGATCTGTTAAGTTAGCAAGAACATCATGAGATATTCTGTGAAGGTCTACACATGAAAGCTTTTTAATTGGGTGATAATTGGCTATTCTAATTCTCCATTAGTAATATCTGGATCAGAATCAAAATTAATGAGAAAGTTTTACAGTCACTTAAAATATCTATAAAGGAAGAATTCTATTTAGTCCTTATTTTGAACCTGAAGAGCAAAGACTGGGTTTGAAGATGTTAGGTAAATTTATAAAGATTGTGACCCCTTGTAGATTTTTTTTTTTTGTATCATCCCATTCCCAAACAATGATTATTTTTTTCTTTTCCCTTTTTAAAATGTTCTGTTTTCACCACTGAAGTCATAGATACTGAATTAAGTAGGAAAAGATAAGATTTCCAAGTACTGGTTACATCTCAGAATGCATTTGAAAGAAGATAAAGCAGAGGTGTTTGTGATATTTAGTGATGAAAAAAAGATAATCTGTCCTTGAACCTTGTCCTCTAAGGATCAGTGCAAAGAGTCTTACTTTGATTAATTTGTGAAAGATGAATTAGGGATTGGGGGAAGACAAAGAAAGGAAGAATCCTTAATTACAATCGTAAGGAACTCTGTGCAATCATGTTTTGGGATTTTCTTGCCTGAATACATCTTATTACATTGTAACCATGCACTCAGATGCTCCATAACTTGGAGAATGAAGATTGCTTCTAGTTGCCCTCTTTAAACCACTTCTGCAGTTCACAAATGCCATAATGCTGAATTGCTTCTCTTTGATTAAAAGGGTGACATTGGAAATCACATCTGAAAATAAAGCTAAAAGACAAGGAACCTATAGCAGTTGCATTTATTAAGACACTCATGCATGTTTGCACTTGTGTATTCAAAGGCTACAAACAAGTAGCCAGAAACCAAAATTGTTTAAAAAAATTATCCTTTTTGCTCTAAACCAATTATTTTGTTTTGTTTTTCGCTTTTTTTTTCTTAAGAGGTGACTTTATCCTTTCATTACTTTACTATTGTTGACAACACACTTCATTGTATAATGTATAATAGGAATGAAAATTAATTATAAATGCACATTATTAGTTTGTTCATAGTATGTTGAGAATGCTTTTGTGGTAAAGCTATTAATCAAAAGACATTGGCCAAGGCTCACTTCTTACAATTGCCCTTGGTACAATCCATTGTTCTAAAAACAGTAGGTGTTAAAAATATTTTTGCTCGCGGAAAATGTCAGTTCAGCAGCTCCGCCAAACACTTGGAACCTCTGCCCGTTTTTATGCAGGAGGCGTCCTGAGGGGTGACCACGTTTCGGCCGTAGACCTGTTTCATTCTGCAGACCTAAAAAGGCTTCAGCAGCGCTGAAATGAGGCAAAAAAAAAAAAAAAAAAAAAAAAAAAAAAAAATTTTGGGCCGTCGCTTTTCCCAGCCGGACCAAGCGCAAATAAAGCGGGTGTTGGTTTCCCAGAGCGGTTCCCCCCCCGGCGGCTCTCGGCTGGGAGGCTGTGCCTGGAGACCACCGGGCACCGTCCCCAGCGTGACACCGCGCCGTCTCCTCCGACCGCTGCCCAGAGCTCCAGAACGGCCACGGTCGCCTCCCTCCGCTGTTGAAAGCACCTGCTTTATTTATTCCATGTAATCTTTTTCCTTAACCTCTCCTCGCCCCCCAGCCCCCCCCCCCGCAGTTTAAACAGGAGCCGGGTAGGAGGGACAGCAGCACAGCGTAAGGCAGCGGGGGGTGCGGGGTTTTAGGTCCCTTGAGCGGGTCGGTGGCAGGTCCACGCCTCGCCCCGGCAGAGCCCCGCCGCGCCGGGACCCGGAGAGGGGATCCCCGGCCCTCCCGCTCGCTGCCCCGCAGCCCCCGGCTTCCCCCCCGCCGGGGGAGGAGATGTGGATTTTGCAAGTGGAAGCAGGGCAGGCTGGGGAGGCTGAAAGGGCAAACTGTAAAGCAGGGACCCCGCAAGTTCAGATTAGTTTTGCGACTTTGCCTTCACGCCTCGGGAGCTCGATTGATCGCGGCTTCTAGGACAAGCTGGGGGTGGGGTGGTGGTGTAAAAAAAAAAAAATTTCTCAAACTCTCTCCTTCAGCTCCACGTTTCAAACGCAAATGGGGAGATAGATTGGCTCCCGCCCCACCCCCTAGCCCGGTTCCTGATTTTTATCCAAAGGACTCCATCTGTATATCCTGTCAAGGAGGAGGAGGAGGAGAGGCGGGGGGGGGGGGCGGGGGGGTGGAATGGGGCCGGGCAGGCTGCTTGCGACCTGGATCCCTTTTCAATAGCCACCGCTGGGTCTTCGGAAGGTACAAAGAGTCCCGGTGCCTCCTCCGCGCGCCCTCGGACGGAGCTGGCAGCCGGCTCCGGCCGCCGAGCGGTGATATCCCTTTCCCGGAGCAGCATCCCCACCTCCTCTGCCTTCTTCCCTCCCTCATTCCCTCCCTCCTCTTCTTCCTCCTCCTCCCGCAGCCACGATCCGCACCCACTCGGAGCTGGGCTTGGCACCGGCACCCACTTCTCCTGCCGTCTGCCCGGCGGC
>JAOXJK010000012.1:103462612-103476667 GCA_025774025.1 Xenus cinereus | reverse complement strand
CCGGTGTGGCGGGGAAACCGCGGGAAGGAGTCCGGGCACTGGCGCTGTACGCGCGTGTGCGCCTTCTGAAAAATAAGAGAACGGTAACATCTCTCTGACTCTTCGGAGAAGTCTCACAGGCAAGCGGGGAGGGGGGGTGCGTGGGGGGGAAAGGGGGACACCACAGGCTGCTGCAAAATAGAGGCAGCACGAAGTCCTGACCATCTCGGTCCTTTCTGCCGAACGAAGGCGGCGGTCTTGTTTGATCCCAGAGTCCGACACTGATGCTACAGAGCAAAAGATTACTGAGGCCAGGAAATTTCCTGAGTTATTTCCCTCTTTTTGTGTCAAGGTTGTTCTAGAGTTTGCAAATGTTGAAATGATGGGAGCTTATTTCTTTGATTAGTATTCATCCGGTAAGGCTAGCTCTGCAGTGCTTGGTTGGTTGATAGTGACCCTTCCCCCTCTTCCCCGTGCCCCCATCTATCCACATATCCACATACAAGCACGTCCTGCTTTCCTGTAATAGCTTGTGTGCACCGTTAGTGAGTGGTTTGTGGTCTGAGTCCTCAGACTTCTAGTTGCAACGTGAGGAAAAAATATCCCTTTTTGAGATGAGATTTGGCCTCTATACTCACGTTTTCAAAAGGTGAGGTAGTTCAGGTGAGCCAGGATTCCGCAAATGATCTCTTCCCTGGCAAATCGAAGGATTTAGAGAGGGACGGGAGATGGAGACTAGTGAGGCACTCTGATTCTGGGAACTGAAATGTTGATACTTTAATCTTTTCCCATTGAAAGGATAAAATCTTGTGTTCTGATAGATAACTTCTCAAGTCAAAGCAGAGACTTGAAAGGGCAGCATATGCTTTATAGTCTCTCTAACAAGACATACCACCTTGCCATTTTTCAGCTAAAACATAGGTGATTGTACAGCTTTGCAGAAAATAAATTGCTTTTCCAGGACAAATAAGTAAATAAATAAAGGAGCCAAACTCTTAAGAATGGTGGTTTCTGAAACGTCTCACCTTGGCAGCGATGCGTGACTTCACTTTTCTACCCTTACTATGTTTACTAAGTGTTCCTCTGTTACATTATTTGAAGTTTGCAGGGAATTGTTACTTCTGAAAGCTAGATACTTGTTCTGTTTCTGAAAAAGATAGATCTACATAACTTCAGGTTAAGAGCTATTCAAATATGAAAGTTGGATTACTAGCATGAAAGTTGCATAAGTAAATTAAGTTTGCTTAGAATATAGCTTCTGAAGGTACAACAGGTCAACAGATAAAGATCAGTTGGGAAATGATACTGCTTTTGCACTTAGCAATATCATAACAGCTTTAACGATGCAGAAGTGAAGTGAGGATGTTTAGAAATAATATGACTGTGACTCATTAGAGCTAGTTCAGTGCAATGGGTGTGTTATTATCTTTGGGAAAAAAAAAGAACAAAAAACCCACTAAGCAAATCCAAAAGAATTATCTAGGGACTAAATATGACATCCTGTTTAAAGTCATTGTACACACTTTTCTAGTTCTCCCGCCTGCAACTACCAGGGGAACTAATCTAGGCACACTTCTTTTTTAGGGTCATGAAGAAAGGCTAAGTAAGATTTAAAAAACCAATTGTAATAATATCTACAGCAAAGGGAGAAGAGCAACGAGCTAAAAGCTGACTCAGACAAGTTTTAATGTTAAGTATGGGAAATATCTTGGGTTTGAGTACTTAATATAGATTAAAAGATACCTGGAATATTAGGGAAGTATCAAAGGTAATAATCTGAGCTATGATTGCATGTTAGAAGTGGCTGTCAGTTAATGTAACTAAAAACCCAAACATCAGTAATGTAGACTATTTTCTTGCAAAAAGCCATTAAAGATTGCAGTTTTAATCAGAGGCCTTTCACCCTTGTAATAGGAGACTTTACTGTAATTAAAGGCTCATGTAGGTCATTAGAATTGTGTTGAGTCAGATGACAGCCTCACAACTCTCTTAAGTCTACTTTTACTGATTTAATAGCAAAGCACTCTTGATTATTTGCTGTTGATTTAATAGCAAAGAGGTCTTGTCTTTCCATATAAAGGGGTAATTGTAACGCATTTGTATAACTGCAGATTATCCACGAATTAACTGATAAGCAGAATGAGTATAACATCCATGTAGATTTTTGCCTATCATTTTCATGTATAACTGTGTGCGTATGCATGTTGTGTCCCTATTTTTCCATGTTTCTTCAGCAGTCAGAGGCTTGACTGAAGAAAATAATTATTAATGCAAAACCTTAGGTTGTTCTACTCAAAGTTAAAGTCCTACTTTGCTATAAACCTGGCTAAACCTTTTCTCAAAGGTATTCAACTTGCAAATTGACTCCAGTGTCCTATGAAAATAGAAAATATTTTCAAATTCAAATGGTTTGTAGATGAATATAGTGCTTGGGAGTCAGTTTTAATGACAAGTTGGCTAGTAAGTTTCAGTGTTCGATTTTGGCTACTGGTTTCAAAATCTGATCTGCTCAGCGGCTCTTCAGTGAAGGCCTTTCCTGAGCCATCCAGTTTCCTTTAGTTTATCATGCACGGTTGGTTTTGGTTTTTTTCCCATATATGCTTTCTGCTACTACTGGGTGTTGTTTTCTTGTGGCAGTAAAAATCATTAAATTCTAGCTGAGGGAGGGTGCATAAAATAGATGATGGTTCCTTCAGTTCTTGTCAAACCAGGCTTAACTCTAAGCAGTAATGCAGGAGTGCCTCCTCTGGGGATTTAGCGGTTCTGCAAGAAAGTTATGCCTAGGTATTACGTGAAGTTCCTCAGCTTAAATGAGGCTGCAGAAATTGAACTTGTGGAAATTTAAATATTTGACTTGATTGGTCACAGATATACAAATACTGCTGGTGTTTCTTTTCAATAACTGATCAAATGAGCATAATCCTTTCCAGCAACTTAGATCTGTAAAATGTACCATAGCAAGGTGAAAAACCAACAAAACACTTTCACGTGGTGGAAATAATATAAAAAAAATATAATCTTTTGTTAAATTTTCTTGGAGGGAAAAAAGAAACCTACCAACAGCACAAACAACTTAGCACTCTAGCCACATACAATCTTATGATCGACTGCAGAGCAGTGTGAAAGACTAAAAGCTGTTCCCCGGTTTTCTTTAAGCATTTTCTGGAGCCATATCATTTATTGAAGTGTGCCTAGTGTTTTTCTGTTGTCTCATCAGGTCGTTTCACCTGAGTCAGAGGGTATTTGAGCCAGTTTAGTGTAACAGTGCCATATGTTTGGAACAGTTATAGTTTCTTCTTTGATAACCAGATGCAGACTGCAGGATGTGCACTACATTTACAGATCTCCCATGTGAATATTTAGGCCAGTTAGCGGCAGGAGGTTGTGGTCTGTAGTTGTAATGTCATCTGGCACAGGGAGTTAATAGGTTTCATTATATTGCCTTGACTTGCAGAGCTTCTTTTCATGGAAGGGTCCCCACCTCACTTGCTCCAAGGCATGCTCCTTTTTTCTTTCTTTTTTTTTTTTTTCCTTTCCCTGAAAAAAAATTGATAACCAGACATTGCAATCTACAACATAATTAGACATGTTATCCTCTCTAAACCCTGTGTCTCAAGGATCACAGAGTTCCTGTGCCTGAAAGTGTTTCCTTCGATATTTAGGACGTGTGACATTGAGAAGCTGCAGGCTCATAACAAAGGGGAAATTTCTCTGCCATGGAAAGTGACACCCTTTCCAATGGGCATTGTAAAATTGAATGTCAAAACATAAATATTTCAGTGGGGGTAGTTCAGCTGTCAGGGGGCTCACCTGCTGATTCCACTATGTTTCAGGGATCATGGTTCAAAATCCAGCGGCAACAGTCACCTTCAGAATTGTCTCAATACGCAGGGTGTTATTTTATTGAATGGATAAAGTAGAAAGGAAAAACACAACCCAAACATGGGATAACTGTGCACTATTGGCCATGCTAAAGCAAGGTGTTGTCTGGGCTGCACTTTCTGAGACAGCAAGGTCCAGGTTCTATGCAGTAAATTTTGCAATGGTGTCAAAAATTGAAGCTGACAGTGAGATTTCAAAATTGAGAAATGTAATCTAGGCTGGTGGAGTTTAGTAATGGAAAAGGTTTTGGATTTCCACTTCTTTCTGAAGAATTTTGCGCATTGGCAAGACTTTACGACAATATACGGTGAAGGACAAAATTCCCTCTAGGGTTGAAAAGGTTGGTTGGGAATGATGTGGTTCATACATTAGGCCGGCACTGTGACACTAGTAACAATGTGTGAGTGGAAGTCTGTAGGAATTTGCACTTTTACTGCAAAGGTTAGGTGGTACGAAGACAATCTCAAGAGCCTTCAGCGAACGGCCCTGCAAGGCTAGGGAAATCTCACGGGTAGGGAAAGAGAGCTTCCACAAGGATATCCAGGAGACTGAAGACATACTCTGTCCATACCTACTGGTGCTTGCTGTTACACACAAACAGCAAGGACTAGTCTTGATGAGTTGTTTTAGAAATTACGGAGTGAAGCAAAATATTCAGAGAGATTTTCAGTGGGTGTAAATTACCCTTAATTGCTTGCAGTGAAGGGAGCTATTCCTTAAAGCTGAAGATCTTATTCATGATCTGAATGTTTTCGACAAATCAAGATTGCCCCTCGGAGACAGTGCATAATAGTGTCTTTTTGACACTAGCAGATTGTTTTGGCAAAGTAGAGTAGTAACATTTTTCAGATTAGCAGTGTTCACCAGAACTCTTCTGCTACTCGACTGTGGCTTAAATATAGTTTAATTTCTATACAGCAGATGGGAGAAAATGTTTTATGGTATATATTGAATAAGGAAGTTATTATTTTTTCAGATGTATATACTTCAGTCTGGTGTTTTATATATCAACCAGCTATTTAAGAACACAAACATGAGAGAGTAGATATTTAGTGGATATTTTTTATGTTGTTTTTGTGGTGTGGGGTTTTTTTTCCGTTTTTGGGGGTGGGGGTTGATTCTTATATCTGTTTACACAGACAGCATGTTACTGCTCTGGTAAGACATACTACATGCACAGTCCAGATCACATAACATGCTTTTGGAATTACACAGAGGTTACTATACTTTATTTTTTTCATATTTGTGATAGTCAGGGTTATATGCAGTCTTTGGGAATACAAGCTTAGCTGTGAAAGGTAGAGCCTAGTGTTTTAAGTATACCAGAAGACAAATTAATTTTATTTTTAAAGCCCAACTTAGTTTTTATGTAGGCAAAGTGTGTGTGAGGAGACAAGATTGCATTTGCCCCTGTTCGGGGAGAGGAGTAGTATTTTAGGGATGCAGAAACAAGATGTGAAGGTGCACCTCTACCCTAAGGTAATTAATGACATCAATTACAAGTGCAAATATTTCTCAGTCCTGTGTATTCCGAGTCCTTTTTGTGCAGAAAGTGATTCTATTTTATAGAAGAGCATTTTTAAACACAAAATACAAACCCTTTGCAGCTCAGATTTGCCTTCACTTCACACTCATGCTTTTAAACGCAGATGACAGAGCAGACACTAGAATCAGAGCACTGCATTCCCTGTATTGCTGTCTGTGTTAGTCATATCTACTGCAACCGTGAACACTGAAGTTACGCCTTGATGAGGAAAAAAACTCCAACAGCACCTTATAATTTTCAGTTTTATCAGTGCTATGATGTTGCTTATGTGGGCTTGTGGACTTCATAATTCTGGACTTCACAGAACAGGTGATGTTAAAGTGCTAGTTGTGCTTGGACAGAAATAGAATTTTTTTTTTTCATAGCCATGAAAATTCCATATAAATACGCGTATTTATATCAGTAAGAAAGGTAGTGAGATGCAATTTAATAAATAAATTTTCATAAAACAGAAAACATTTTTAAGTATCAGACACTTTCACTCTGCTTTGGGAAGTATCACACTCAAAAGGCAATGTGCTGAAAGAGCTATAAATAAAAACCTAAAAAAAAGGGCTCTAAGAGGAATAGGAAGACTTATCCTGAAGAAGGGGAGGAAGGGAGGGAAAAGTATTTCAGAGCAGAAAGTGCTGCCGCACAGCTGAATAAAAATAATTGGAATTCTGGAGACTGCGGTGAAAGTATTTGAGAATGAGTAAACGACAACAATTTTTTTTCCAGGGGGTGTGAGTATTCTGCTTTTCATCAGATTGTGCTGTCTAGCATATGGGCTGTTTTTCAGTTGGTATTTTGGGTGCGTTTTCAGTTCTGTGTTGTGGTGTGTGGCTGAGGACCATGGCACTCCATATGGTGGCTTTCATACTTTTCCTGCAGGTGTAAAAGAAAGGATTTAAGAGAACACTGTTCAAGATGGAGCAATTCTAGATTTGAAAGGTCTGTTCAGAGCAAGAACAAGACACTTGAAACTGCTTAGTGGAAAGACTTTAACATATTGTAAACGTTTTACTGACATTTCTTAAGAAAATCCATTTCATATTTTTATCTCCGTTAAATAACAATCTGCTCCCTCTTTGAAATAAACTGACAGTTTATCAATATCAGATGTCTTTAACCTGACGCAATTTAGACACAGAGAGGGAAAGTAAAGGGTGCATAAACAGCTTCTACTACAAACAACACTTATTTTATTTGAACTGAGCGGTAGGAAGTGAACATATCACCAAGGAAGCACAGCTACTCTCTTTAACACTGATGGCAGCCCTCTCAGTAATTACTGTGTCATATGGTCATGATTTACCCAAAGGGCCGGATCAAAACTGAGCTATGACTAGTTGGGATTAATCATTTTAAACTATGCTCTGCTAGCGAGGATGACACCTGCATGTTAATCCCGCTGCAAAAAGAATCTTGGTCCATGTTGGAGAGACATCTTTTATAGCTGTAGCATCACATTTTGGAAATTAGGGTCTTTAGGTAAGACATTGCCTATTCTCTTTATTTTGCCTGTAGAGAGACACTGGATTTTCACATATGGAAGCTTTCAAATTGCTGCTGCTTAGCGAACACGCTCAGTGGGTTTGTGGTTTATCCCACCAGTCTCTAAGCAAAGCCTTTCTGGTGCAGGGCAGTACCACAGAAGGGATTACTATAAAAAGGCTTTAAATACAGTCTGTAATCAGAAGAGCTTTTTATTTGTTTCATGTTCCTGCCCTCTAGGTACCTTTGGCAGCACGACGCATAGGCGTTCTTCAGCTAAAAGAGCCTGACATACTGGAAACAGATACCAGAGATCGCATTTCACTCAGTTTTAATAGTAGTGAGTAGGGATACAATGATAATCTATCTAGAGCATTTAATGTGTATGCAATTTAATGTCTAGCCTTTTAGGATAAATTAAATGTAGAAAGGATGAAATCTTCTTTCTTCCATGGCTTCCTAAATAGCAGTGGCTCACTCTAAATGAATGCCTTGTTATCTGTTTTAATTTCATCCTCATTTTCACCTTGTGTTCGGCACTTCTGAAATCCTTCCTGTCTGCCTCATTGCTCAATCAGACAAGGAGGATGCTTATTTCAGAGAGAGCGTTGCTCAGCTGGGGTTAATGCATGTGATTCCCCTGAAAGGCAAGGCTACGTTTGGTTCTGACTGGCAGAACTTACACTTTTAAAAACATTATATGAAATGTACGTTTTACTTGGCCACAGAAGGCTCACAATTGTAAAAGGCAGAAAAAAGACTGGCTTAAGTATTGAGAGTTAGTTGGGTATTTTTGTAAATAATTATTTTTTTAGTGAGCTCAATGACTTATTGAACGATCAAGATTTTGAAATACAAATGGATAAGATGCACAAAAAGATGAAAATTGTAGGTGTTAGTGTTGAAAAACCATTTGTCATTAAAGCAAGGTTTCATTGAAAACACAAAATCACATAATCTCTGATCTTTAGGAACATATTTGTGTATAAGAGTATAAACTAGCCTAACATGCTTTTTACCGGGCCTGACATTTGCTTTTGGAATGTAACAAAAATGAGTGGGGAGACTCTGAAGGCTTTTTAGCGGGTCAGATTCAGATCACAACAAATCATAACATCTGGTCTACTGTGACTAAGGATTAATCAAATTGTTCCAATTCATTTTATACTCTTTTATTTTACTTTTCAGTTATATGGAAGAGAGTTAAGCTAGCATATGTCCTTGCCATTAATATCATTTCCTGCCTGTAGCTGGTTTGTAATTATATCACAGTAATGGCAGGCAAAGCAGACTGTAGCAGACAGAGAAGGAGAAATCAAGCAAAATAACTGTAAATAACTATACTTGCTTTCATTATTTTAAAGAGAAAAATTGTGCTGGGGAAACTGGTATATCAAGAGAACAGTCTCGAGAAAAAAATATAGCTATAAATACAGACATATCAGCAATAATAATGCCATCCAAGGAATGTGCTCCAAACTCTCAGATACTTATTATGTAAACTCAATTGTGTTGATGATAAGAAAAATCATAAATAAACATTTTTATGCATTATGTGAAAGCTGCAGACAATTTGCATTCTTTAAAAAAAAAAGTTCTGACAACAGCTCTTGTCTTTTTCCTGGATAGGTACCTATTACACCATTTCTTTGGTGAAGGCTATTCAACGCTGGTGACTTCTTCCAATCAACCACTCCACAAATTATTATCTCTGGACTCCCAGCTGACACTCTGCCGGAGGCTAGAGCTACAGAGACAACTGGAATTGTGCCTGCTCTCATCAAGGTTTTTTCTTTCACCGGAAAAAAAAAAAAAGAAAAAAGATGAAGTTGGGCAAAGTGGAGTTCTGCCATTTTCTGCAGATACTAGCTCTTTTCTTGTGTCTTTCTGGGATGAATCAAGCAGAGCTCTCAAGGTCCAGGTCAAAGCCCTACTTTCAATCAGGGAGGACGAGAACCAAGCGCAGCTGGGTGTGGAATCAATTCTTTGTGCTGGAAGAATACATGGGTACAGACCCACTCTATGTAGGAAAGGTAGGGAATTTCAACAAACTTTGGAGCGTGCAGATGCTTGGTTTTTGACGTGTTTATATTGTGCAACCTGAAAATTGTAATTCTGTTAGCACAGTTGACTTAAACCAAGATGGGACAAAATTTTGTAGTTTGAAAAAGAAGAAATATTAATACTTCAAAATGGCAACACCTTACGTTCCTGATTCCTCTTATAATTTTATTAGGACCTCTACATATTAGCTATGCTTCTATAAAGGAGTACAATAATTAAAGTGTTTTACTACCATCGATACAAAGAAAATATTTTTTTACTAATATTAGATTTATTTTTGTTCATGGGAATTGAGAAACATACTGATGAATACTCTTTTATAAGAGCTAACAGCTAATCCTAGAACATAGAAGTTCTGTGTCATGTTCTTTGCTCCCTAAAGATCAGCACAACTGAAGGCAAGAGAGAAAGAATCAGGCACCTGGGGGTGTGACAAGTAAAAAGCAGGGCATGTCTGCATTACTGCTTTGTTTTGACGTTGCCTGGCTGGCAGATTGGTACCTTGGGGGCCTCGCTGCCCTGCGTGCATAGCATGGCTCTATGGCTTTACCTTCCCTCTGATGGGCACCAGGCCAGTGCAGAGCAAGCCCTTACATCGGGGCATCCCAAATGGCTCATTTTGCCAGCCTGGAGCTGCACGTGGAGCACACTGAGCACAGCTGTGAATCCGGGCCTTAGCTCATTCACTGCCTTGTGCTGGTGGGTAATACGCTTCCTTCAGCAATTATGAAGGAAAAAAACAAACCCCAAACAAAAAATCCCTCTTGTGTTTCTATGTAACATTTAAGTGTAATCATCTTATTGAAAGAAAAACCTATTTTTCTATGCAATATCAGAATCAAAAAATAGCGTTTCTCATTAAAAGATAGCAAATGTGTAGAAAACAAGGGAGTGACAGCTTTTAGCAAAATGGCATGCTTACAGGAAAAGAGATGAAGTAATCTGAAATCCACCGCTTCAAATATATGAGTGCAATGAATTTCAGTTTACTTAATTCTTCCTACTGAGACAAAAACCTTGATGTTTGTGTTAGCATAGTTAAGCACTTAGAATTTAATCATGCCAACTAAATAATCACATTAAATAGGGAACACTCTCATGATTACAGCTATGGTTGTGTTTAGGTACTTTTCTGAACTGGGGTTGGTACTTCGCACAATTGAGCCCTTAGGAAAGATGTGCTAGAATCAGAAATACTGTCTCTTATTGCAGTGGTTCTGAAGGTTTTTGTTAAGTTTTAGGTTATGTAGCAGTTTCTTTTCTGATGCCATGCAGCTGTTGCTTGGCTTTGTAAGTTTTGTCTTTTAGCCAAATTTGTTGTCAGGTTGGAGTTTCTCTTGTGCCTCTGGAAAATGGCATATTTGGCATTCTTGGCTGGTGATAAAAAGGGAAGTGTGGCTTACAAATTAGAATTTCTCTCCGGGAAAAATAGTATCTTTAAATACTTGACTGAAGACTACTTTTAATCTATAGTGATTCTCATATTCATTCAATTGCTATATTATGGCCAAAGATGCTGTGGTAGCGCTAGAGTACATGATATTTGCATGTATGTGGTTATTTTTAGCTTCACAGTCTGCTCTTTCCTGTCCTTTACAAGAGTCCTAGTATTCATAAGCAGATATCTTCTGAAAAGCAAACCTTTTTTCCTGAAACAGTCTGTGCCCAGCCTGCTTTTGCATCAGCAGCAGTATGAATTGTTGGCTCAAGAACTCACATTTGTACCAGCAATTCATTTTGTAGGAAAAGCAGATAAAAATTTGCACTTGCAAAAGGAAGCCCATCTTCCTGGAAACAGAATCCTTGCTGAGCATCTTATAAGATAAGACGTGGCCGGTTCCTAACCTTCTCACTGGAGAGGCTTTTTACTGCGTGGTTCCTGAGGTGCAATCATGACCAAAGCTGCATTCCCACGCAGGGGAGCAAAGAGGTGAAGAAGTGATTTTCTTTCTGTATGTTAACATATTATGTGTAGCACCACTCTGAAGTGAGCAGCAGTCATCTTCCTCCCCCTCTTCTCTTAAAAATATTGCTGCTCTTTTTTCAAATCCTTTGCAGGTAGGTAGGGAGTGAGAAGACCGAGATTTGGATAGGAAAGTTGGGGTTTTTTTTCGCTTTCCTCCTCTTTTTTTTTTTTTCTTTTTTTCCTGCTTTCTCTTTGGTGAGGAAACTACAGCAAGAAAAGAGCTGGCATAACTCACTTCCCTCATCAAGTGCAGTGGAAGCAGCAACCAGACTCTGCCTCATGTTCTGCCGAGTGCTCTGCTCCTGGGGAGGTCAGTCCTGCACTGCCTTACGTTCAGGATGCTTTGCAGGGTGCCAATCTAACTGCACATCCAGGAATGAGCAGCCTTCCTCCAGATTTTAAGGGCTGTGAGATAAAAATGCTTCAGAAACACACAGGCAAATGGAGATGCAATAGGGAATATTTTTTTCCCCACCACTATTCAGTTTTACAAAGCCCTAGGCAATTCTGTTTGGAAGGCACCATTCAGAGAATGTTAGGGTTACACCACTAGTCATTCAAGAGTCATGAAATACCAATGTGAATTCCATTGTCAGCATTAAATTTGTGCTCTTGGGTGTGTGCATTTTGATACCTTAATTATATGATTGTGTATGGTAAAATTCTATTCATTTTAAATAGTGCTACGGGATTCCTATTCACATCAGTAAGATGAGTCTTTCACTTTTTCAGTGTTTTCATGTTTGTTTAAGAAGACTTCAGATCCATATCTGAGGTATATTGCAGCCTTCCTTCTTGCATCCTTGACATCTAATTATTGGCAGAATGTTTTTTGTTTGTTTTTTTAAAAAATGTATTTATTTTCTTAAGGCAGCAGGGGTCTGTTTCTCGCGTCACTCTGGAGAAACCTCTGGAGGAGTTTCATTAATTTTACACTAATAGGAGTCAGAGGTGACTGAGGTTTTTTGCCTTCTTTTTTTTTTTAATGTAGGTCTTTCCTCTCTGTAGTATGAATTTTAATCATCTTGAATTCAATCCTGAGTAATTCTGAGTGTCTCTTGGGAGGTGCTTAACATGTAATCAGACTGTGGACTGAACCATATACAATTTCTTTCTCTCTGTCAGCACAGCATAAGTTATGTTCACTTAAAGGGCTGAAGCATTTTGCTATTTAGCCCTTTTACCTGTTCGGACAGGTACTTTTATCTTCCAGACGTGCCATGTAGTAGATGAGGCAGTTAACTGTGATGCTAATTTAGCTAGAAGCATAGGTGGCTTTTGTTTTCCAGAAAATGTTTACTATTGCTTGGTAATATGTTTCGTGAAATGCCTTACTCTGTATTTTCCATATAAATTACTTTAATAGAATATATTTGGGCATAAAAATAATAGTACAGAGCAGTTTTAAATGATTCAATGCATAAACACCTAAAATTAGGAAAAAGTGTATGCTATTATATTGAATATTTGAAAAGCGGTACACAATCTTGCAATTAAAGTCTACACATTGGCAAAAAGGAGTTCAGTTAAAGTAGAACTTTAAAATTGTGTTGATATCTTTTTTAGGTTTTGTTACATAACTATCAGACATCCAGGGTTTGGTTTTGGTTATGGTGGTTTGTTGGTTTTTTTTGATTGCTGTTAGTATTTTTTTTTTAATTTCATGTTATGTGTTCTGCTACAGTCTCCTCAAAAGCATTATAATGACACAAAATCTCAGCCAGTAATCCTTTAAGTTTTCTTATTAAAAAAAAAGAAGTAGCAAAATAAGCTTTTTTCTTTTTTTTTTTCTTTTCTTCCCTGAAACCTTATTAAGATACGAAGGACTGAAAATAAAAGAGAAAAAACCATAGGATTGATTGAGCACAAACCCCAGAAGTTGATCTTTAACTTTGAGAGGCTCACTGGTACTTCTAAAAAGGAACACTTGGAACTTGTAAGGTGCCTTCTGTGTACTTGTTATTGTAGGGGAAAGAAAAGCGTAAATCTAACCTGCAAATTCTAAACGGTAAAATCAAGAAAAAAAGGTTAAATTAGTGGACTAAGAGCATGTAGTTTGTTAGAGCTCACAGTCATTGCCTTCCAGTTCCATTTTACCTGCCTCTTTGTTTTTCTTTTAACTCTTTTAAGATAAAAAGGCTTGTTGGATTCAATTTTCAAACATGGACCAAAGTGCATAAAAGCTAATGTTTGCCTTATTCTCTACAGTAGTACAGAATGAGTGAAGCATTAAAAAAATGCAGTGAACTTAAACATTTTCTAGACTATTGGTGCATTTAAGGGAATTTACAGGTTTGTTCCAAGGCAGGCAAAGAATTTTTCAAGCAGCAAAATAACAAGAAGTGTGAGTTATTATTGGCATAGAGAGTGGATTATTTTTTCCAGACTCATCATTTCGGAGGGAAGCAGACCAGACAGGGAAGGATATTGGTTTTTTGTGTTTGTTTTTTCTTTTTCAAAGGTATTGGTGAACGTGTCAATAGGGTGACAGAATTAATCACATATGATATTCATCTGAGGTGTGACCTTATACCAAGCCATACAGATGCAGTCAGAAGTAGAGCTTTTTTTCGAGATCATAGTCTCACACTTCCAGATGCGGCTGATGACTTTTTGACTGACTCGGATGATAAGTGTCTTTGCTAAAATATTTTAAGGTGGTGAGTACTGTGGAAGCGCTAACCAGTCAGTCAAACTCGGACTGATTTGTTGGAATATCAGCTGCTGAGAAACTGAGAGAATTTCATCTGTGGTGAAAGAGTTGAGAATTTTCATCTCACTAGAAACTATACTACAGCAGTTCTGCTGACATTTGGGAAATGGAGAGGGTATGGGATGAAATTAGGAAGCCGAAATGTAGGTAATAGGGAGTAGACTGCCTTATTTGCAGATAACAGAGCAGAAGGTGAATTGGGAGTGATTCACTGGAGGGTTCTGTCCCTCCCTCTGTCTATGGGGGCAACCCATGGGGCTGCTCTCTCTGCCCAGTCTTAACCTGGAGCCTTGCCCCTCCAGGCATCCTGCACAAGATAAATGTTCATGTCTGCTCTGCAAGCAAGCTCCTGGCTGAGAGTAGTTAACAGCTCTGCACAGATTCTTTTCATTTTCTCCCTCCCACCCCCCCCCAGCCCCGAGTACTTTT
>JAOXJK010000012.1:103449507-103462512 GCA_025774025.1 Xenus cinereus | reverse complement strand
CCCCCCAGCCCCGAGTACTTTTGGGGAAAAAAAACAACCAAAACCAAATCCAACCCAAACCAACTATTCTTCACCTGTCTTTGTGGACACTGTGGAAAACCAAGATGGGGTAATAACTCAGAGAGAAACTTCCCTTTTGTTATATTTTTTACTCCTTTTCTGTTTGTTATCTTTACTTTTAGTATAATCTTTGAAGCGCTGTTGTTTTATATACTCCCAAAGCCATTTATGAAAGTGAAAAAGCAAATTGCTATATTTCTGTAATTTACCCATTTGAGGAACTCTGTTGTTCTGTGTTTTGAAAATTGATAACAGTTGACCTTTTAAATAGAATGGGACATGTCATTCCTGTCAATGTTTTTCTACCACAAGTGCTGCAAATGAAACAAATGAACAGACAAAATAGTCAATTCCTGCTTACCTGCTTTGTGGATTGAATAGGTCTTAGTGAAGGTATGTTTTGACTATAGAGTAGTGGTATGAATTTACCGTCTGAGCTTGTACTATGCAGTCACTAGTAGCACGTGCTTTTCTGCACTGGATATTCACTGTGGGCTTTGTGTTATTCCATGCTTACCCCAAATAATTGAGAGCTGACTGACAATCTGAATGTCTCCTACTTAGTATGCAGGGCTAAAGTGTCTCTGGGGAGAACGGTGAGATTAAGGCACACAGGAAGAATTATCCAAAGGGATAACCTAAAATCTACTGCTTTTTCCTGGTTGATTTCATTAGCCTGCACAGCTATACTGTAATTTCCTCTTTCTCTCTTTATAGGAAGTCGTCTTCTCACATAGCTGAATGGATACAGAAATGAGTTTTATGCTGGGGATTTAAAGTGATGACAGTTTCACATGCTCAAGCACTAAAAGACAATTTGTATGTAATTTCATTATTAGAAGTGATAATGGAGTTGAGAGACTTATGGTTGGATACTGAACCAGAACATGCAGCTTTTTTGATCTTTTAGTATAATATAGAACATTGATCCTTAACATGTGGCATTGCAGAAGAAGAAGGTTAGTGAAGGTGATAACAACATCCGTAAATTAAGTAGCCCTCATTGAAGCTTTTTATTCAATAGCACAGCTATGCTATTTATATAATCCTGTAATACCAGTTCTGTATTTCAGTAGACTAATAGGGTCTACCTGCAGTGCTCTGCTCTGAATTTCTTTTGGGCATTATTTAAAACTATATTTTATGGGTCTCTGGCAAAATAGAAAAGCGAGAGTAAAAGCTAATTTTGCAATAATATGGAGATGCAAGTCCCCTGTATGCTTGGATGGTTATCAGAAAATACCTTCTTTTCATGAGAGCATGAGATTTACAATTTTGATGTCGGTCAACTTCATGCTGCTTCAGCTGACTTTTTGCAGCCATATTCTGACATTTTTTCTCCTTTTCATCTGCTGAGCTTGTGGTTAGTCCTCTAGTTCATGCTATCGTCTGTCACTCAATATCCAGTTTTACCTCCATTCTTTAGTCTCACAGTTGCATATTAATGATGTTGGAAATCCAGCACTTTGAAAATAGGGCTACCAAGAACAGTATTTGCATTATTGTAGGGCTAAGGAAGTCCAGTCATGAACCAAATTCCTACTGTGCTAGGCACAGTGCAAGCTAACAGAACCCCTGCCCTGAGGCAGTGGTCTTGCAAGACCAGAGGCAATAGTGGGTTAAGAAGCAACAACAGAAGCCAGAGAAATATGGAAACATTAGTCAACATCCCCAAAAAAACTTCAGAGCAATAACTCACCAATGTTCTTTGCTATGAAGATAGAATATTATTTGTTCTAAAGATGAGAATCATGCAACATATTAAAACATTATGAACAAATAACAGGGAATTCTTCCCTGCCTTTATTTTCCATCCTTTATGGATGACAAGTTAGTTGAAATTCATAAGTATAGTCTATTTGATATTTATGTTAGTATAAGGTTACTTCTCCTTTCAAACCAGATAAAGGATATTTTTCCAAAATTTCAAAAGATCAAACTGCATATGCTTTAAAGTTTTACATCTTGTAGCCTGCTATCACACTACCTTTTCCAGGTTGTCTGTTTTTCTTATACCTATGATGTTAGACATAAGTGTCTAGAGACCAACTGGGCATTCATTCCATGTATTTAGTATTTTCCCTGTGTCACAGTCTAAAAGTGCTACTATTGCTGCCTTGTCACAATTCTTCTGCTAAATTTCTCCTTTGCTCCATGCTATTGTTGTGCTGGGTTTTTTTGGTGGTGATTTTTTTGGGGGTTTTTTCGGTGGTGGTTTGTTGTTTTTTGTTTTGTGATTTGGTTTTTTTTTTTTAGTATTACACTGCACTTCTCAAGTTATTTGCGTCTTTTTTCTTTCTTTATTTTGTTTTGAATAATCACTTGATAAAAAAGTGTCTGTGTACACATGTCATTTTTTTGGTGCTCGCCTGGTTAAGGGAAGTACCTATGACAACATACTAAGTATCCTGAAAAAAATCAAGAAATGGTTTCTTCATGTCCAATAAGTTGGCTTTTACATAAATATACTGGTGATAAATGATGGAAAAATTTCTGCAGTATAATCCTTTTCTCTTAGTGTCATGCATTTCCTTGGAAGAAGTGGCTGAGCTAAGTGGTAATGGTGGAAGTACTAAGAGAAGTTAATACACTAGGTTGCTCACTTCCTTCAGAATAACTATTAGCTACCTTATGCTACCAGCATCTTCTCTGTCTCTTTTGCACTGGAAGAGACACTTACTGTCACATAAATTAGAGACAAGGAGCTCTTAGAAAAAACAGTGGAATTTAGGCTCTTAGGAGAACCCTAATTCTGTTCTAACTGTCCAGACCTTGGTCATGGTATGAATACAAGCCTACACTGCAAGCATAATAAGGTCATAATGCTTAATCTCTCATAGCTTCAAGGTTGTAAGAAGGAGGATCACCCAGTTAAAAATAGAGGTTCTTTTGTTTACATGGTATTAAAAATATGTTGTCAACACCTATCTATAGATCACTTGACCCCAATGTATAAATGGGAACTACCTTAACCTTCCCAGGCTAAGTGTAAACTTAGCCAATGAAGAAGCTCTATTGACAACAGAAGGATGCATCATGAAAAGGTGCTAATCACCACAATCAATAAATATGCTCAAGAAATTATACAATATATTTAAGATGAATTCTTGCATATTCTTTGACTTAGCTAAAAAACTACCACCATTAACATCTCCTTCTATATTCAAGTATTTGCTAGTGCTACAGCCCTGTGCTATTGCAAAAGGAATATTATTATTTATGTGGGCACAAAACATGTAGTACAGTAGTAGTACTGTATAAACCATAAACAATATAGCAAATAATAAACATTATTTTATCTTTCAGATAAATAGGAATATCAAGACAAATATAGGTCTTTTGCATATAGTAGTTCATGTGAAAGTATTCATGTACCACAAAATGCAAAATATGCCTCACTGACTCAGTCTTAGGCTCTCTTTTTCAGAATGTTCCCCTGGGAGAAGGTAGTTCTAAATATTCGAGAAGGTGGCAAAATTTTCTTAATATGTGTTGTTTATTATGTTATGCTGTTTGCAGAGTAATTTAAGATGCAATCCAGAATCTTGAGATATGTTTTATCAACTCCAGTAGATGATTGGAGAATATTAATATCGTAATACAACTATTTGGCCATTTTAAAATTTAATTTGTAACTGATATTTTATTCTATAGGTTAGTAAAAAAGGAGAACTGAGAACTGATTGACAACAGGAAGCAACATATTCCACATTTGGACAGTTAAAAAACAGTGCCTTCCTTTCATATAGTCATACAGCACTCTTAGAGCACTGAAGGCCTGCTTTATGGGGATTCACATGGGTGAATAGGGTTTGTGTTGAGAACAGCTAAGGGCAGTCTGACATAATGTTCTGCCTACAGCACAGGAGATTCTTTGGCCATCTCTGAGTAGAAAAAAAATGTCATTTTCCAGGTGATATATGGAGATTTTGCTTCATGAATTCCACAAAATGTTACCGTAGACATACTGTCCCATTTAGTTTTCTTGTTTCTGTAAATCATGAGAAATTACCTAGAGGACTATAGAGACATGCAATTTTGCTGCTGTGGAGTGCATGTGAGAAGAATTGAGCCCACAAAGTTATTTTCCATTTGCAATGCTTCCAAAATATGGAAAATCTCGTACTTGGATACATGTGTAAGGAAGATAAGCTGCTTAAACATTTCATACTGAGGTACCAAATTGTAACCCTGCTGACTAGACAATCAAGCAATTCATTTTCCTTACAAGGTAGGCAGGTGCAGTACTAGGCAAAGTTTAGCTTGTTATTCTGTAACAATGAAAAATTTTCAGATACACTTGGGAAAAGCAGATGGTCATTTCTTGACTTTCCATAATCATGGTATAAATGCAATGCCATAAATTAGCAAAATACTTAACTTGTCTTTCTTATACAATTTATACACATTATATGGGCAGATTTGGCATTTGGGAACGTACTTGCATATTTTTATGTTTATTTTTTAACTTGCAGGACTATAGTGCTACATAGTGTTTATATTAAAAACTGTTAAATAATTCCTCTTGCTCCTGGATATTCATAATCTTTATGCATATGTAGACTGTTGTCCTCACCCATCTTTTACCCTTTACCACTTAACTGTTGCTTAACCAAGCAATACATATTTCACACTTTTTAAAAGTTTTCCTCGTTGGTCAGCACTGTAGTCCTGTGCTCATTTTTACTGCTTTTTTATTCATTCCCTCTATTTTTTCAATATCTATCTGACAATAAACAGTTGTGAACGAAAGCACTCTATTATACCTCCTGCTAAACAGGAAATAAGCCAAGTGAAACTGTTATTTCTTGTCTCATTGTAAGATTCAAATTGCACAATTCATGTTTGTTTCTTTCTTTGCAAGATCATCTACTACTACTCTGAGGATCTTAAAGCTTTATTGCTTTTCTGTTTTATTTTTTCTGCTGAATCAAGTGTACTCCTAGGTGTGTATCAATCCCTCTTGAAAAAATTTGGAGAGCAAAGGAAATAACAGAGCAAAGGAAATAACAGTTGTTTAAAAAGTTATTTCAATTTATCTGATTTCACTGACAAACTGAATGAAGCCATGTCAAAGGACATTTTATGGAGGACACTGGCAGGAATTGGAGTGATAGTAGTGATGGAATGTATGCATAAATGTATAGGAAATAATGGAGGTACCTTACCTTGAGGAATAATTACCACTTGTATTGACACATTTATTCAATTCAGTTTTATCTTAAGATTGAAAGAAAATGTAAATATTCTAGTCTTAACAATTTTAATACAGGAAAAAAGAGAATGAAAAAGTTTAAGAGAAGAAAAAGCATCCCAGAGAGCATGAGAATGCAAGGCCCATGATGAAGCAATATGTTGTATTTTTCTCACTCCAGAGCCTGATGTAAAGCTGAAAAGTACATACCAAAGTAATCAATGAAAAGATTAGTTTAGATTAAGGTATAAGAATAGTATGTGCATATCTTGATTCGCTTTGCTCTTTGCTAAGGATGAGATGTGCAGGTATATGGGTCATACATTGGTTAAAGTCACATCAATCCACCACACAGAACAGGGGTTCTAGAAAGAAGGCCTTGTAAGTACCAATGTTAGCTGACTTAGTTATGTTAGTCAGAGATCTAGTAACCCTCAGGTCTGAGAAATGTGCAGATACACTTGAAAGAGGCAAAAAGGTAAGTAAAGCTCATTTGTAATTGACAGAGGAAGATGCCATGTACAACAAGGTAATCTGTGATACAAGACAGCAGCAAAACCAAATATCATCAAGACAAAAATTAGTAGAAAAGTGATTCTGGGAACAGGGAAGCAAAAAATGGAAAAGGAAAGATGTAAATACTTCTTATAAAACACTCCTGGAGAGGGCTAGAGAATTCAGAATTTGACTCAAAAAAGCCTGAAATATGAGCAACGTGATGCTAAACAACATAGAACAAGAAAGAAAAGCTTTCCATCCATACAGATTCCAAATACTACTGGGTCAAGCTAGAGTGTGGATAAACAAACAAGCAACATGCAAACGTGGAGAAGTCCAGGCAAGTTTGAGCTCTCAGCAGATGGACAGAAGGATGCAAATATATGCAGCTATCAGGGCATCAGCTGGGCCATGTCCAGACTGTTTCCAAAATAAGAACTGAATATCAAAAGGATTAATGCTCTCATCTACCACTAAGGAAATCAGCCCAAGTCTTATGAAGTAAATTTGTGTTTGGAATTAAGGGGATGAAATAATGACACTTGTGGGTTTTCGAGGTCTTTCAGAAACTCAGTAGACATCTTTCCTTCTAGACCGGTGTTTTGACATTCATCACTTCATGTGTTTGTGTTTTCTTCAATCTGTTTGCAGGCTACATGAGGATTTTTTTCCTGTAGATTAATTTCAATGTCCTGTCAAGATCAGATTTTGTCCCATACTGTGTAAGCCACAGTATCACATTCAAAAATGTCCCTTCATCTATTATTTTAGTAAGTAGAGCTGGGTAGAAGATGATTGTCCATTCTGCTAGTCTGATGACAAAATCATCTTCGCAGACTTTTGGGGGTTTTTTCCCAATTTTACTTCTAGAAGTACAAAATTAAATCGATGACTGCTTTTTCAGATGGAATGATGAAGACTGAGGGCCCAGGTGTTTTGTCTTGCTTCCAAAATGTCTACCAAGCAGGCCATGAGGCTACGAGGAAGGCAGAAAGATTAAGACGTCTACCTCAATGACAGATCCTTCTGACACCTTTAGAGATGCAAGGATCTGTATCGGCAGTCTACAATAAAAATACCAGATATTTGCCTTAGCTTCTGAAATAATTTTATCTTCTGTGTGTTAGATACAGTGGCTGAACTTACAGTTCTGAGCATTTCATACCTGCTTTGTACTGTCCTTAGGCTGCAAAGACCAATTTGGAACACAGTGTTGGACTGTAGCAGGGTGATCTAACAGATTGTAGATCAGATTCAATTCTCCGGAAAATTACCCTCTAAGGTAATTAGCAAGATACAGGGGAAACATGATGCAGCTTAACCATCAAGGTTAGAAGATTTAAGTTTATGACAGTGAACAAACTGATCAGCAACATTGCGAGTTTTCCTGGAGTAAAACACTCTTACACCTGTAAATAACATTTACTGATAACAGAACTCTGACAGAACTGGTACAAGTGCCGTTGTAGAGAGTAATGAGATGAAACCAAATCTTTCCCTAAATTAGTTGGATCTGTTGGAAATATAAATACAACTGATGATGAACATTACATTCACTGCTTTCCTATATTCTCAAAACCAAAGAATGCTTTTTGTTTTGTTTGTGGCAACAGAAGTAATGCAATAAAATAAGAGATTTTCTTAAACTCGAAAACATTAATGTATTATTTAATAATGTTTGGCAGAGGATAACATTATGAATGAAGTTTTGGAAGGCAAAGTAAGAGTTGTTCTGTTATTCATACTCCTGAAGTTGTGAGTCTCATTAATCAATAGGCCCTCCCTGATGATTTGCTGTAAACTTAGGTCAAGGGAAACATTCAATACTGGTAATTTTTTTAACTCAGCTGAAGGTTTTAATGCCTTCAGGTGGAGTGTGGTACTGTCAGAAGAAGCAGCAGGTTGCTACATGGAAGAGTCAGATCTGAGCCATGATTCTTCACATTGGTTTAGAAACCCTGAATGTCTTCACTAAATACAATATGATAGTGTAATATGCGTCTGACTGTTTGCAGACTAGCAGAAAATTTGCTTTTAAAAATGACTGTATAAAATTATACTTCGTTACTCAGTAGATGAATTCTATGTGTGAGTCACACCTGCCTGTTCTGGTGATAATTTTTTTCCTACTTATTATTGCTATTAGTCCTGCTGAGCTAACACAGCTGAGAGACAGCAAACTGCATTCTGTTATTTCTTGAGTGTCATCCACAGACACGTTTGTTATGTTCCACTGAATTACATCTGCACAGCCCAGTTGTAACCTATGGGACCATACATTTTTACAATGAGAACAGAATCTGAAGATAGCAGGAGTTTTACTTATGTAACTGGAGGCATAATTTGTCTCCTGGAAAGAGAGAGCTTGTCTTTACAAGACTCAGGCAAGTTTACAATACGAACAGCTTACATATGACTTGTCCATTGAGAATCACAGAGAGGCATTGTTGGTTTTATATTACCACTCTTCAGCATGCAGCACATTAATAGAAAGACTTTTTACTGTCTCAATCCCTTTTTTATGATCCAGTTGGTTTACTTGGTTAATTCAGTTTGCTTTTTTCCAGTTAACATTGAATTCACTAGTATCCTTCCACTTGTATAGCTACTTTTGTGTATATATGGACACAACAACATGGCTCTATTACTGAACTGGCATACTTTCTCTTTGATAAAAATTGGAGAATTTAATAGTGCATTCTGGTTTGTTTATTCTCTTTTATAGTAATTGTTTTTGCCTTCCAGTCTTTCGCCTCTTTTAAAAGTAGCTGCAGAACAGACTGAAGGGTATTCCTTATCTTGTGCTGTCATGAGCACTGACCACCAGTGTCAGATCACTTCTGTGAACACCATGCTTTAGAGTTTCTCATGTATTCTTCACTGAAAACAAATTAAAAAGCCCACAAACAATGTTTTCGCCATCTCATAAACTTTATTGAGCAGATACAAATAGAGATTAATGGAGAAAGAAAAAGGGGAAGAAGCAATAAAAAGGATGCATGTAGGCAAAAATAAGCCCATACGAGCCAAACACTAATTCCGAGAAGAGCAGAGGATCTGCGGACATTAGAAAGACAAAGCATTCACAAGATAGGAATACAAGGAATATAGTACAGTTGAAGAAGCACAATGACCTTTGAAGATGTATATAAACTAGAGACAGGTGGGGAATATAAATTCCAGTCGTGAACTACAAGTGAGATTATTAAGTAGAATTATCTGTTCAGTTCAGAAAGTTTGATTTTAATGATATTATTTTAAGGATATACATCCTTGATCCTCATTAGTTTGACTTATCACTTTGCATTTTTTGGCAGTATCTAATCAATGTATAAGGCTCAGAAGTGTATGAATGGGATTATAGTTAATTATTTGTTTTCCCTTAAAAATATAGGAGCAGAGCCTCAATGAATGGAAATTGCTCTCTCCTTCCAGTGAACAGAGCTGTACTGATTTACACCAAGCCATATAGAACTTCCCTAAGGGATATTTAGCACAGTTTGTTAAATTAAGTGATCCTTGTAATGGACCACACAGAAGGTGTGAGACAAAAGTGAAAATGCCTTGAGTATAAAGTTCTGAACATTACAATTGGTGACAGAAGGCCAATCAATGAGACAGTAATCCTATAAAAATACAGAAAGATCAGATTGCTTGCTGAATTGGAATTGCTTTAATACAGATGCATGCAAGGGGATAGGAAAGGAGCTGGAAACTTTCCATCTGCTTTGTATACAAAGTGATTAGATTGTGATCACTTAGTCCAAAAGGATAGAAATGATGCACAGTTCTGCCAGGATAAGACATGCAAATTGGATCAATTAAGCTTTGAGAGTGCTCAGACAATCTGGTAGAGAAGTTTACATGCTGTGTCAAGTGAAACTTAACAAAGATCAGTCCTGAATGCTGGGGGGCAAGTATTATAGTGATTTAAACTCTAATCTCCAAGAGTAATTCATTGTTTTCAGACTCGGTTATAAAACTGATCAGATACCATAATAAAACAATCAGATACTATAACAAAAGAGCCCTTCAGGAAGTGTTTGATGGTATACACAAGCAATATGACAGACAGTTTAGTAACAGTCATCTGAGTTGAAACATTTGACGTAGATGAGAGTAAATTCAGGCGATTGATCTTGTTTGTAGTTAATGGAATACACAATGCTAATAACGCCTATACTTTCATGTTGATCACAATGCTTCAGAAGCATGGAGTGTTCTCATAAGGAACTCATTGTGTACTCTATTTTTATTGAACCAGAGCTCACTCAAAAGGGCAACAACGTGAAAATGGTATTTAGATAAGACTGCTTTAATTTCATCATGGACTATCTAGGAATTTGAATTATTCATTCCTATACAATGTGTTTTATAGTGGCAAAAGGGAATGTTGTTTCAGATAATTGGAGGGGTCTTCTTGTAAATCAAAAGTTCTCAATATATGTGAAGTGCTGGAACCTTCAGAAATGAGTTTCTGAAAGAAGACTTTAAACATTTTCAGTAGAATCCAGATGGCTTTCAGAATTAGAAACAGGTCTGTATAATTTGAATTTTAATGTAGATTCAGCAAGTATACATGACCAATGCAAAATAACACCTGCCATTTCAGTATTTTCTCATAATTTGTTTATCAATGGCACATAAATTGATTGTATTGCCAGCATTTAATGGCAGTGAGTAAGAAAAACAGCAAGGATGTGTTCTGGTGAAAACACGAAGAACAGATGAAAAAATCCTGTGTTGGCATCAGCATTATACATGGCAAATATCTATGGGGTTTTTTGAGAAACAATGAGTGAATTTCAGTTTTAATCCATAAATACTCCCCTTACATTTGAAATGTCAAAATATGATTTAAGGAAACAAGGTGCAATGGCTGCATAGGAGTTTGATTAGATTGTCCTTATTAAACACTCATCATACCAAAATAGAAAAAGGCACCAGGAGAGCACTGCCCTATACGTACAGCTGTTATAATCCTTCTAAGCTGGAAGGCTTTACAATTAACCTAGTATTGTTCGTGTTAAGGCAGTTTGTTATGGTTTAGAAATACTAATGCATTATCCTCCCCCTCAAATGTTTTCTGAAAAACAGCGCAAAACACAGGCATTATAAACATTTCTTTTCTAGCCTTTAATCCTATGGAGTAAAAATGCCTATCAAAATATGAATTACTATCTTGAGATCAGTCTGGTTATATCTGAAAACCCTGACAGATCTGCAAATTTGAATGGTTAAAAAAAATGTTAAGAAGAAATCAAAGCTATTAAAGTATTTAATTGCAAAGGATCACTTTAAATGATCTGAACAGTTTAAGGTAGACTTTCAAATGTCCGTATCTACTGTGCATACCCTACTTCAGCTTGTTCTGAATACTGATCAGCTACAGTGTGAATTTATGTAATGGAATCACTTAAGCTTTCAATTCTGCTTCTTACAATTAGTCTATGTGATGCACACTGCTGTTCATTAAAGCACCCTTCTTTTGCACAGGGATTAAAGCTCTATTTCGGAAAGGCGCTTAGGCATATGCTTAGTACCAACTTTCATGAGTGTTAAGCAAGTCCTGCCATGCTGTAAATGGATAAGGATGATTTTCTAACTTAAAGAATTCTAAAACAGAGATTTAATTTGACTTAGCACAGCCTTACATTTCCCTACTCTTTGGAGTAAATTTTCAACAATGGGCTGTTAATTAACTAGCTAGTATATATGGATGGATGGGTGGATATCTATTTTAGAAATGCTTTTGGATAAAAATCAATGTGATATACCATCTTCAGTGAAATACATAAGAGCAGGGGAAAAATAGGAAAAAAATATTTGTCTGATAGCCTACTGAAAAAAGAACCACTTATTTGTCACTCAGTGTTTTACCTTTACTGAACTGCAGTGTTCATAGTAGTTAATAGAAAGCACTACAGAAATGTTAGGGTGTTTAATCAAGCCACACTGAAAAAGAGATTCTAAATGAAACATAAAGGCACTGACAACAGTAACTTGTGTTTTAAGATAATGAGTTAACCAAGAGATTCTTCTGCTCTTTCTAAGTGAACTCATTTTAAGATATAAGACAAGTTTTTACAGGAAGACATCTAATATTATACTTTATTTGGTCATGCATTGCTTTTTCATGTTATGTTGTGTCATACTAGCAATGAAATTGTAATGCTTTGCTGTAGATTTTCATTGCTGCCCTTTTCATGTGAAATAGTTTACTCATATTAAAATCTTATAGTAAAATTTTACATTCAAAATTCTTTGTTCTTGCTTTATTTCCTTGACCCCCTGTCAGGTCTGAGCAGTTATGACTCTCCCAACATACCTTCCAAGGACTAATTATGTGTGATACAGGCATTGTGTCAAATTCTTAATTTTGCATTTTAAATCTAGGAGAAGTCCCACTGATCATAGTGTGAATTCTTATGGGATTAGATTTGTGGAAATGCTTTGAGAAATATCTGTGTGTTGACTATAAAACTTTCAGGAAAGTCAGCACCAGGTATTGCATTTATCCAAACATATAAACCTTTATAAAGAAAGACAATAGCAATTTAAGTTTTAAGAAGCAAACCACAGCAACAAACACTGATGCCTTGACATGTATATTATCATTTATGTATGTTAAAAATTGAGACACAGACCAGCATGTTAATTCTGGTTTTTTTATCAGTTTCATAGATTTTATTTAACAAATCCTTAACTGTTTTCAAGGAATTAGTTAGTGTGGCTGTGGACCCAGTTAATTACATTTTTTTTTGTTTTGTAAATCTTTCATCATTAAAATGATCAGACTGTGCTGTCTTCTGTCGTCCAGTACTTTATAAGCTTCTGCAGACACAATTAGTCATAGTAATTCAACTTTTCTATGGTTACATATTTCACCATTGTCTTCTAGTCTGTCAGAGTTTCAGCACTTCCCACTAACCTGCAAGGTAAGATTACAAGTGGATTTTTAGTAGCATTAAACTTTCAAGGGCAAATTAAATTTGAGGAATTGATACAACATAAAACCAAACTAAAAACAACAGAAAAAAGCTCTACACCCTCTGGGTATCTATTCCTTGGTACTAATGTTCTTTGGAAGCAGGTTCCTATGAGAAAAATCATTATCAACCAAGCAACGCTGCAAGCTGTTTTGGATAGTTGAAGCAGAAACAGGATAATCAGTCTAAACTATAGATCAGTAGTTTGACAAAGAAGAGACAATATAGGTGGTAAAATTTCCACTCTAAAAAAAAGACATTCAT
>JAOXJK010000012.1:103399660-103445256 GCA_025774025.1 Xenus cinereus | reverse complement strand
GCTGCCCCATCCCTGGAGGGGTTCAAGGACAGGTTGGAGGGGGCTTGGAGCAACCTGGTGTGGTGGGAGGTGTCCCTGCCCAGGGCAGGGGGTGGGACTGGATAATCTTTAAGGTCCCTTCCCACCCAAACCATTCCATGTCACTGGGCAGACCAGCCACAAACCTCGTGGGTAGGTGCTAATAACAGCAGTTAATTTTATCCTCACCCGGCTTGTTTCCAGGAGAACCCCCCACCCTGCCCTGCCTGGGGTCCCAGCAGGGAGCAACCAGCCTCTCAGGGGCTCCATCTTCCCAAAACCAGTGGGAGCTCCCAGATGGCACCCGCACGAACGAGCCAAGATTTGCAACATCCCCATTTATGAATTTTGTGGTAGGTGCTTCCCCCGTGGCTGCGGGGATGGAGAGAGCACTGAAGCGGTGCCCATCGGGGGGGATGCTCACCGTATCCAGCGCGGCGGGAGGCACCGGGCTCCTCCGTGGTTTTCCTGAAAGAGAGAAAATTCCTGAAAATCCCAGGTCGGAGCAAACCCTACCAGGGGTTACAGACCACAGCAATGACTAAGCCAGAAGGACCATCCATGAAACCTCCCCATGACTTTATACAGGAAACACATCAAGCAATGAGGGAATGAAGAGTTTGGGGTCAAATCCCAAGATGGGAATATCAATGCCTGAATATTGCAGCAGGGTTATTGCAGCCGTGTAGTTCTTGGGTGTTTTGGTGATGGGGAAAAGGGGATTTATTGTGTCAAACTGCTTGTAAGCAAAGAGTGGCCATTTCTTTTTCATGATATACCTATTACGGACAGTCACAGCTCACTTCCTTGGGTTTGATTTAAATGGTTGCCAGTAGAATGCAGTCAGACTGAAGAAAATCTAGAAAAAGTCACTACTGACCATCAATAAATTAAGCAACCTGACCAAGCTGAAGATGTCCCTGCTCGTTACAGGGGGGTTGGACTAGATGACCTTTAAAGGTCCTTTCCAACCCAAACTATTCCATCATTCTAAGTGTACCCCAAGCCACATCCATAGGGCCCAAAACCCAATCCCAAATCCCAAACATTCCCATATGTTGCATGAACTTCATCTGACCTTGGCTCCAAAGCTAGGTTTTGTTAGTTTTTTTTTAACCTACCTTGCTATTGATGAGTTTGCAGTTTCCTTAATTTGATCCAGCCTTCGGGTCGTACCTAGCAGCAAGAACAAAATGAGATGTTAATGATTACAGCAACAGCAGGGCATCCACCAGAGAGGATTCCCAGGTTTCCCATTTTTCCAGGATTCCCATTTTTCTAATGCATCCCAAACCAGCTTCCAAATCATTCACTCGAAATACGTAAATGGCCCAAATGGGAAACTGTAAATAGAGGAAAAGCTGGTGTTGGTGCAGACCACAGAGCGAGCAAACACACAGCGGAGGAAGCTACAATCCCAACTGCTGATTTATTTCCTATTCCACCCCAAACCCATTTGATTTGGGAGACTCTCTCCTCACTGCAAGATGCCCCGGTGAGGTCGTGAGCTTTGGTCAGGCTGGGCTGAAGCAAAGGCTCATAGTGGGGTTTGTGGGGCTGAGAGTGGTCCCAGGGAGAGGAGCGGCCCCGCGGAGCCTGTCTGCAGACGGTGACATTTAATACAGACCCCGTCAGCAGCTCGTTTCAGGATAAAAATCAAAAGGTCAGCGCCAAACCCGACTTGCCGCAGGAAGCAGAAAGAGGGTGATGATAAATGAGTCACTCCCATCGATTCGGGTTCACCCACACCGTTGTTTTCACAGGGCGAGAGGAGTTGTTTGAAGAACCCAAGTTATTAAGGCGCTGCAGTTCAATGACACGGCTTTGGTGATTTATTTTCAGTGCAAGGGGAGATTTTTTTCCTAGAGCTCAGAATTCGCATCGCTAGAAGCATCTACGGTGGCTTTGACATCTCGGTCTAATACAATTTCACAGCCTGTCTGCCAGGTCACCCTTTTATTTTAACTTTCACCCCATTCTGTGCACACAGGACCCCCACCCCCGGCAACGCGGGAGCCCCGCGAACCGTTCGTACTCACTGGAATAGGATCGGATCACCTCAAACCTCTGCTGGCTTTCGTGCCTGGAAAAAATAAGAGGCACAACCTCAGCTGAATTTTGGGGTCTGTGCCAAGAAAAACAGCTAGCAGAGAGCTCCCTGTTTGGTGAGCAGAGGGAAGGGAGCGCAGCCTCCACGCTGGGCTTGGGGAAACGCTGCGGTGCATCAGGGCAGGACCCACACAAGGGGGGAGCAGTTTCCCCAGAGTCCTCTTTAAAGTCAAGATGTCCTTATGGACCACTGGCAGAGCAGCCAGCGTCAGCTCAGGGAAGGACCCAGGGATGAGGAAGACATTTAGGATAATTCGCACTCTAACAAATTATGCAACGGTTAAGACCAGAAGAGCATTTTCACCCACAAAAAACTGGGTGTTCACCCATGAAATGGCTTCAGGCCCCACTGCTTCACCTCCACTGCTGTCCCTGCCCCCTCAACATCCCTTAACATCCACCTGAAAAAAATAACAAACGTGATCAACAATAAAGATAGCATATATGGCAATAACCTCGTGACTTTTTAGTTTACAGGAGAGCTGCTCTTCAAAGCACGACAGGATTCAACCACTCTTCTGCAGCAGGTGACCATGGCACTTACTAACTCTGATTTTGAAAGCATCCCTTTCCCCCTTCCCCTTTCATTTGGGTCACCCCCCATCTGAAACTGGTATTCACCGCTCAAAGCTGGCGGGGAGATGAGGGACCTCACCGCAAAGCCTGCAAATATAGAGTTAAACCGCTTTGCTCACTATAGGCCCGAACTAACCCAAAACAGATCTCGAAAAAGAGCACACGATACCACAAGTCTGAAGTCAAACCGCCCAACCCAGGTATAAATCTCAAGAAGTGGGGACAACTCAGCGCGAGGCCGCGGGGGACGGAGCCTGCGCTGGCTTTTCCATGGGTTCTCCGATGGCCAACACCAAAGCCTTTCCCTGGCCCAAGGCAAGTGGGGGAGAAGGAAACACCCCGACCCCGTGGAAGCCTTCACAGATCCCCTTCGCACCACATCTACTCCTATATCAAAGGTTACAAGCCAGCTTTTTTTTTTTTTTTAATATAATTTAGCTGTGGTTTGTCTGTTGCTGAAGGAAATAGGGGGGCGTGCATGTGTGTGAAATGCATTTCCTTCGCTGCCTCTGCCGCGGGTCGGTGGTTCCTCTGGCCCAGGGTCCCACCAGCACCAGCCAAGGGCAGGGTCTCCTTTATGAAGTTACCAACCTCTCTACCTCACCTCGGGGCACGACGGGTCGGGATAAGGACTTGCCCTTCCAATTCTCCCAGACTTTTTTCCAACTGGTTAATGACTCACAGGCATCAGGGTCAGAGATTCAGTTTCATTTTGGATTATTCTTTCTAAAGGCATTAACCCTTTCAGCAACGCCCTGGGCTGGGGAACGCAGCCCTGCTTGCCCCATTCTGGGGTTATTTTATTTTATATAAATCCAGATTTAGGCTGTGAGGGGTGGAGCGGGTCTGGCCCTGGCCAGGATCTCACCCCGGGCGAGCTGTTTTGGGGGAGAAACACGACTGTGAAAGGCAACTTACGGGCTCCTCCGCTCACTCGGCTGCTTCTCTCGCTTGGCAGCTGGAAGACAAGGGGCAAAAAAAAAAAGCTCTCAGAAAAGGATGATTTGGGAATTAATAAAACACATTCACAAAACTTCTTCAACTGGGAGCACGAGAGGACGGCAGAGGCAGTTTCAGCAGTTGCGATAGGTTTTGATTTATTTTTTTAAACCGTGTCCAAAGCGCAGTTATTGTCTTCAACACCACAAAGCAAGCAAGTCGTTCCTGTCCCCAAAACCCCACCCTGCTCTCAGAGGTGGGCCTGAACCCCCACTGGGGTGGGTACTGGCCCCATTCCCTTTGTATTTAATATATATATATGATATACATTCCGTGCCTCTCCGCCCCAGAGACTCTGCAGGATCTGTGCACCCACAGATGCTCCTCCTGGGTGAAGCATCCCAAAGCCCCCCACCACAGTGCCCATGGAGAAGGGTCTGCAGTCCGTGGGGCTGGGAAGCACCCCAGGGAAGGGGTGCTGCAAGGTCCGGGGGTCCTTCTCCCCCTGCAGTCGCTCCCTGGCCACCAGCAGAGACCTTTCCCAGCTCAACCTGCTGGGAGCATCCCAAGAGGGCGAAGCTCTCCACGGCCCAGCAAGACCAAACCCACTGGAGGGGACATCCCAAGAGGAAAAAGTCTGCCCAGTGTGACCCCCCCTCCAAGCCCAGCCCAGCCCAGCCCGGGAAGGACCTTACCGGAGAGCTGGCACTTGACGCAGAGGCTGATGGTGGCCCCGAGCAGCATCAGCGCGGCGGCCGCCCACAGCAGCTCCAGCTGCACCATGGCCCGGCCGCATCCAGCCTGAAACACACGGCGAGGGGAGCCCCTGAGCACGGGGGGGCACACGGGGGGCTGCCTACCCCCACCTCAGGGCGCCTTTACCCCCAAAGAGCCACGTTCTCTCTGCCTCCGCGCCCCCCAAAGAGCCGGGGTTTTGCTGAGGATGCTGAAGAGACTCCAGGCCTGCAGACACACCGGCAGCCCCAGGAGGACCCGAGCAGACCCCGGCAACCACCCCAGGGCCGAACCTCCGTACTGCCGCCGGGAAGGAGAGGAGCTCATGGCATTTCGGCACACGGAGGAAAAACCCACCTGGATTTACTCCCTCCCCATCCCATAACCCACGTTGCTGTCATCAAACAGCATCCTCAGATATTATTTTTTAATACTCAGAAGAGAGGGCAAGAAGGGAGGCGCTCGGAAATATTCAGGACCCTCTTACAAGGCTCTCTGGTTGCTTCCCCACAGCGCAGAATTACTTTAAATGTTAAATTCCACACACTTTTTCCTGCGTTGGGCTGGTTCAGACACCAGCTCTTCCCCTCCTTTCCATGACAGGCTCTTCCACAAACAGCAGCTAACATTTTGTAATAATCAGCATGATTTGGCTCCAATTTCTTCCTTTAAAATACAAAACATCCTATAAATATCACGGAAACCAGCCTGCTGGGACTAGGAAAGATTGTTTAGCCCATTCCTATTCCCCAGGGCCAAATTTCCTTTACTTCCAGATCGTTTTAATTTATTTGTGTTTTGAATAAACTTCTTTGGCCCCGAGGGATGGAGATGCTTCAACTTGCCAAAGGCCAGAACATCGTTACTCTGCCTGGTAGGAAGCTTTCCTGCCATCTATCCTGAATCTCCCTTATAATCCATGACTGTATTTTATTGGTATAGCCACTGTGGATGAAGAAAATTACATATATATATATATAAAAAACTAACAACTAAAATAATTAAAAATCATTAAACAAATATCAGTAACAGCTGATAGAAACCAGCAGCCTGGTTCTGCCCTGCTCAGCACCTTCTGCCTCCTCTTGTGCAAAGCGGAATAAATAACATTTTCCTGCCCAAACTGCGAGCCACACCGACACCGCCTTCGCATGGGAGAAAGCCCGAAGGTCTCAGTCCCAGTCCCACACCAGTGTCCTCACTGCGACTGCCGAAGGGCTGCCTGGGCTTTGGTGCTAGCACCCTCGCAGCACTGCCCAAACACCCTCCGGCCACCCAAAAGTGACCTCAAAGCCAGCAGGACGTTGGCTTGATAGAGACACCTCTGCTTGTGAGAAACCTGGGGTTATTTCTCCTCCCTTCAAGGCTCCCGGGGCTCACAGGGACACGGCAGCTCCCGGCACTCTCTCCAAAATGGTTTTGCTCTTTATAGACCCCTGGGGACCTTTCCCTGCAGAGCTTCTTGCAGCAGATGAATCATTTAAGGTTAACAACATGCCCAGACCCCCATGGACCCACCCCGGAGGGGCCGGAGCAACACCCCGGGACCAGCACCCCCAGCTGGGAGGTTGGGGATGGAGCCTGGTCAAAACCATGTGGTTTCTCACATCATTTTTCCTTGACTCAACATCCCCTCTGGAAATCATGAGCCGTGGATCATCCCCACAGCATCTGCAAGAGGCAGCTAAGGGAAGTTGGCCCAATGTTGCTAACCAAAATTCATTATACAAAAGGTTCTAAAACATTACTGGTTTGTGGGGCTTTTTGGTTATTGTTTTGGGAGCGGGAGTTCCTCTCTCTTTTTTCTTTTTCTTTTTTTTCCTTTATCTTTTTTTAAAGAAAGACAAGGCAGAGCTGAGGGCACCAGACAACACTGACCTAGTTTGTGTCTTTGTAGGACAGAGCCCCCGTCTCCCTTCTAGAGCCGGTTTTATTTCGGCAGCAGCGCAGCAAACCCAGGTTTGGGTGAGCTCCCCAGGAACACCAAAGGTGGTTATCTCCAGGGGTTGCCAGCTGGGCACAGCACATCCCAACCCCACCACGGTGTCACCCAGGGAGAAACCCCGCCAGGGACACCGGGTCACAAGCAACAACACCAGCCCGGGGGTCATCATTTGTCTTCACCACACACCCAAGTCCCCGGAAATCCTTCCTTTTGGCACAAAACCTCCCCTCGTAAGGAGCTGACGGAGGAAGGCGATGAACAGATTTATGAGCAGCAGAAGGCTGGAGGCACTTACTCAACGGCTGGCGGGATATAAATAAAATATTTGGAAGGCTGAACGTGCTTTCCCTGTTCTCCGCCGTGGGGAGAGGGCGAGAGGGATAAATAGGCTGGAGCCACCGAGGGCTGTGAGGAGGCCCCACTCCACGAGAAGGACACACAGAGCAAACAACTCGCCCATCAGCCCTGCTTTCAGGATGCTGAATTCAAACACGGGGAGAAAACAGGTTCCCATCTAGTTTCAGCTCTTCAGGAGTAAAATTCAGACAGTGGCAAAACACCCTCTTCTCTTTATACGCTCCTCTCTTCTCCTTTGACAGGGTTTGGGGGTTTTTGTTGGGTTTTTTTCCCCTTTTTGTACCGGCAGAGGTTTCTCCTCACACAGGGGAGCCAGTTTGGTCGTGGTGTGTGCCTCCTGCAGCCAGCGCTGTCCGAGCATGTTGGCCGTGAAATCCCCCGGGAGCAAATCCCAAATGAGCCATTCCAGGGAAGAGCGAGACGCCGGAGGCCAGATACAGTGGTGATGGCCGCAGCACGGCCCCTCTCCTGCCGGGGGGAACCACGCCGTCCCCAACGGGGCTGCGCTTTTCATGGCCTCGGGTATTTTTAGCAGTCAAAGAAACAAAGTTTTTTTTTTTTTTTAAAAAAATGGGAAGAATTAATGAACTTGCAAAAGATCACTCGCTCTGTACGCGCTCAGTCTCGTCAGCACAGCTGCTGCGTGGAGGGTTTCTAGTCCTAAATTAAGGATTAAACCCAGTAACAGGGCTCAGTGCACACAGCCAGGGGAAGGAACGGTTGTTTTATCAGGGGAGACTGAAAGGTCTCTCGCTTTTAGGCATACTAAAGCGGAGAGTGAGAGTACCTGGACGTTCCCTGCCCACCTCTCCCAGAGAAACGCCACGGCAAGAAAAAATCTTTAAATTTAAATAAGACAACGCTGGCATAAAAATGAATGGGTATAAGATGGATACGCACAGGCTAGAAATAAAATTCCTAACAGATGGAAAGTCTGGAAGAACTTTCCAACAGCAGCAGAAGAGGCAAAAATCTCCCTTAAAAACCCTTTAAGAGTACTTAAAATGCACTTAATTTCTTTTTTCTTTTTTTCTGCTGAAGAACCAGGAGAATGAGGAATGTGTCGATGTGGCATCAGCGAAAATGGCTGCTTTTCTGTCAGATCATTTCTGATGAAGTCATTTTAGCCCTTCGCAGATGTCAAGCCCACCCCCCCGAGTTCACTTCTCAAGACAAAGACTGAAATTGCAGGTTTATGTCACGTATTCAACCTATTTGTTAAAAAAAACATGCCCCAAAGGCAAAAACAAAACAGTCTTTTCTCCCTTCCAGAAGGTTTTGTGGTCTGCACCAGTTTGCAGTAAATTAAGACTAATTCAGACTGATTGGATGAGTCACCGGCATGAAACATAAAGTGGAGAGTTTATTTAAAAAACCTCGCCATATGAGATTTAGCACAGGGACTTGTTGAACAGATGCAATATTCAGCCTGACTCAATGTCTCTTAACATTTCTAAGAAAAGAAATGCTACTTTCTGTTTGTCTACGTTGCACAGATTGCCCCAGAAAGTCCCATCACTTCAGAAACTAAAGTTTCAGCCCAAGGAAGCTCCTGTGGTTGGAACCACTTCAACGACCAGCGTTGATCCTCCAGGAAAGCTCTTTTCCAGAGGTCTGCACATCCCAGTTCCTACCAGATTTTATACCAGTGTAACTTTTCTTAGGAAAGACACTACAGAACAGATACAGTCTGGTTTGATGCAGATATTCATGCTTGTTCTTAGGAAAGACACTACAGCACAGATAAAGTCTGGTTTGATACAGATATTCATGCTTGATGTTATGCCAGGGGAGCAGTAGATGTGCGTTGGTGGAACATAGGACAAGAAGGAAAACTGGAATTGATAAACCGACTTTAAGATAGATTATCACTTCGTAAAATGCTGAAAAAAACCAACAACAAACTTGGGTGGAAACTACAGTGCAAAATCCTAATGACAACAAATATGGCAGCGTAAGGAGGCGATTCACAGAAATATCTCGTGTTTGTCCTTAACCTCCCCTGTCTCAGGCGGCAGCAAAGCCGTGCAGCATCCCTCACCGCCCCTGCCCAGCCCAGGGGGACGCCACATTCCGAACCGCAGATATTGGCAATGCACACGCACGTAACCAAGGACTCCTGTGTACTCCAGAGCAATGAACGTGAGCCAGTCTCACACAAGATTACCCTGTCATGATCCCGTTTTGCTAAAGCGTCTGCCTCATGGCCCGTAACACACTGAACATTGATCACAAGAGAAAAGTGATGCAAAGTCAAAGCTCTTTTCTACCTAGGGTTAGTAACCGCAAGCGCTTATATGCAGTAAAATAAATATATTCATATACATGATGCCAGTCAGCCCTGAAACCGGTGGAAAACCCAGAAAGTGTAGCTGAAGTCAGCTGTTCCGTCAGATTGGGCTCTGGAGGGGGAAAAAGCATGGGCTGCAGTGGTCCCAGAAATTATAGGCAGGAGCCAGAAGCAGGACCAAACAGATTTGGGATGAGGGCAACTCAGCTCAGCCTCAACCTTCCAGAATTTTTCAGTAGATCTGAGCGTAGAAATAACACAATTAAAAAAAAAAAAAGCCATAGGATCATAGAATAGTTAAGAGTTGGAAGGGACCTTAAAGACCACCTAGTTCCAACTCACCCTGGCAGGGACACCTCCCACCAGACCAGGTTGCTCAAAGCCCCATCCAGCCTGGTCTTGAACCCCTCCAGAGATGGGGCAGACACAACATCTCTGGGCAACCTGGGCCAGTGTCTCACCACCCTCACAGGAAAGACCACCCTCACAGGAAAGCTGTGGCCGTGCTGCCATCAGGAGATGTAAAGAGTAATATCATAAAATGGGCAATCTGGGTTGTATGGGACAGACTCTCCCCTTGGGTCCAGAGCGGCGTAAGTGCTGCTGAGAAAAGATATTTGGCAGTTCTCCTACCTTGGAGCTCGTCGGGTGATGGCCGTGAGCAGCAGCCAGGAGCAACCTCCAGCATGTTGCTTTTCAGAGGGGTTTTGCAGGGGTGACCTTGAACTCTCTTGGAAAGGGTCACCAAGGTCTAGTCTCGGATCTCTGAGCTCACTGAAATCAGCAGGACACCCCACCTGCCCCAAAGCCTTCAGAGGAACCCCATGCACCCCCAGGATCCTTTCCCTCCCTCTCTCCCTCTCCCACCTTACCCACAGCCTCAGCCGCTCTCCCCCGTCCGTCCCATCTCCTCCTGCCTCTCACGGCCGCAGCCACCGAGGCTGGAGCCGGTTCCTCTGGGGCTCGTGAGCCAGTTTCTGGTTTCCTGTCATCATCTGAATCACTAACCCCAACATCCGCCGCTCGGCTGGTCAGCCCCTCGCCGGCTCACGAGAGGGACCCGGCACACACTCGCCCCCGGCAGCCTCTGGGTTTATCTGCCACGGGGAGAAGAAGATGCTGGGGCGGCGAGGGACCACGCACGCCACCACGGTCCCTTCCCAAGCAGCCCTCGCTTGAGCTTCACATGGGGCCGCTGCCCCCCAAAAAGTTCAAGTTTCCTCTTAGCAAAGAGCCTGCGTGGGATTTAACACCACGCACTGGAAGCGGCAGATGCTTCCTGGAAAAACTCCTAGCAGATGAAGCAAGTAGCAAGTTCCTCTCTGTTGGTTTTTTTTTTTTTTTTTTTTTTAACAAAAAAGAAGGTATCTAGCCTCAAAAAGGCAGCAAGTAGCCTGAGGTCACCATTGCTAGCGGCAAAACCAGGAGCTCCTCTCCAGAACTGTAAACATAAAACTTTCCTATGCTTCTGTGGTGGCAGCTTGCAGATAGCAGGCACAATTTCGCTGTACTCTGTAATAAAAATTAAAATAATTAAAATTAGTAGCTCATTAATGCTTTTTGGTGCTCGAATAGAATAAGGAGGGCTTATAAATTATTGGGAATTTATCTACTGGCTTAGGGCTCTGTTACGGTACATGAAATACGTGTCCTGCTGTAGGAATAGGAAAGTCCGCACGTACACCCAGCAGCCCGGTGTAGCTGTAGCTACGGGAGAGCAACAGTCAGCCGGGTACAGGCTTTGCTGCCCCAAACTAAACGACATTTCACGCTGCCTCTCACTAAGGCTCTGAGGCACCTCTCTTACATACAGCCACGTAAATTATTCCCTAAAGGGGAATATTTGAAGGAGGGCACTCTCCAGCTGCCGCAGCCAGTCATCTACGTCCATCCCTCTCCCTGACAGAAGGCAATTCTTCTATTGTAAAAAATGATAAAAACAGCCAACTGCTTACAACTTCTGCATCTCTGGGATGGGAATGTTGCAATCAAGCTTTCAGAAGAAACTTTGATAAGCTACTTAACCGCTGTATGGGCGAATACCTCTACACTTTCTCTCCTCCAGTTCTCACCAGAGGCGCAAAATTAATTGCCTGCCTGCACCTCTGGGAGCCCTTCCCACAGGAAATCTGGGTGCAGAAGCCTATCTTGAGATCTGAGTAGATACAATCTGAGCCCAAGACCAGAAGAGAGACACCCAGCTTCGAATCGCTTGCAGGGTTGCTGGCTGCCCTCCGTCTCAGGAATACTACAGAGCACGGAAACGCTTTTCTGACTGCTAAAACAGCTGCTACAAAATCAGCACTTCTAGCAGAGGTTCTTAGCTATGAAGTAGTTTATTAGGGGCCTTCTACAGGGTTTTTTTTGTGTGTATTTAAACAGAAGCTGATAACAGAAGTTTTACAGAAGAGTTCCTTACAGCAGAACCGATGCTCTGAGTACGCCAGAGACAATTAGAGTTTGTCTTTCGCAGCAGAAACCTCTTTCATTAGGAACCGCCGCTGCTAAAAAGGCACCAGGCATTTGCTTACGGGTTCCCTGACGGGTCTCGCAGCTTCAGAGATGACTCACTGCCGCGGTGCGGACGTTACCGCGGTTGGCAGGGGCTGCAGCCGAGGCACCTCCTGTCAGTCCCCTCACTGTCTCCTGGATCGACACGCGGCGGCTCAGCTTCTCTAGAGCAGGGTGAGGATGTCACCACGGCCGGGGAGCAGCGCTGCCGTCACCCCCATGTGTGACAGCAGCTCTTGGGCAGAGCGATGCCCTTTGAAGACATCAGTCCTTTGGAGAGATCAACACCCACCCCCAATTTCTAACGTTGAGGAGAAGGCTGGGGCCAGTCTTTTCCAGGGCCAGTCTTTTTTCACTGGTGCCCAGTGACAGGACAAGAGGAAATGGGCAGAAACTTGAACAAAGGAAGTTCCATCTAAATATGAGGAGGAACTTCTTTCCCTTGAGGGTGGCAGAGCCCTGGCACAGGCTGCCCAGGGAGGTGGTGGAGTCTCCTTCTCTGGAGACATTCAAAACCCACCTGGACACGTTCCTGTGGGACCTGCTCTGGGTGGACCTCCTCTGGCAGGAGGTTGGACTAGATGATCTCCAGAGGTCCCTTCCAACCCCATAGTGTTCTGTAATTTCTTGCTGCTGGTCCTCAATTTTTCTTTTTTGCTATATACTGCTTAAGGAATGTGTCATTCATTCTTTATAACCAGAGATGATCACCTCAGGATGCTTACAGATCAACATGGGTCTATTGGGTTTGCGTGGCAAGGTTTTGGTGGAGGGACATCAGAGGTGGCTTCTGTGAGATGCTGATAGAAGTTTCCTCAGTGTCTGATAGAGTCAATGCCAGAGCCACTTCTTTGCCTTCTAGAAAAATGCTTAATACAATACTCCTTTAGGATTTTCTAATTTGTTAGTATTTCATAATATTAGAATGACTAGTAAGAAATGTGTGGTTTATATATTTATTTGTCTAATGAGGTATGAAGTCCCTGAAGGCTGTTCTTCCCTGGCTTCCTAGAACCAAGCCTCATCTTCTGTGTATGAGTAGTAGCTTGAGCCCGGCATAGTTAACATGCTTATAACTTCATGATGCTTTATCTGAATAAGTTAATATTTCAAGTCCCCCTAAAGAAGAGAACATAAGCTAGTGTTTAAATTCTTTTTGACACAGGATTAATTCCTGGATTTGAATTCATATGTAGCCCAACAGACTGATCAGTTTAATTTTAAATGAGGTACATGAATCAAAAGACTGCGAGTTCAGATTTCTGATGTATGCCTGTTGGTTGAAAATGTGCTTTATGAAGTTTTAGCTTCCAATATTTTTTTCAAGAAAATTAAAATCTGTGATCAATTTGCAAGTGAGAAAATACTGGTCTGGTCCAAATATGAACTTGAAATTAAAACTTGTTCTCTGGCACGGAATCGTAGTCCGTTGGGGGGTTAGATGAATGTACTTAGTGTAGCTGGGCTCTCCAAACGGTAGAAAGGCAACAGGAACAGAATTTAACTGGAAAAAAACCTGTAGTTGAATAAAGTATGTAAAGTGTAAAAGTGCAATCACATACAGGGTAATAATGGGTGGAGTCAAAATAAACCCCCTGTCATTGAATTTCTAGCTCTCCAGATGCTTGAAAATACTTTGTTCTTCATTCCAGCCCATCTGTTATTCCTGAATCTAACTGATATCACCACAGCTACCACAACTGAAAATGGCAAAACTTACATAGAAAACCAGCAAAACTTAGCACTTATTACAGGGTTTTATGGAAAGAAAACTGCAGGAATCAAACTTTATAGTTTGTTGAAAGATTTTTTCCTTGTTCTGTGTAGTAGTGCTGGAATAGAAGCAATGCCAGTTATGACTCACTGTATGAACTGTTCAGTTATAGACATGTATATATAGAAATTTTTATTGGAGTGCTCGGTAAGAATGTTGCCTGATCTGAGAAGTTAAATGTGGAGAATTCTAGAATCTCTTTACTTAAACATAAATGCATTTTAAAGAAATGTTTTTAAGCAAAAAAAAAAAATAATATAATAATACTGTGCTTGTTTTTCATCACTGTATTGCCAATGGATTGTCAAGAGATGGCAGTACAAAATATTACCCTTTTAAAAGATCTTGTGAAGATATAACTTTAACGTGTGTAGCTTAGCCACAGAATATGGATGGGATTCTGGTCCTGGAAAAGACGTAGATGTGCCAGTACTACGTCCGGCTTATGCTGTGATTCATGACTGAGCTTTCTAGCAAGTTAGTGTCAAATGGTATTTACTGTACGATATTAAGCATATGCCCATATTGCCAGTTCTCCTGATTTTATTGCATGTCACTTGCTTTTTCAAAAAGCCTACTTTTTATAGTCATATGGTTTTGTAAGGGTTTCAACTTACTTTAGAATAACAGAATATTCTTACCCTCGTGGTTCTAGAGGAAGCCTTAAAGGTGGAAGCTCTAACTGATCAAGAAGAAGAAGGCAAGTAACTCCCCCTCAAGTATTTAAAACAAAATACTTGCTTTTTAAACAATTAGCATGTTGTTTTGGAATTTTTTTTTTGCTAACCTGCCATTTCTCTGGGCCTGTTCACGTTGTGATAAAGTAGAACATAATTGTATCAGGTTCTTATCTCAGTCTTGGAGATGGATACTGAGCAGTAGGCTGGAGTTTCTGGGTGTATTGTGACACTTGCTCTGCCCATGGAAATGCTGGACATCTTACTTGACATCTTTATTTTTGGAAGCAGAGATGCAAGGGGCCTCTCCAGCTTGCCTGGAGTGAAGTGGACTCTAACCACTATCTTGAAGGGGGAGAGGAGAAGGTTAAGGTGAAGGACAAACTTCTGAGACCCTCCAGATCCTATATTCATGATGCCGTAGCTGCTACCTTTTGGTACAGCCTTTGGAAGCTTCTGTGTACCTGTCTGCTGGTGAGGGGCTCTGGCCTTGAAACAGATTTTAGACTTCAGGTGAAGGAGGTGCAGGTGAAGAAATATGTACTGCTTGATACAGCTATAAGGGGAATGAAGCATGGAAATGTTTTAGGTGTGTCACAGCTGGTCTTAATTTCTTTCTTATTGCTAACACTGGTGCCATCATAAATAAGATTGCAATGTTATTTCGCTTGTTTCTTATTATTTGGAGCTCTGACTGAGAGGCTCAGGGTTTCTTATCAGTTCTCATGTTCATTTTCAATTCAGATAATGTCATTAAGTGTCTTAGATGTGGAACTGTGATAGTCAGAAATGCAATGTGGAAGTTATGAACTCTTCCTTGAATATTATACTTCAGAGATCTTTACATTTTTTTTGCCTAAAGCCAAGATCATGTGTTTGTGTCATCACTCTGAATATTCTGGTTTTATTCTACTTTATATAGCTGGCTGCTTTAGTTTTTAACAAAACCTTCACTGCTTTTGAAGTAGTTTTGATTTTATATTTAAAACGACAAGAAACTAAATTGGTTAATCTTTCCGATAAAAATCGATTTTAGATGTAATTTGTAGCATGAGCTTAATTTGCACGTCTAGCCTGCCTGTACCGGTGTGTGCGTCCCCTGCCTGAAGGAATCAGAAGATGATGTTGTACGTGGATGTCTGTTCCTTCTGCTGTGCTGCCCTGCAGGTGGCACTACGGGTCTGGCAGAAAAGACCCCGACCCAAACTTTTGTGAGTAATGTTTGTATTTGACTTGGCAGTAAAAGTAAAAACAATTCCTTTCCATTGCTTTTTTTTTTTTTTCTTCCATTTTGTTGATTTGTGGAAGATGCTCCTTTTTACTTGGTCACTGGATGGCGTTTGGCCCTTTAGGCGTCTCTTTCAAAGAGAAAACACAAGGTAAAGACTTGTCTAAATTTGTCACGCGGTAAGGCACTAATTTGCTATTTTGCTGTGTGGTGTCACTGTGTAAAGGTGCAGAGGAAACGTCTTTGCTCCCAAGTAGAGAGTGTAAATGCTGGATGAGACCTCGTAGCTGGAGAATCCTTCAGGCGTTCAAAATGGTCATGCTCCAGTTCTCAGTGAATTTCAGTGCTTATGAGAGGGGAGCAGCGTTGACCTGTGCTAGTCATAATTTCTCTTTGTTAACTGCTTTTCCACTGGTTATCAAGATGAAAAAATTTCATTTCTCTCTTGCTCTTCATATATTTAATAACTTTTTTATAGTAGATTTGTGACTTCTACTTCGTTAAGATCAGCAATCCTAAATTACCCCACAAATGGGAAAGATGGAGAATGCTTTTCTGTAAAGCAACAGCACAAATTATTTACCACCTAAGGATGTTCAGTACAAGTACAGATTTTTAAACAGTTATAATTGAACACCATAGTTACATTATATGTTGGCTTGCCCTCTGCAGAGTGTGCAAAGCATGTTAAATACATAATATAAACAGCCTTAAAAGAATTCTAGTTTCTGAGAGCAAACAGATTATCTGATTTCATGTGTAATAGCTGAATGGGGAAGTCTTACACACATCAAAAGTTACACTTGTATAAAGTCAAACAAAGATTTTTTTTTTTTTTTAATGAGAAAGGGGTTTTCAAAGGAGCCTGAGGGTGTTCGACAGATATCCAAACCCAGTTAAAAATTGGTAGTAGCTGGCACTGAATCGCACCACGTATACTTTAAATATTCAGCTGAAGGTCTGATTTTGGAGTGTGTTTAACAGGAGTAAGATAGGCTTTCCACTTTTACACCTGTTAGTTCGTGTTAGAAAATTCTTATATTTTATTATTCCTAGTCTGATATCCCTTCAGCATTTTATCCAATACCTCACACAGTTACAGCTAAAATCACATTGAAATGGTAGTGAAACTTAGAACAATTTGGGTTTTCAAAAGCACTAAAATAAAAAGCACTATTATATTTCTGTTTTTGCATATAATTACTTCAGAGGATGATGGGAGAATTGGATTCCAAATGCTTGAGCCCAATTCAGGAATTAGTTTCCTAATTTAATAGTTTGTAAATAATACATTATCAAGAAAGGCAGAGCATCTTGTTTTCTAAAATGATTGGTATGAGTAATATCAATTAAGAGTACTTCTGAAATTGAGGTAGAATTTTTATGTGCTATTAGAAATATTAATAATTAAAGCTGTAAATGATGTCAATAACCAGGCCTTGTCCTAAGGGTTGTCCATGGCTTGTCATTCAAGCAGAACTCCCAATTACAGATTCAACTTCTAAGTCAATTGTTTGAGTGATCAAACTGGAAATATTCAAAGTATTTTAATTTCTTCAAGAATTATGTTGTAAGCAATTTGTTTAGAAAGAGAAGATCTACAAAAAGCATGTGCCATTATTATTACCCAGAATCCCACTAAAAGATAGTTTTTCAAATTATTACCATATGAGTGTAGGAGTTGTTTTGTACTGTAAAGTTATTTTAGATACCAGAATAATTTGTTTCATACTTTGAGTTCCTCACTGTTAAAGTGTCCCCTCAGATTTGCTATTACTTTGACTTTTGTGTGATATATAATAAAAAAAATAAATAATAAAATAGTTTACAGTAAAAGAAACTTAACAAGCAATTGTAATTCCAGATCGTGTGCAAAATGTGCCAAATGAAGTAATGGCATTTGCAGGGATACTGTATGACTGCAGTAGCTGTGGGGAAATTACTATAAAACCGTTAAATATGCTCCCCCTCCCTCTGCTGTCTTTAACCACTCTTGTAAAAGGTTGAGAAAAATAAAGCGATCTTGACTGGCTGACAAACACTCCAACAGAGAAATCATATGTTAGAAGTGGTTCCCCATATTTTTCTTATTGTTTCTATTGATTTACAAATTCACGGACGGCTTTAACAAGGAAAGGTTACTGAAAAAGACTTTTTTTTTTCATATTTGTATATCTTTGATGTTTAACAGTCATCTTAGGAATCGGCGGAGCGGTAACTGAAAGGCAAAGGAAAACGCTCATTTGTAATGCTGTATTGCAGACTTCAAAGATGTCCTGACTAACAGGAAAGTTGGTGGAAATTAAATTTATTTTAAGATGGAGTTTTTGAATGTGCATTCTGTAATGCTGGCTTAAACTCAGAAGTTAAGAAAAGCCTAATCTATACAGGAAAATGATCTCGCTGATTTTGAGTTCGTTTCATTTGATAGAGCAATTATCTGCAGTTGATTGCCAATTTAAAAGGGACATAGGAAAGACTGCATGTACAAACCACTTTTGGATCTGTTATACTTCACTATATCATCAAAGATTTATTGCTAACAGTGTAGCTACATTTCTTCATGCCCTTTTGATTTATGTTCAGATGTCTTCATAGAGTCACTGAGGTTGGGAAAGACCTTTAAGATGGAGTCCAATAGTAAACCTAACACTGCTAAGTCTACCACTAAACCATGTCCCTAAGTGCCACGTCTGCATGGCTTTTAAATCCCTCCAGGGATGGTTGACTTGTATATCTTTCCTTCTTAGCTTAACAGATTCATGGCCTCAGGAAAGAAATTTTAAGAAGTTCCAAAGCCATTGCTGGAAGATTTTGGAAATTGTCTTGTTTTCAGGTGTCTGTTTTCTTTCTGCAGTTGTGGAAAAAGCTCATGATGCAGTTTCTCTTGTCCCTTTTTTTTTTTTTTTAGCAACATCAGTAGCTAAATAGAAGAGTGTGGGGCAGTGTATTTGGTAGCATCTGCTTCAACAATATCCCTTTTTAAAAAACTTTGCTGTGCCCACTGCCAGGACGACAACTTCTTTGCAAACACTTGGCAGGCGGCAAGCAAAATCCTATACGTGAGGTGTTATTTGCATACCTTGCCAAGGCTGTGTATGGTTGAAGTACTCATGATAGTCTGTTGTGCTGTTCGTGCCTCTGTCCTGGGCACTGGTGAGGCCCCAACTCGAGGGCTGGGTTCAGTTCTGGGCACCTCACCACAAAAAAAGACCTCGAGGGGCTGGAGCGGGTCCAGAGAAGGGCAAGGGAGCTGGTGAGGGGTCTGGAGCACAAGTCCTACGAGGAGAGGCTGAGGGAACTGGGCATGTTTAGTTTGGAGAAGAGGAGGCTGAGGGGGAGACCTCATTGCCCTCTACAACTACCTGAAAGGAAGTTGTAGAGCGGTGGGTGTTGGCCTCTTCTCCCAAGGGAATAATGACAGGACCAGAGGAAATGGTCTGAAGTTGCGGCAGGAGAGGTTTAGGTTAGATATAAGGAAGAATTATTTTACTCAAAGAGTGGTCATGCACTGGAACAGCCTGCCCAGGGAGGTGGTGGAGTCACCATCCCTGGAGGTATTTAAGAAACGGGTAGACATGGCTCTTCAGGGCATGCTCTAGTGCCGAGGATTATTGGTTTGTGGGTGGGTGTGATGTGGTGGGGTGTTGTGTGTGTTGTTGTTTTTTTTTGGTTTTTTTTTTTTTTTTGTGGTTGGACTCGATGATCTCAGAGGTCCCTTCCAACCATGATGATTCTGTGATTCTGTGATACTTAAGTGACAGGTAACTTCTCATTATCTCATTGCCTTTCTGGTGATCCTGGGGAGATATATTGGCTTGTAGTCATTCATAGGACTCTAATATTACCCATAGTAAGACAAAAGAGAGTTTGGAGACAGTCTGACTTCAGGCAGCCCACAAGGACAGTGCTAGATGTGAAGAGATCTCAGGAATGTCTTGGACCTTGGTTGTTTCAGTAGCTCTTAGGTCTTTGGTCAACTCTGAGCACTCTAGACACAATTTGGGGGGTTTTAGATAAACACAGAACAGAAGTCTTGTCTAGGCTGACTGAATTTTGAGCAAGCCAGTCACCAGCTGCTTGTGTTAGATAAATACAATGTGGTTATACTGTGGTCTACAGCATGGGACCTTTTTGTATTCCCACATGACTATCAGTGTGCTTGCCTGTCAAGGAGAAAGTCTGGAGGCAACAAAACAGTGCATGAAATTGCTAGTATGTCAAAGTGGCAAATTGTGCCACTGTGGCACAGTTGTCTATGCTGGTTCCCTACTATACTGACAACATTGCTGAGACAAGGAAACTCTGGCAGCATTACAAGTGTATTTCTTATTTTCAAATTCTAATTAAAAATGTTACGGTTTTGGGTATAGCCATTTATATTGACTTGAGCTCTTGTCCTCGGTATTATCTGTTATGCTGAAAGCACAGCACATAGGCCAGAATATTTCTTTTTGACCTCAGGCTTGTACTATAGTTTTACATAAATTAATAAAACCAAAAGCAAACAAAAGCCCTCCAGGAACTCCTTTATCACTTTCTCAATGTTTCTTGGGAAAAAAAGACTTTTATAAGAAAATCATTACCTGCTGAATAATACTTTCACTAGTGCCTGGGTATGAAGTCAATTATATGAATCACAAGCCTTTGCTGACATCAATAAAATGTTGAGGAATCTGTTTCTGTCCCACATGACTTCTCTAATGCGACTGAAAAGGAAATTAAAAAAGATGTCTTAAGCTGTTGATTTTGAAATATGGTTACACTTTACAAGGGTGAGAGTTTCGTAGGTCCCTCTGAGAATAACAATTTATTAGTATCTAATGTGTTTGTAAGGCCCTTAAGCAATGCAGAAGTGTCTTATGTGTGCACATCATTTTTAACTTAAATGTTAACTCCATTGTCTATGCTGAATTTTAAATTTTAGTTATTATTTGCATTGAAATTGTTCCAAATCAGTAACACTGAACCCTTAGTTATCCAGATAGCTAACCAACATAGTTATATTTAAAACAGAAGAAAAAATAATCTTGTACTTTATGAGTCATCACAATTCAAAACACTTAGTAGCAGTGATAATCTGAGGGGAAAAGGAATTTCAAAACCTTCTAGGTGTAACTGCAGTAAATACTGAATCCAAGAACAGAAATTTTAAGAACCTGGCAATATCTCTGCTTACTGATAAAAATAAATTTCCTTCTCTATTGAAAACACTGCATTAGCATACTATAATGGCAAGTGGTGCAAAATGACCTCATATTTGGTTGTACAGATCTGTACCTACAAATAGGCAAAATCAAGAAACTATTGAGTATTAGGGATCTTGAAGGAAATGTATTATTTAGGTTTTCCTAGAATAATCACCATCCTAAGGGTCCACATAAACATAAATGCATTAGATGAGACCCTATACTAAGCTATATTGCTGCAGGGCCAAAAAAACATGAGGACAAAATTGCTTTCATTAAGGAGTTAGGGTAACATTGCCTTTGTTACTGGGTGAGGCTGACTGCTTCCTTCTCTCACACATATCCAAACCAGCATTTTCTAAAAATGAGAGTAGTTTTAGGAGTTGGACATGATAAGATATGAGTGTCCTCTTTTTAGATTGAGTTCTGAGATAGTAGAGGGATAATTCACTCAGTAAATTATCTTCTAAAAAAAAATAATAATTGTAGTTCTTATACACACTGGTCCTCTCTGCTTCCACAAGGCTTGTGTGAGTTTTCTTATTAGATTTGTTTGCTCTCTGCTAACTTTCCTAGAACATCAAAAGTTATTCTCCTGTTAAAAATGTGTTGTCACTGCAGAAGCCCGTTTTGTTCTCATGTACCCTTTCTTGCAGATGGTATGATGCAGGGAACACCCAACAATAAAACTTGTAAAATCTTCAGGTTAAATGTATGTGGAATGTAACAAAGAAGCAATAGGATAATCATATAATAATTGGATCATGAATCTTATACTGGAAATAGAGTTACTTGAAAGCCAAGGCAAACTGTAGAGTAACCATCATGGATATTGCATGGAGGTGGCTATGGATTAAATGAATTGGAAATATGCAACCATCTTTATCTTTATCTGTATCTATATCTATAGCATTCCTCTTTCAGAACACAAAGGGAGGAACTTTATTGACAATATTTATTGCAAAGTAATTCTGAAAGAAAACTTGTCTGGGATGTTCCAGAATGGAATCAGATGAGGTTTACTCAGTGAATCCTTGAATCCTCCATGTGTCTTGAAACAAGGATTTGAAACTGCCGTTGTCCTGATCCTCTCTGCTTCTAAAGTCATATTTCTCATGTGCAGCTACAGACTGAGCTGCAGTTCTACCTCCTACATGAATGTCTCTGTAGAAAGTGGGAGGAGTGATAAACAAGTTAGTAGACAGCACGGCCATAGATGCCTTCTGGAGCCTTCCTGTAAAGTACTATTGTCCTGAGGACTAATATCATTCTACATAATTGTTGCCAAATTAATCACAAGAACTAATAAAAATCCCAAGTCTCTTAATTCTTAAATGTGCTTCTTCTCTAAAAAAGGGGGGAAAGACCAAGCCCCCAAAAAAACCCAAAACCCACCACCACCAACAACAAAAAGAACATGCATTGATTTCTAAAGCCAACATTATAAGGAATATATTACTTCTCACTAACTAGGATGGTGAGCTAAATAGCTGGAAGTAAAGCTGGTTTGAAATCACATTTGGTAGTAGCAGAGCTATAAATATGGTTCAGGACTGCTGCATTAAAAATATTGTTGATATTTGTTAATCACTGATGCCTCTACATTAATGACTTTGAAGATCACTGTTGGAAGGATTTTATTGGGTAGAATGGGAATAAAAGGTGATCAGAAAATTGCACCAAACATACATCTTTATTCTGTTCTTGTTCTCTTGTATTGTACTTTTAAATTATCTCAGATTGACACTAAAATACACATAAAATGTTGAGAAAAAATTCTTTAGAGGGTTTTACATAGAATTGATTGTACTACGGTGCCAAAGATAAGCTAAATCTTGAGCTATATTACCTTCCTGGGGTTAAGTGGGTAGAGAACGGTGGTTTACTAACTTGAGTATGGGCCAGCATTACTTTTTAAAGGCTTTGTAGAACAAAGTTTCAATAAAAGATACAAAAAAGTTTGCTCTCCCAGAGCTTCAGCCTTGGAGTAACAAAGGTCATTGCTAATCACTTTAGTAATCCGTGCAGTAGCAGTTTTCTACCAAGGCATCTTTCCAAAAAGTAGCTTCTGTTGAGCATTTCACTTCGGGGCACCAGCCACTGTAGTGTAATCCATGAGGAAATTTATGGACCTCAGAGTGGGACTCCTTAAAAAGCAATGTGTTAATCAGTGAGCCACTGAGTGAGCAAAAGGGAAATGCTGAAGCTACAGAATTTCTTCTTTCTCTGGGATGTGAAAGCCTTACTCGGTGCATCTTTGAGTATTTACACTTCTGGCCTCTCCCCTGAAGGTCTCTTTTCTTTCAAAAAACTGCTAGAAAGTTAATCAAGATAGGGCTGGATCTAAATGCAAGGTGAAAGACAGGCTGTGCAGCCCTGCAGCATGAGACCCAGGCGGGGGTGCTGATGGGCTTGGCTTCTCTCCCGTGAGAGAGCGCTATGTTGCTCTTAGCAACTTGTGACATGGAATCCCTTCCCTTCTCTGTCTGAAGAGATCTACTTGCACATCTCTAACCTTCAGAAAACTGCTCTACCTGATAAACTGCTGGGTATGTTGGTGTCACCTGCGTTTCTCTCATGCAGCACATCCTTAAGTATGCCACCAAAGGTGGAATAACCTTTACAGGGAGAATAGGAGAGTCCCAGCCACCACAGAAAGAGCAATGCTCTGCTAGAATATGGAATATGGAGAAATCCGAATCACTTCAAGAAGACAAAGACATTGAATCTTTATATCCCATAACTTCAGTTCTTGGGTGATATGATGGTCAGCATTTAGTCTAGACTGTAGGATTCTGACTGTGTAGGGGAATTCACACAATGCCTCTGTAGCACATAGGAGACTTGTACACACTGGATTAGGTCTTAGAAAAAGAAAAGAGGGGAATAAAAGTAAAAATAAATTGACATATTCTTACTTGCACGGTCCCACTGCTTATTTGTAGGGAAGATGCTACTCCAGTCAAGTTTGGAGAAGCAACAAGAGTCCCAGCTGCCAGATTTATGAGATGAACAGAGGTATGGTTTATTGAATAAACCCCCAGACATCAGGGCTGAGGAATATGAAGTTCTGTGGATCTTGAAAGAGCCTGGATGGGAGATACATTTTACCTTGATCTGCTCACAGTGTCAGCATTGACTATTCCTGAGTGTTCTGAGAAGTAGGACTTTAAACGCTCAGGAAACTCTACTAAAGACATTTCAGGCTTGTTTAGGTGTCTCAGGAGTTAGGTAGCAGCAGGATGAGGATAAGCCATATTTTGAAATAACATGGCTAATCTGATTTATACATCCTGGTTTTGCTTTTTGATCCAGTCCAAAGCTCAGACTCCATTTCTGTCTTAAAAGAAAGAGGGAGTGCACTGTAATTGCATAAGCGTAAGATATCCAGGCAGTGTAAGTGAAATAATGTGTAAGAAATAGACAGCTTTTTATCCAGCTGAAAAATTCAAAACTGATCATGAATACTTCCCTGCTGAAATAGGAAAAGGTTTTGCAGCTGTGCTAAGTTATGCCTGAGATAGCAATTTTCTGCATGTATTCTGGAAGTGATTGCTATCTCAGTGATACTCCCAGCTGAGAGAAAAAAAAAATAGTGGAGGAAATGATGATGATGATGACAGTTGAGTTACCTCCAAACTCAACATGTCATGGAGTTAGTAGAAGTACAAAGTAGATAAGAGACATAAAGAATTGGAACATCTTTAACATTGTCCTCAGCTATTTATAAGTAACAATCTACTTTTTAACAAACAAGCAAGTACTTTGAATTTTACTGATGTTCTTTTCAGTTGTACCATATTGAATATATCAAGTGTGTGTGTTACTTTAATTGATATTAATAGATCAATTACATTTCTGATATAAGTTTGAAAAATATATGAGAATTGTTTGAATCTGTGTTCTGCAACAGGAAGATAAGACATAAAAGAGCTACAAAAACCTGTGGAATCTTGCTCTGTAACTTAAAATAGCTTGTGTGACGAAGAAGGAAGTTTCTTTCTGTAAATCTGTCTTCCAATTCGAATGGAAGATACATTTGGACCTATTGGAGTACATTTGTTCTGTGCTGCTACAAGGAAACTGCACCTGACTTTCGATACTGTGTAGTTCAGGCAGTGCCGGGACACTTCTTGGTCTTTCTCAGGCTCTGCATTTTTCTGAAGTTAGATCATGGAAAACAAGATATGGAAGTGAAGTTACTGGCCCATCAGATAGTAGTGAGAAATCTATCGACCAGTCCATTTTAATTAATTTGATGTGTTTTACTGCTCTGCACTGTAAAAGGTATAAAATCAGTATGTTGTTTCCCATACATGCGCAGGAGTAAACACATACTGACACTAAGTTTATAGTGATATTTGTTTGAAGTCTTACCCTTCAGTAAGATAATAAGCTGAAACCAACAATGTAGTTAAATTCAGGTAGAAATAAAGTCATGGTTATAATAATATATGCGTATGTGTGTATGTGTGGCTATGTAAAACTCTGGTATGAGAAGACCATAAGACAACATCAAGTGCACTTGAGAATGAGGTTGCTTGCAGAAAAGAATGAAATTATCTTGCTCAAAAGAGCAAGCTGACAGATTCTAATGGTCATTCGTATACTGTGCATGATAAACATTCAGCTTATCTTTCCAAGAACAATAAAATTTCATGTACTACTGCTTGACATAAGAGTTATTTTTACATATCTCCATGCCACTGTAAGTTAATCTCATCTCTCATCAATTTTTCACCAGCTTCACTCTGATGTTGATAAAGGAGATGGTTCCATCAAATACATCTTGTCAGGCGAAGGGGCAAGTTCCATTTTCATTATTGATGAGAACACGGGGGATATTCATGCTACAAAGAGGCTGGACCGAGAAGAGCAGGCCTACTACACGCTCCGAGCACAAGCACTAGATAGGCTGACTAATAAACCCGTGGAACCGGAATCTGAGTTCGTCATTAAGATTCAGGACATCAATGACAATGAGCCAAAATTTCTGGATGGTCCTTACACTGCTGGAGTTCCTGAGATGTCTCCTGTGGGTAAGTGCAAAATACACTGTTGGTGTTGTGGGAAATCTGTTCCTATTGCCTTTTACAAAATTTCATTATATTTTTTTCTGTATCGAACTAAGCTACTTAATTATCTATGAGGCACCTGCAACAGTTAGATATTTCAAGACTTAACCAGAAATAACATGCTAGATTAAGTATTTACCCTTTCAAAAATGTTGTAAAACTCAAATAGGTATGTAGGGATTCAGATAAGCCTGTTATGGTGTTTTTCTCATTCCAGTGCCCAGAGGCTTTGTTTTGTAATTCTCATTAACAATAATAAATTTCACACCTATGCTGTGGTACTCAGAGGTGATAATATATCAATTTGTTCAGATAAAATCAGTTCTTAAAAGAACTTTTCAAATTCCTGCTAGTGCATAGCATAATTTTTTTGTTGTGTTACATATATAAATAACAGTTTACTGTACATCTTTTCTAATACTGAAAATTCATCTCTCTGGAAAATATATGCAAGCAGCAGACTGGAGCACAATTTGAGATAGTTTCAAAACTCCAGTGGAATCAGAGAAGAATGTCTTTTAGAGGCTTCAGATCCTCGGTTGGAAAAGAAGAAATGCTAATTTTCACTGAGTTTGAATTAGGGAAGAATTTCAACATCAAATCCACTATGTCTTCATTTTAAAAAGGCCAAATGCTCACCTGTTGTCAGGTGCCACTGTTCCTTTGAAAGCTGACTGATATAGACTGGATGGGAGTTTGGCCCAGAGACATTTCAGTAAATTTTCCTTTAACCTGAAATCATAAATGTGAGCATAAAGCTTAAAGAAAAAACAACAAAAAAAGAATCTACCTCAGTGAATATGTGTATAGGAAGTCTCACTTCAGGTTAAGAGATGGCGATTGGAGTTAGGATTTTCTTGTTTGACTGATTTTGAATCATATCAAAATTTGATACTCCTACAGTAAGACTGCCCATAGAGAATTTGCTATAGTTTCCTCAATACTGTCTCCTGTGGTTTTGGGCGTCAAACAATGCCACTAAATTAGAGCTGGAGAGAAAAGAAGAATCTTTCCTGCCTAAGTGCCCTGCAGCAACCATTAGTCAACATAGCTTTTATATTTGAAACTCAAGTTAGGAGCCAATAAGAGATAAGTAAAACATTGCTAATGAGTTTTTGATTTATTTATCTTACTAAGCAGTGAGCATAGACACTCTTTCTCATTTGATACTTGGTGTTTGTTCGTTGTCACTCAAACACTATGTGGATGGCTGAAGAGGCAATAGTAGCCTTGGAAAGAAAGATGGCCACCACAGCTTTTGAGGAGCATCAGGGAGGAGATGAATCGAGATACACTGCTAAGAACTTTTTACTGCTGCATTTTGGAAAAACAGGGATAATCTAAGACCATAAAACCTAAATACTCAGCACTCCAAAAATATGTTCTGTAAAAAATATATAATTTTGGGTTTTTTTTTTTTAATTGGTGTTTTGTTTTAGAATTAGATTCTTTAAGTAAGGTGCAGCAATGATTAGATTTTTGCACTTTTGTCTTGTGTCCTGAAGAGAAATATCTCCACATTTCCCTTTTCCATGAGTTACCTCTGTCTTGACCTGTTCTGGCAAATTAACATATGGACAGCTACTACTTACCTACACACACAAATCCATGCCTCTAACCTTCATCCATGCTCCATTTGTTCCAAAAATATATTGGGAATCAATCTGTGGGGAATGCACAGTATGCAATGGAGAACATAAGGACTATCTTTAAAAATGAGCTGCTTTTGCATATTTGGTTGAATCTTTACCACATAAATGACTGAAAGAAATTCTCTCCCATTCAGACCAACACCAAATACATATTTAACTTAGGTGGAATATTGTGCAAAATCATTAACGGAGACTTTTGCACTCTCTGGAATATGTATTGACTAAAGGTGGTTTCATCTTCATGAACTTCCTGAAACTGTACATTTTAAATATCTTCATGGTTTGTATCTCATAACTACTGAATACTGCATTGTTACTGAATTAAGGATTACCATGAAATGCCTGTGTGGCACTTGTCCTACATAGTCACATAGGTTCATAGTTAATTCATATAACATGATATTTAATTAATCACCCAGAGCATTCATAAAATATTAAGAAGAAACACAGTATCTCTCTCCTATTTTGTTTAAAATTATATCCATGACAAGGATTTTTAATTATATATTACACAAAATGAAAGAGATCACAGGATTATAAACCCAAATCAACTATAAAAGCTAGGAGAACGATAACCTTTAACCTAAAGGATAGCTATGCAAGTATAATGATTCTGTATTTCATTTGACAAATACTTCAGGACATTATCTAAGGCTAATTGAAGTAAATCTTTTCTCTTATTTGAAATGGCTTCGGGTCAGGTTCAAATTATATTTGGGTCAAGTCCAATTATATTGATTATCCTTAATAGAGTAAATATCTTGATGGCTTGTAAATCTATTCATAGCAAAACCCTCAAAGATATAGCTTGTCTGAAAATCATAGGGCTTTTTTTTAAAGTGTGCATCTTACTTAAAAAATCTAGCAGTCTTATATTTCAAACAAAAAGATTGCAAATTTTAGTTAAAGAACTATTAAAAAAGTGTTCCTGTAATATTGACAAAAAAAATAGCTGATATGAGATACGGATCTGTTTGGCTTATAGCCAAGGGAACTGAGGATAAAAATTCCAATACTCAACATCGTTTTGGTTTTGTTTACTCTTCTTTACTCTCCAGACATACCAACAGCTTTGCTTGTTACCCAGCACAAGGGTAACCACATTTGTGCCACATTTATTATTTCTCATTGAGATGGATAGAAACATTTGATCTGTACCAAAGGAAAAAAAGAAAAAAGAAATCTTTATATCATGCTTAAATCTGGTACAAGTAGGTAGTGGTTTTTGAGAGCCTGAATGAAGGGAGAGTGTCTCTCTCCGGTCATAAGCGCCCTCTGCTTCACTTTATCTGATGTTGCTGCTGCGCTGGGACTAGTCTTAGGTTTTGTCCCCAAGTGAAGGCAACCTATCGAGGCTGTGGGAGGAGAGAGAGTAGGTGAAGAGGGTAGAACCTGCCTCCAGGTGCTGTCTCTCCCGCTTCATACTCCTGGAGGGAAAAGGCTGTGGAGGCATTACTGCATCAGCTCTGAGTGAAGGCCAGTGGCAGAAGCACAGAAATACCAGATAGTACAGATCAGAACCAGACTAGGCTGTTGCATGTAAAGATTAAACAGCTATTATGGATAACGTGATAATAAAGGTGTTTAATATTTCTAGTAGCAGCTGATACCACGTAGAAATATGATGTTGTCATGGAATTGTTTTGTGTATTACACATATTACACGTCACTAATTCATATCAGTCAATGCCTTTAATAACTTACTGCCTTTAAGAGTCTATTTTTAATTTGTTAATGTGGCTACAATTCAATTGGTAAGGGTTGGTACAGTTTCAAAAAAAAAAAAAAATTGTTAAGTTCATCTAGTTTTAGAAACCAGTTTTCCCTTAAATGATTTCACCAATGTTAAAAGCAGAAGTAGCACAAGCATCTCTCTTGCAAATTAATTAAAAAACTTTGGTAAAATGCCACAAAAGTTGCTAGCAAGCTTTTTAAAAACTCTGTGCAGAGGTTTCTAAAGCAGTAAACTCAGAGATTTAAAAAGGATTCCTTTGAAGGATCTCCAACTCAAAATAAACTTCAGCAACCAGTTTACCTTTATCTGACCCTCTTATGAAAAGGTTGATCTCTGCGACGTCCAAAACGTTGCTGAGTCTTGCCTTGGGTAAATTGAAGTACAAGAAACATCTGAAATTTAAGGTCCTCTCTGCAAAAACCCCTCCCTCACTTTTGCCCTAATATTAGAACTTAAATAGGTCAAGTTCTCAGACTACTGTTAAAAGCTAGGTTAAAAATGATAGCTTAAACATTCTGGAAAAAGCAGAAATCTGTGCCAGCCACACAAAATTCAGTGTGATATTAGTTAATATCAATAAAGAAATATGTGAAATGCCCTTTGATTAACAGCACAGATTTTTCCCTCAGTATTTGCTGCAATTGCAGAGGAAGTTTATGAAGTTGCTACACGTAGAATTCTTTTTAGTGAACTGATTCTGAAACTTTGTTACAAAGACATAATTATAGAGAAAAATATTTGTAGAGGAATCCATATCTGAGAGTGAAAGACTCTTTTTCAGTAAAGAGCTGTTATTTTATTTTTTTTTTCAATTCATAGCAGATACACAAACTGTAAGAAATATTTAAAGTTGTAGTTGTGAAGCTACGGGTTATAACAAGTCAGTAATGAAAGTGTGAAGCAGAGTTAGTGTCCTGTTTACACCTGCAGCCTAGCACTCTGAATAATGCTGCCATAAACAAGATTTACTAGGACACTCATTTTGTTGGATGAAGATGCGGTGCCGTTTGTTGAAAGTCCCATGTTACCTGTAAATCCTAATCTTGGACTCATGTATGACAGTTCACTGCCTGTGTTAATACGTGGGACAAAGTGTTCACAAATAAAAGAAAGACTTAATTTCAGTGCAGGAAAATAAACTCTTCTTTTGTAAGATGATGTAGTTGGAATTATGATGCAACTACCCATTTTTCCTCAACCTATACATTTATTTACTATCCATAAGAATCCATAGAGCTTTATTGGTTACTTCTTTTTTTTTTTTTTTTAAGGAAAATAAGCATATGAATTTGACATAAAATTATGACAGCTCTGTGTTGCAGTGATTGTTCTCTGAAGGAATTCCTATTCTTCAAGAGAAATCTGCTTTCTCTGGAAAAATCTCCGGAAATTTTCACATACTAATCTTTCCATGCATTATGTTTCCTTTGAACTGATTTTCTACATGTAGGGCTTTTCACATAGTTAGCATACCTTATGTTAGCTTGCATACTCTTTTTAAAAAATATATTGTGCTGAAGTCTCCCTCTCGGCATGAACTTCTGGAAGTTCAAAGTTTTTGGGTGCAACTGGTAAAGACATAATGACAATAGCAGTTGTTTTAAAAGATCTTTCCCCCATGAGGTTTGAGAGAAGTTAATTAGCACAAAGGGACTAGAAAAGAGTCTTTGTTCTTTAGATGCTGGTTACACTCCAGTGGGACGAGTGCATAAAGATTTAGTATTAGAGTTTCTACCTAAAATAATTCTTTTTCTAAAGGACCTATGTGTTTTAGGAGAGACCCAATTAGATTCAGATAATGACTTTATTCATCTCACGGAATGTGGAGGGTTTGTTTGCTGTATCAATAGATTTTTACAGCAAACAAGCACTTCTAGCTTGCAGGATTTCCAAAATGTCTGTGTTGAGGTTGCAGAGCCTGTGATTTCTTTGATCTTGTATTGGTCTGGAGTCCTTGAAAGCAACAAGAGCAAAGAGCAGAGATGTAACTGTGTGTGAGGTTTATAAGCACTTTTGCCAATATTTGCAGACATTGTAAGCTTCATTGGCAGGGCTTAGGGACTTTGTAAATGTGATAAGCCCGGCTTTCACAAAGAACACAGGATGTCAAATAGTCATTATGATACCCTTGTACTCAAAAGCTGGACGGACTCTGGCAAGTTTAAAATAGGTCCCTGTATGAAATGACATTATAGAGTAATCTATAAAATCAGTTTGACGTACTGAATCAAAGCTCTCAGTTATTGGTGAACAGAAAACTGATGTATTTTAAGTCCCATAACTGATAAATGACTTGATGGATTAACTACCAATTTTCTTTTTAAAATTTCCATCTACTTAATAGTTGCATGTGAAATTTCAGGTTGAGAATAACTTTTTCCCTGTCCAAAAATGTTAGATAGTTCACAAGAGAGAAAAATTACATTTAAAATAGAATTGCAATAATAATACTTTGTCATGGATACTTCAGGTAGAGAGATCAGGTATATAGGTTAGTTAGGCCATAACTTAAGTGAATAAAGTTATGTTATGAATGATCTTTTCTGGTCAGAATTCATTCAAGCAGGTCCCATCATTTGTAGTCTGTACCATTTTATGGAGGGCTGCACTTAATCCTCTCACTCTCCAAACCTTCAGCCTGGTCCCAGGACCTGTTTATGATCGTCTGCTTAACAGAATTAAAAAGCTGAGGAAAATGAGTAGGGAACATACTACATTAGACATGGAGAATTTCAGAACTTTGTGCCACCCACTTCCTGAAAAAACCCAAATAAAACTGACCAGAATACAACTTATGTTAAGTTCACCCTGGCCATTTGCTATTGCAGCTTATTCTTAAAGTGTAATTTCTAGACTTGCTGCTCTCATTTTTGCAAGTCAAAAATGTGTTCATTTGGAAAATGAACACTCTCTTTAACAAATGCTTTTCTCTAATCTTGTGTCTAAATACAGTTTATGAAGGGATCTGATCCTCTCTTGAAGAACTTTACTGGGCATCTGCCAAATTGCTACAATATTAATTTTCAGCCTAACCTCTAAATGGTTCCCTGGGCTGTTGAACGGAAGGTCTCAATGTTCCAGACAATCTGCCAGTGAGAAAAAAAAATCCTTTCTGGCTATCAAAGGGTGGTGACCATTGCCAAGACCCTGGCTCCCAAGTATTGTTTCTTCCTGCTCTCAGCATACATTATGGTAGCTGTTGTACAGAACAAAACAAATGGGAACTGACATAGAGAACATAACAAATAGGAGCTGGATACAGCATGATACCCTCACAAAATATATCTCTCTTTCTAGCCAGTTAGACATTTTGCTTTCTTATTCCTGTCAACACAGAGACATTTCTTGCTTAAAAAATGTTTATGCAGCAGATTATTATCCCAACTGATACTAAAATATTGAAGATTATTGAAAGAAATTAATACTTTTTAAAGGAATTTAGAGACAGCTCTCCAGGTTTTCTTGGTTTGGGTTTTTTTTTTCTGAAACAGAAACTGTTCAGCCATCTCTTTACAATAAGGTAAATAATTTTATAGGCTAAAAGTAATTTTATATATATCTGTATACAATTTTCAAAAGATATAGTACTTCTGTATGCATGTATATTTGAATCTCCAATTACTTGTTACAATTTTAACATGCAAACTTCAAAATGAAACTATCACTATATTTCTTACTTAAGCATACTTTAGGCATCACCATCATTTAAGAAATATTGTTCACGTACCCTCCACGAACCAAAGGCAGAGATAGAGATGGTGAGCTACTGAGATATTTTCTATTGCTGTGAGTCAAAGGCGGAGACTATTTGGGAAGACGGAACTCTGTAATAGCTGATATGACTGGTTTACAAAGATGACCTTCTACTTGAAGCTGAATTAGAATGGGAATGATAAATAGTTGTGAAAAAGCTACCTCACACTGTTACAGATACATATTGGCACAGCATGTTGGATACATGTAGTTCAGATTTTTGGATCTTTTATGTACAATAGTCCATTAAACATTTTGCAGGTACCTCTGTCGTTCAAGTGACAGCCACCGATGCAGATGATCCTACTTACGGCAACAGCGCTCGAGTGGTTTACAGCATATTGCAAGGGCAACCTTACTTTTCTGTGGAGCCAAAAACAGGTAACTTTCCATAAACTCTCTGCAGTAATGCTGAGAAAAAAGAAATTGTGCATTAAAACTTGCTAGAAACTTATTAATGTGGTCTCTTGGTTAATTGAATACATTTGGTTTTTCTTAATCTTTTAATCTCTTATTGTTCAGAGTAGATTATGAAAATCACACACCTGAGCTATGTGATAAGCAGACATTTCTGGAATGGGAATTTTTATCTTGTCAATCTGACAGCTTCCTGGTCTGCTGCCTGGTGCTGTCTTTCTGATCAATGAAAATTTCAAGATGCTGTGAACAAGTTTTTTGCAGATGTTTGTTTTAGAAATATCTAAATGTCACACAGCCAGATTTCTAGCTATAGGTTTACAGCATGATCACTTCTCCATTCTACTTTTTAAACTGAATGGGGTTTTTTGTGGGAAATATATCATTTCTTTATTAGTTTGAAGAAGAAAGCACTGTGCTTCCTATCCTTATCTGATATAACATTTTGCTACCACTTTCAAAACAAATTACTGGTAGAACATTTTTTTTACTAATTTCATGACATTTTGTGAATATTTTAAGCCACAACAAGATATAACCTATAATGCTCTGTCCGTTTAATAAACATTACCCATTCTACTGTATCATTTCATAGAGCAGAGAAATAAGTTCTCATTCAGCTCAGTTCAGTTTGATGTCTGAGCTTTCACTTACACCAACACGGAGAAGAGTTAAAATCTTCATTTCAGAGACAGACAAGTTGAGACAAAAGAGAAACAACTATTTACCCCATTTATAGCAAACAATCTGTGATGTGAATCAGATCTGAATCCCAATGCTATGACCAAGAGGCCACACTTAAATTTGTGGAAATAAGCACTATAATTATTTTCATATTACAACAGGTCCAGCCTCAGCAGGGATATATAACACATTCTTTTTCCCCACGACGACTATGATTTATAGTAGTTTTCTTTCTCTCTCTCTTCACGTACAATGTATATTTTAATAATGACTGCAGACAGCCCTTGAACAATAACATAGCAGTTTCTGCTAAATAAAAGTCTTTAAAGATTCAGAGTAAAATGTTTGCATACATTTTCACTTTGATGTGATACTCAAATTTCTTGTGTGCCTGATAATTACCTTCCAAATGATTGGTTAACATTGCCTGGCAATTTAGCTATGATAGGAAAACAAACAGGCCAGAAAAAACAATGTAAAAACAATAACATTATGAAATTGTATGTTAATTTTATTTTAACATGTCTTGTAACACGAGTGAAATAGTGCCAGACAGTCTGTTCATGAAATAAATGTTTCAACTGAGAAATGATTAATGACAGGTCCTGCATTCATAAGGCAAGAAAGAAATAAAACTCTAACTAAACATTCAACAAATATCCGACAAAGAGATATGTGTCCCAATGTGCCTCTCTTTTATTTAGTTTGTTTATGTTTCCTTTGCCGCTGACACTAAGTGCTGGTGGAGTAAACGTCTGTGTCTCTGGAAATCAGAGTTAGCGGCTGTACTGTGTACTCAGCATGAAATATTCATAAAGTCGTCATGTTTTAAGAAGGCATATTTATTTTCTGATCTATATCAACAGAACTGAAAGGATAAGACATGGAGCTTTTTCTGGTTTTCATTTCAAATCAATCAATTACAAATTGTATGCATCATCAAGTGGATATAACAAAAATACTTCAGATACTACACTATTTCTATTAATAAATAAAAAATCTCTTAATTACACTAATGCTACAGAAATGGGTACTGTTAAAGCAAATACATGGTAAAATAAGATAATTTCATACATGCATGGAGTTTGGAATGATATCAATATTAGGAAGAGTTGATGTGAATGACTATTCAAGACACTGTGAAATCAATCTTGACCTTGGAATCTTAAAAATGAATGTGGAATATTCTGTTCTTCCTAGCTCTAAAAGAGTGGGAAATCAAACAAAGAGGATGATACCTTCCAGGGAAGGGAGTGTTACCCAAGACATTATGAAGTCTACAGTTCAGGGAGAAGGCATTTGGAAAAAACAGTCATGGATGGCATTACCCAAAGAATATAATACCAAATAAAAATTGGTGGGTTTTGGTGACTTCTTAAAATAAGGTTGTAGTATGTCAGATCAACTCCTCGTCAAAAAATGATATCAATGTTGAAATGAATTCTTTCCTCTCTCATTGTAATCATTGATCTGCTACTACCTTTTAAAGGCAAACTCAGCTTTCATGGTAACGTATTTGCTTGTGTGCCCATTGACGTTTCTTGTCTTACTGCAGGTGTTATCAAGACTGCCCTTCCAAATATGGATAGAGAAGCCAAGGACCAATACCTACTAGTTATTCAAGCAAAGGACATGGTTGGACAGAATGGTGGATTATCAGGCACTACATCTGTAACTGTCACCCTGACTGATGTTAATGACAACCCACCCCGCTTTCCACGACGTAAGTTACTTTGTAAAAATATGACTTGTGATATTATTTCTAAACATCGTTATTTTCCTTACACATGCTAGTTTTAAACAAAGATTAAAAGTGCTCAGCTTCCATGTATACTTTGAGAATCATTGACAGCAAGGCTGCTGATTATTATTATTGTTGCTGTTATTATTATTATTGTTGTTTTTATCTAATTATTATTATTACATTGTAAGTATATTTTTTCTTTACCTAAAATATTTCAGATAAGAAATTATGTACAGCAGGTACATTTATTAATGTCCTTTACTTCCTCCCTATGAATAAAAAGACAAAAAAGGATACACCTTAACAGATGTTTAGCTTGTGCCAGTTGATTGAGGATGCATAGTTCTTTAATTTGGCTCTTAATCCTTCATATTCCTTTGGCATTATAGCAATATTTCTCTTGTGCATACAGTGTTTCTTAAGGAGTTAATCACAGAAAAGCTGGAAAGACGTCTTCCTTCCATTTAGTTTCTTTGACTAAGGTGGCTTTCTTCCTAACGAAAGCAAGGAGTACACTATTGTACACTCAAATCTGAAGAGCCCAGTTTATTAATAGCACTCTGCCTGGGGTGCTTTTATCTTTTTTTAAAAAAAAAAGTCCTTGCTAAGTAGAATTAAAATAACATTAAGAATATATTCACATCCACTACAGCTTCACATCCAATAATATATAAAGATATCTGTACATAATAGATTTCCTGTTATTTCAAGCCACCAACCACCTGAAATAAAAATAGAGTAAGTAAAGTTATTTTTGAAGGTAAGGGTGTTATTGGTTACACACTGCACTGAGATACCCTTTTGACAGCACATAAATCATTTTCTACTTGAATGAAAAACCTGGAATTTTCAAGAATTCAGATGGTGCACTTACTGTTAAAGAAGTGAATATATATCAGTATCTAGTCATATTCAAATTGCAAACTGACTAATCGAGATATACAGCTATAAAAGAATAAGAGTTTATACTGATATTTGACTTACTGGCCGTTTTTCTTTTTTTGTGGAAAGCAAAGTAAAATATTTTCTGCATTGGAACTCCGTAGCAGGAATTCACCTCATGATTTGCACTTACATTTTTAATTATGTTTTGTATCTCTGCCTTACACTTCTCTCACCGTAGGAAGAAATTATGTCCATAGTACTTCAAGTAGAGTCCATTATAAGGAAAACCTTACAAAAAAGGGGTAATTCTATTCTTTAACTAAACATACTCTTGTAGTCTAAGTAAATATTCGAGTGCATTATTTGAAGGGAGGTAGATTTTAAGAAGGTGAGGTTTTTTTTAGCCTACAGTCCCAGACGACTTTAAATTCATTAGATTTTTAAATTTCACAGGATCATATCAGTATAATGTTCCAGAGTCTTTGCCAGTATCTTCTGTGGTGGCAAGAATAAAAGCTGCAGATGCAGATGTGGGACCTAATGCTGAAATGGAATATAAGATTGTGGATGGTGATGGTCTGGGAGTATTCAAAATTTCTGTCGACAAAGACACCCAGGAGGGAATCATAACAATTCAGAAAGTAAGTCTGATTTTTCTCAATGATTCTGTTTGGTTCTGTGCAAGATGAGGGCAGGTAATGAGAGTATGAGCTTCTGTTTCCTAAGAGCCTTAACTGCTATAAAAGTGTCCACTGCCATGTTTCATCTTGACTTCAGTGTGTGCATGTGTGTTTGTGATTTTGAGCTTTTTTAATGACTTACACTGAAAATTCATGTAGGTTTTTTTGGCAGTAGCTGCATTGTTTTGATGTGTTTTTTTTTAAAGCTCCTGCACATACAAGTCTGTATAAGAATCTAGTTTTGTTTGTCTTTGTGTTAAACAGAAAATGTAAAAATATATCTTACAGTAAAAATGCACACTCCAAATACAAAATGGATCTCAAACATAATTATAAAAAACCCAAAAATCTAATTGTCTTTCTCTGGTGTTGTTTTAATCAGAAGACACACATTACTATTGTTAAAATTATGTACCAGTAAGAATAGTTGTTCTACAAGAAAATATATAGGAAAAATATTATTTTAAAAATGGAAATATTTAAAGAGTTATTTTTTCTTCTTAGCTTTCTATATGTACAGTTAGAAAACTAATATTTTAAAACTGAAAAATCTTGTTTATATAAAATATTAAAGCTCAACATTCTTACCTTACTGCAACCCATTTTAAAGAGCATACTTTTACAAAATAGCAGTGTGCTGAAATATTTTGCAAGAAAATTTTAATTTTGAGGAGAGCAGGAAAAAATCCCAACACCTTAGACAGAATAATCACTTCTCATATAATTTCACACTCTTAATATTTGAGTGCTTCACGATGACAATACTGAATCTATGGTCCTAACACTGCTAAGCACTTTAATACCCCCTAAAATGTGGGACTGAACTGACATTTCAGAATATGTGTAAGTAATTTCCTGAAGAAGGACCTTTGTTTGTAGTCAATGATCCCATAGCAGATTTTTCTTCCCTATATACTCTTTAAATTCTGTAAATTTCATCTAACAGTTATGGGAGTTTTTTGGTTTTTTCCTACCTTCAGAACATCAATACCTTTCTAAAACAATATAAAACTTCAGTAACATTTCTCCTTTGAAAAAAGTAAATACTGCACGGTGTTGCAAAGCAATACGCTAATTCTCTGATGCCCTGAACACCTACTGAGAGCTGATAAGGATCCATAGATGTCACAGCAAATGGAGGATGTTCAGCACTCTTGAAAGATCAGACTCTAACATGTATAATGTGAATCATCCTTTGTCAAGGCAAAAATATCCATCTCAGGCTTCCTGCAAACTGTACAAATTTCTGCTTAGCACGTTTGAAATACAAGTGATGAATTTAGTTGTCTCTTTGTTCAACAGCCAAATTCAATGCGGCTCCTTCAGTTTGCTTGTTTAGGGTTTTTAAGCAAAGATCTGGAAGAAATATGCCGGTGCTACAGGAAGAGCATTTATCAGTGCCACAGTGAACAACACTAAATCAGTTGGGGGCTACAGCAATCTAATTTGAGAATTGATGAGTTCATTTTTAATTTTTAGTATGCTCTTGTAATCATTGTGTTTGTTTCTGGAATATCCTGATTCCAGTGTTGTACAGTGGATCAAATAGTTGTCATTTATTATTTCTATAATCACTTTAGCTAGGAAGCTGAATTGGACTTTTCAGTACTGAACATTTATCCTGAGAAGTGCCCTATGAAATAGCTATTGGACTACATTAAGAAGGTTACAAAGTTTTGACCTGATAAAATGCTCCAATTTGCTAATAATTTTTAAAGCTAGATGCTGCTATATTTTGGCACTTTTTTTCTCTGCAGTGTTAGAACTTTTCTCTCATTTTCCTACTGTTTTCTACTTACTTTCCTCTGCCATACCCAAAGGTGAGTCCCCACGCTGAGGGGCACCTCCCAAACCTCTGGATGCCCTTAGCTCTTCATTTGGACTCCAGGGAATTTGGTGCCTTGCCCAAGGCTGAAAGATCCTCCCTGTCAACCCTCCAGAGAACTTTGGTTAGGAGGGAAGGAAATAAGTGAAGAACTCGAGCACAGTGGCTAACAGGCAACTGCAATTTGTTCTCTGGAGGACACATGCTTTGAAGACCATTAATGACAGTGTATGCAGGTTAAATGGTCTTCAGCTACCAAGCCTTACCTGCCAGGTCACTATAGCGTTGGGCAGAGGTTATACTTGCGTGATAATGTATGGTTGTTTGTAAAGAATTGGTGAAGAAATTAAATCTGAAGCCTGGAATCTGCCTAAACATTTTATGATCGGGCACATGATGCTCTGTACACCTCAGAGTGCAATTCTCCTTTTCATGCCCCTGAAATCAACTGAGGCATTGAGAAACAGCTCAGCCTCAAAACACATGCCTGCCATTTGGAACTTGTGTGTATTTCTATGCTCAGATGACATGTCTGTGTACACATCAAGCAGTGAAGTGCCAAGAGAAAGACTTCTGAAAAGGCACACTTTGGTTCTAAATGCAAATGCATGCGTTAGCTTTTCATACTTTTGCTGCAATCGTACATACGAATCAGCAGGTCAGGCATGAAAATCACTGCCAGTATCTCTGAGCAGCTGAAGACACAGCTCCATTTTTGTGCTGGGTGCTGTGAACAAAGTTTGGCACCTGGTTATTGGAGTTCCATACACAAACCGAGGATTTTACATTCTGTTTTTAGAAGGATAACAATTTTGAGACAATTTGAAAAATTGACTTCCTCACTAAAAACCAAGATTTTTTTTAACACATAAGGAGCATCAAGTAAAAAAAAATGTTTAAAAAAACCAAAACAAAACAAAAAGAGAAGTGAGATTTAAGAATTCAGTGAACAAAGCAGGATTTTGGTATCCTCCAAGTGGGTGGAATATGAAAGAAAATGCCCAAGGATCAGCAAAAAATAAAAATATTTATATATATATAAATTCAGGAAAATGAACTTTTTTGAAGCAGATATGCCAAAGAATCGTGATATTAGAAAAATATTACATGGCTGCATATTTCCCAAGATTACTTGTGTAAAATGGACTTGACTAATACATATATTGACTTGATAGCTGACAAAATTGGTGAATGAGATTTGAGTGTGTTTAATTTTTGGTTTGGTTTGGTTTTATTCCATCCACATTTGAACACATTTCTTCTCTTCATCCTATCACACAGAGACTTCAAAACATCGTCCACAAAAAAAAATAAATTCCTGGTTTTACTCTAATGGTGATATTACTTGAAATACAGAATTTATTCTTTCTTCATTTGTATCTCTTCTGCATTGCTTAATACAGATATCTCTTTGGTTTACTGAGGATGGATTTTTCTCTGAACAGTTTGAAAACAGTGCTATTTTTCAAATAGTAGTAGTAGTAGTTCTGCTCATAGAACAGCCGTGGCAGGACTGGGGATTACATGTTGCTGAACATTCTAGCACTGTTGCTACCTAGTGCTTAATGTCAGTATATACTAGCTACTTGACTAAATCTTAGTTCTCAGTAACATTTTGACAATAGTTGAAATTTTTGAAAATGGTACTGTTATTTTAACTCCCTTGACCATAAGGAATCAGACAAGGGAGGAATACTTTCTCTGTGTTTTCAACCATTTGGTCTTTATCACTCCAAAGAGTAAAGAGTAGGATTGAGCTACCTTATGCAGCACAGCTAAGGAACATACATGTTGTACCACTGTCCAGTATTTGCTGCTACGTGGCTTTTCACATCATTAGGACACCTTTTTTCTTTTGTCCTGGATATGATGTTTGAATCAGAATTAAATTAATGAGATGTGAAATTCATGTATTCCAGCAAGTTGCTTAAATTCATTCTATACCCAGAAAAAAAAGACTTTTTCAAAATATTATTTGGGACAAGGACTAACTTTTGTTCATGAATTTATGGCTTAAATAATAATAAGAGGTTAAGTCTGGGTAAAATTGACTTTTTGTGAGATCAGTGAAGCTAGAATTTCATCTTATGACAGGAACTAATAAAGACAGTGTTGAAAATTTACTCGGTTATTGGCACTAAAAAATAAAGTTCATCTTCTTCTGCAATACATTAACTGAATTCATTGACTGAATTCATATGGAAAACATTTAGCCAGCATGTATCTAGTGCGTAAGTTCTTTTTAGGATGCTCTGTTTCTAACCTGCAATAGGGTATGAAAAATGCTAGAAGACAAAATTTATTTTCCAGAAGCTGGTATAAACAAGAAGTGAATGGGAACCATAAGCACAGTTCAGAGTGGTATTCTCAGCTTACAGGAAGGGTAGAACAGTGGTGAGAAAATAGTGGGGTATGTTCTTGTAACCCGCTATGTTCATACAATTTGTTGTCTAGTAGTTTCAAGTCACTGTGGAAATCTTCCTATTTTTTTCTTTTCCCACTTCCTCTTTTATTAAATAATAATGATAATAAAGAAATAAAAATTTTTCACTTGTCAAATGAAACAGAATAAAGCTCTTCCTTTATTTTTATCCTGTACAGAGAAGTCTAAAGATACCACCTACTCAAACTTCATGCTACCATTCTGATGTTCCAAATAGTAGGAAAGTTTGGCTATTCTCCACCCTGTAGGCACACTCTCTGTAGTGAATTCCTAAGTAGAGCTCAATTACATGTCAAAATTACTTTTAAGCAGGATTTAGGAAAACATCCATCTTATGTGATCTTTTCAGAAATAAAAAATTACTTGTATAGTTTTTGAAAAAATAATTAGGCATTTATATTTCTTAGAAGTGTTTGAAAATTTTATCCTGGTTCACTCTGCAAATCAGTTCTCCATCTGTAAAGAAGGATCAATTCCTTCCTTCCTTTCATTTATAATTTACATTCTTCTATCAATGCTGCTAGTAAGGACTCAGACCATTTGCATAGCTACATTTCACAGTGGTGAGGGTGTTTGGAAGGAAAGTGTAATTTTTCTGAATATACTAGAGTTTTAAAAATGCGTTGGATTTGTCTCTGCAGTAGCAACCTTAGAACCGAAGAGAAATAAAAAAGGCTGAAAGGTTTATTTTTATTATATATATATATCATATGTGACTTTTTGAAAGGTTATGAATTCTGATTCCAGCCATTTTGAAGTCTATGGAGAGATTTTAGTTGACTTAAGTGGGAAAAAAAAGCCTGAAGATGCTATAGAGAGAGGGTTGTCTTGTCTTACTATTGCAAGTGACAGGCTTTAAGAAGATTTCCTATGGCCCAGTTCTTGCCCTCTTCGACTCCATTTCTCCCCCCAGTACACTGCCCTATCACCAATATCACCAGCCAATTTGAATGTTAGAGCAAAAAAAGTGAAAACGGTGTTGCAAAGTATTTTCTCATTGAAATTGACTGCTAAGAGATTATTCTAAAACCTGAGTTCATTCTAAAAGTAATATTGGCAATTATAAAAATGGGGGGTTGTCTGTAAGCTTTGGAGTGAAAAGATATCTTTCTATTACTGTTAACATTTCACCTTTTTTGCAGCTGGAAAATTTCTTTCAATTCTATATCAGAGTTTACATTGTAAGAACTTGAGGCTTCCATGGTTCCTTTGAGAGATAATGTGCATTTGTTTGATGTATTTTAGTTTTCAATATAAGACCTCAACTGGGCTTAAAAATGGGATTTTCACCTCTGAAAAGTATGTTATTACAAAGTTATTATACAATAAAAACTGAACATTACAAAAATGGACTTCCTGTAAATGATAACTTTATATCCATCCTCTGTAATAGAGATGGCTTTTTTTTTTTTTTGTAATTTCCTAGACAGCATAAAATTCTTAGCCCTTAACAGAAAAAAAAGAAAGAAATAGAAAGACCCCACAAAGCCCCAAAGGAGAGAAAGATTAATTGATCCTGCACAGGATGTAATCAGATAACACTAATGCACAGATATTAATGAAGCTGTCAAGCTCTATTCACTGTACTGAAGGACCGAGGTATACATTGTGAGTTTAACCTTCAACACTGATGTAGTGATTTGTAGTCTGTTGACTTGGTATTCCATTATTGGAATCCTGTGCTTTTGTTATAGCAGGAAATAATGAACACATGATCCAAAGGCAAGTTAAATTATGCTCTCTGTATAGCAGACATCGGTGATAATTAGATAAGAAGAAAGAAAAAAAGGAATTCTTTTCAATTCACATTTTCGGTCTTTCATAAGTGTGTGTAGTATGCAATGTCTCCATTTTATTATCTACAAATTGTTGAAACATTTCCAGCAGGTCATGAACTCCAGCATACTAATCAGATCTTAAAGATTTTGTTTATTTTTTGACTCAAAACTTGATACCTGTGTATTCACCATAGGATCTGAGGATGTGTATCTTATAGAAACAGACTGAGGATGACTGTGGCTTTTCTAGACATTGTCACACCCCACAGGAGACAGACTCTGCTACAAAGAACTAAAATGAAACAATATTACTGCCCCTGTGTAGCACAATAGCATCTGATGTTATAAAACCACTTTGCCAATCCGTAATTCCCTCTTCTAAGCACCAGCTGTTCTCCACTGTATATGTATATTTTGTTAACAAGGATCCTTATAGCTTCTGGAAACTAACAGCAGCATTGAGGGCCAGAAGATATCCGAGGGAATCCTAGGGCAGGATTCATGTTGCTGAGAGCAGATGTTTAATTCTTCCAGTTATTGAGACTCCTTTACTAGCGACTGTTGAAAAGCGGGCATTCATAAGTAGACCGACTGATTTCTTCTCTATAAAAATTTTTTCTACATTTTCTCAGATGTACATGGCTAAGTTAGAGAAGGTGAAACCTGCTCTTAGTAAGAAAGCCTGTTTAGAATGTGCATCTACACCATCATTAGTTTTGCATCCTATTCTGTGAGGAAGTACCTTTCTAATGAAAGTGGGTTTTGTGTATTCCCTATTAGTCTAACACTCCTGTAATCCAGTCAAATAAAGAATGATCTCTTTCTACATTAAAAGAATGAAATATGATTTAAAAGTGCTGGTCAGCCTTTGTGATAAACAATCACATGGAAAACACATTTTTATGATTTCGGTTATTAAAGTTCTAGTTTAGTCTTTAATCCATATAGAAACATGTGAATGTCTTAAAAATAATTTAAATAATATTTCTTCATTCTTGTGCTTAGTCTATTCAAATTAAAATTTATATAATTTGTACAATTACATATACTGTGCTCTATGCATTTACTCTGTTAAATCAGAATTTTCACAATCTTTTTTTCTTAGGATGACTGTGGTGTTAACATTAGTATATCACAGGAAGCTGTCTTGTCCACAGTCTCATATTTCCATGTGTTTGATTAAGTATCACTGTAATCTCAGTCATCCAATTTCTACATGTATCACTGATTAATGCAAATGAACTAGCTTCTCTGCTGCATATTTTTGTACATTCTGACTGAAAATATGCTCTTTACTAAAAGCATGCTGTTTTGGTTTTTTTTAGTTCGACAAATCTCATCCTTTTGTCTTTCACAATCTTCAAGTTATCATTTCTCTAGTCAATATGGTGCTTTTATTGGAAAATTAGAAGTCTTAAGATACTTGTGTGTGTGGTTGTCTTCTCCTTAACCTTGCTGCTCATCTGGTCATATCAGTTGCTTAATTATTACCATCACACAATATAGTTTCTGAGACATTTTTCATCCTATCTCAAAATGGGACACAACACATTACATTTGCATTGTGGTCTGTGAAGTTTGTTTCATAGCACACATATTGTACTTGAAATGTATAACCAAAACTAAAATTAAAAACAATTAAACATGCTTTAGTAATAAATAGTGACCAATTGTATTCAGTATAGTGACCAGTATCCAGACAACCTTTCTTTTATGGCATGTCTGTATTTGGAGAGCTATGGATACTATGACTCTGATTCATTCAAGCGAGAAGTGCTTGCATAACATGAGAATCACATGTATTCCGATTCAGATAAACTTTTGCTGCCACATAGAGTTTATAAATGTTCAGTGTTTTTCAGAGTCTTATGTGTTGAAATCCATTTTTCATTTTTAAATCTAGACTGTTTACAGCTGTACTGCAACATCAGCATAATCGCTGGCTTTAAGATGCTCATTTGGGATTTATTCTACTGTAACTCGATGGAGAACTTAGACCCTTGCATTTGTAGGTCAACAGATGTGGGTTTCACCTCTACTGCTCCTCTGAGCGCCTACAGGAATGTTTTGCAGATGCTGTCAGATTATTTTCCAAGCACATTTCAGATCCCTATGATGTATTTAGAATAAGAACTGCACAAAACCTTTTAAAATCTATTTTATACACTTCAAATTATAGTTTGATAAGATAGGTGAGTAACCAGATTGCAATTTTAGAAATTCTTGGGTCTTTTGTTGTTATTCTTAATGATTAAATTTGAAAACAGTTAGCTGGGCACTTGGTAAAAGCTCACAAACTAAGACTTCAGATATAGGTGCTAATATTACACAGTGGTAATATCAACATGATGTTGTCTTTCAACAATTGCCTGTGAAGTAAGATGAATTTTTTGCCTCCAAAATAATTTTATTTATGGCACTGTCCTCCATATCACAGATATCCCTTTAGGTATGGCAGGTAATTTTGAATTCTAATGCAGCGTTTATTCTAAAAGGAACTATACTTTCATCAAAGAAAATTAAAACAGAATGAAGGTGGAAAAAAAATAAGGTAATTTTTTTTTTCTGTTAAGCAAA
>JAOXJK010000012.1:103372332-103396318 GCA_025774025.1 Xenus cinereus | reverse complement strand
TCTACTTTTTTATTGTTTTCTTTTTATCACTTTCTTACTTTCTTTTTCTGTCTTTCTCACCTCGCTCCTTCTCCTCCTCTTCCTCCTTCTCCTCCTCTTCCTTCTCCTTCTCCTTCTCCTTCTCCTTCTCCTTCTCCTTCTCCTTCTCCTTCTCCTTCTGCCTCTTTCTTTCTTACTATTTTGTCAAGAAAGGTCTTTGGCTCTTCAAATTGCATAGTGATGGTGTTAATAATTGGGAAATCTAAGGGCTGGCAGGAGGTTGAATCCCAGCTACAGGGCCTGCCAAGACTGACTACATAGCAGAGGTGACAAGCATAGTCTCATGGGGAAGCTTGCCAGCCACAAAACAGCTGAAGAGCAGTGCTGACCAAATGAACAACAGTGCTAGCATGAAAAAATGAACTACAGTTGATATAAAATGAAAAAAAAAAAAATCCAAACAAAAAAAAGTGAAAAAGAGAGAGCCTTAATCTATGAAAACTGCTGTTACTGTTGCTCTTACAACTCTTTACTCCATTCTGTCCCTCGCTGTGATATAATGCAGTAAAACAATTTCAATTATGTAACAAGTCTCTGCTCTAAGATTTTGCAGCCAAGAGGAATAGATAAAAACAGAGTAATATAACAATGTAGAAGTTTGTATATTACAACATATAACAAAAAAATAGTGTCAAAAGATCATTATTTCTGGGAAGTCCCATTTATAACTATATCTTCCAAAATTCTTTTCTTCCAAGTTGCTTAAAGGATTCAGTTAGTTATATCAATAATCTAACAGATCATCAGTGTGACAGTGTAAGGTCCCAGGCGATGACAGTAATTTTAATGACCACACTTGGTCTGATTTGGACATTTAATTCATTCCTAGTGTAGGGAAGTTCTGTGGAGTACGTACTTGATCTAAATGAGAGTGCAAGAATCTGACCCAATACTAAATCAAATGTCAAGAATATTTCAGTTATAATTCTAAATCTGCCTAATCAATCCTTTTCTTTCAAAAGGGTTACAAGCAAAACACCCACAGGCATTTTGACCTTTTCCTTTATTCTATTTTCTGTTTGGTAAGGAGCTCATTTCCCCTTCCTAAAACAAATTTGGAGATAAAAGATATGTTAAGCCAAAGAGTTAAGGGCATGAGCCTGTGTTTGACTTATGACAGTGAATCACCAGGAGCTGACAGTGATGAGACATGTTGTCCCTTGACCTAATCTGTGCAATTTCCTTTTTATCCCTGAGTAACCCAACTCTGGGTAACTTGGGGGGTCTTATGCTGGTGGTAGAAAGCTCTGTGCTCAGACTGCCAGCCCCAGTGTAAGCAGTGCCCAGCTGGTACAGCCACATAGCAAACTTCCAACTCACCTTCTCCTTAGATGGCATTCAAGAGGATGTTATTCCATGAAAGAATGAAAGATCGCCTTACAGCAGAGAGAAAGAAAGAAAAGAGGGGAATACCTATATCCCCACTTAAGAGGACACTGTGGGAATGGAGCCCACCACTGTCAGCGCAGGTTGCTGTGTAACGCCTTTGCATACAGCTTTGCTTCTCTTGACACCCCAAAGAAAATGGACAAAACAAAGCTCAAACTGGGGAAACAGTGCAAACTCTTTCTCTCTAATAAGAAATCAATGAAAAATTTTAACAAGCTGTAATTGAACATAAATCAAAATTTTTCTTTCATCCTTCACCTAGGTACTCAATAGATCGAAACACGGACCTGGAGAGGTATTTCAATATTGATGCCAACAGTGGAGTCATTACAACTGCCAAATCTTTGGACAGGGAAACTAATGCTGTTCATAATATCACAGTTTTGGCTATGGAGAGTCGTAAGTAACAATTTAAAGATTTTATTGGCTGTTTGTGTGTAAAACTTCAGGCTTGGTTGTGACCAGCTGCATTCAGAGAAATTATGACAGTTTCAAACCATGGGAGATAAAAATAACTTCTTACTCAATGTAAAAGAAACCTGTGTGAACAGAATTAAGAAATACAACCGATTCTATTTTGGCTCTTTCCTTTTCCTCATACCTTGTGTAGTCTTTTGACTTCTGAAAAACAAGTACAAAGATGAAATATGTTAAGTGAGCAGTCTCAGACCAAGTATCGTTAGAGGAAAAGTGATATGGACTATAGAGGAAACCAGTTAGCTCACTTAGAGTTGATCGTTGTTGGTCAACCACAGCATTCTTAAAAGGTATGTAGGAAAGGGAATGTGAATGCTTATGTGGTTTCACTTTCCTGACTCTAAGGTAAGACTGTAGAGGATATTTTGCACTTGGTACCTTTTCTGGTGTAAGATGAAAAGTATTGAAGAATTGAACCCTTCGAGTGCATACAAGAACTCTGTTAATGCAAGTTCAAACCTGAACTAGCTCAGCTCCGAATACATTCTGTGAAAAACTATATATTTTTGCCTTTATATTTGAAGAATTTATTTCTTCAAATTTCAACCTTGTTACTACTCTGTTGGGCTCTGGTAATAAAAGAGTTACCAGTTCTCTGGCCTGCTATTTTAAAAATCCTCACTTATTACTTTCAGTGAGGTTAATTTAATCTTTAAGCTGAAAGCTAACATTTCCCATTTAGTGTCTATATGAATTTATCTTGTATTCTCGGGAGTAAAATTTTGGTCTAGGAGGCCAGAATGGACACCAAAAATTTTCCTGGATAGTAACAAAACCGACAAGGTAGCCAAGGAGCATACCTGACACAAGTGAGAGTCTAGGAGTATAAGCAATACCTTACAATGCTTTAATTTATGTTCATGGCCTGCTTGGTTTTCAATAATCTTATATCAGCAGAAGAAAAAGTGTCAGAAATTTGGTGTCAAAATTGGTTCCTCCTCCAGTATTTCACATGTGGAAGAAAAAAACAGAACAAAACACTTTGTGACCTACATTTGGATGCATTGCTTAAAATACTAAATATTTACTAAAATGTGATTGGAGTACCCTATAAAAAGAGAGATACATATTTGAAAGTTTGTATAGTTTTCCATTCTGTCCTGCTCTATCACTAGAATTGCATAAGTTGGAAGGGACGTTTCAGATCACCTAGTCCAACCATCACCATTTTATCACCAGTTTTGGTAAAAAAGTAGTGCAACCTCTGTTTCCCCTCCTCCAAAACAGAAGTGTTATCTAGCCAAATAAGTATAGCACACACTGATGTTCTTTATGTTTAGTCCAAAAATATCTGTTGTTTATGATTAAATGATGACTTTGGACCCTGAATAGATTCATATTATAGTTAGAGATGTTCATCGGTTTAAGAATGTGATTCATAGTTAAGATGTTCAACATGTAAATGACAGTGTTGAAATACTCAGTTGTGTGTGCACTTTAAACACTTTGGGATTTGCTTGGGAATACAGCTTCCTCTTTTTTCTGTTACACGTAGCTGATGAAATTCTGTTTTTAACTTCTTAGTAGCCTGATAGATCAGATTTGCAACAAAAATTTCTTTAACGCATGATAACCATGATATTCCCGATATGAATAGTGCTGTTCTGGCTAGCTATACCCCCTTGGCAATGGTTTCACATCATCTTGCTTTTATCCTTCCTTTTGATGTGTTTCAACACTGTGATTCGTGAGGTAGGTTTTCCATTTTAATCTGAGAACAAAATCATAATTTAATTGAAGCTGCTGGAAAACATAAACACTGTTTCCGCTAGGTCCAGAAGATCAAGCCAAGAGCTTCCTTTGTCTTTCTAGGAGGGACCGTAATTGATTTGGCATGTATAGGCAAAAGAAGAATGCAAAGGAAAAAGGTACTGACCCAAAAAATGACTTGCATGGAGCACATCTTGATTGTTTTGTTGGCTTCTTTTGCTGTAGAGAATCCAGCACAGATTGGGAGAGGCTATGTAGCCATTACTATCCTTGACATCAATGACAATGCTCCTGAGTTTGCCATGGAGTATGAGACAACTGTCTGTGAAAATGCTCAACCTGGTCAGGTATGGCTTGGTAGTTTATGTTTATTTTTATCAGATAAGCAGCCATTCCTTTTGAAAATCTGCCAGCTTTAAGATAAAATATAATCAGCTTATGCCAATAAAATGATGCTTTGATGTGCAGCACAAACAAATATTAATCAAACCTTAACGTCTTCACCATGCCTCTGAAGAGAAAGACTCAGGTGTAAAAATTACTTGTTGAAGGTACTGTTAAAATCTTTGGCTTTCTTACTGATATAACTGACACATTTTGCTAAACTCACCTAATTTTGAATAATATTAAGAATATATACTTCGTCCTAATTTTGCTAGGAACACAGAGGTTATTTGGAGACTGAGGGCCTACTGTTCCTAAAATGAGTACACACTTTTAGTTCCCTTAGGAAGAATGGATCATAAGGCCAAAATTACACAAAGGAACTGTATTCCTATCATATTACCCAGCTGTTTTAACGCCTCAAATTTCTTCCAAGTAGTCGTAGACCCAAATGAAAGTAACTGGTGTTGGTTATCCTTGGTGTCTCTCATATTTGGACCTTTTCTCTCCACTTTGTAAGATCTCAGAAAAAAATAAATATATATTTTCTCTTTCTCTCTTTTCTCTTCCAGAAAACTAGTAGGTGTTTTACCCACACAGAATCTGCATATTCCATGGGAGACTTTGCACTTTTGTGTCTTTTCCCAGAATATTGTCCTTCTTGTGGCAGATGTTGTTTATTGCACATTTGAAAATCATAGTATAATTTACATACTTAACACAAAACACTATGATTATTAGCTTGTGTTCATGAGTAACACAGAATATGTGTGTTCTTATTGCAGTACCTGTTTGTTTTCTCTGTGATATAATCAGAACTGTTAGCTCTGAATAGTCATTCTTTATGGACATTAAGCAATGGTGGCACTTTTTCTTAAGAGGTTGATTTTGACAAAATTTTAAGAAATAAAATTGGAAAAATAATGATAATAAAAAAGAAATCTCAGAAAATATTAATATACTTATGACTTAGGGGTTTTTTTCATTATATTTTAAAAAAGTACATGCATTAAAATGCTTAAAAGCATAATCTTGCAATAGTTTATGACATTGATTGCAGCCACCGATAACTACAGCAAGGGCCATCCGGAAGATACACTTCTTCCACTGCTATGTAGCTTTTACTCCAAGCCCTTGTGAATGACAGGGCCTAACGTTCTCACAGGCCCTGCAGATCATTGCTTCTGGCCAATAAAGCTGTTACATGGAAAATAAAGTATCGAGTCACATTTTAGTTTTAATAGTATCTGTATATGGTTAGGAGATTAAAAAACCAAAATGCAATATGAGCAGGACTTAATGGAGGGTTGGTACTTTTATAAGCAATAGAAGGGTTATACAATGTACATATATTCATGCTTCTTACCATGCCAAACGATGAAACCATAACGTATCTCAAAACAGGTGATCCAGAAAATCAGTGCAATTGATAAAGATGACCCACCAAATGGCCATCAGTTTTACTTCAGTTTAACAGCAGAGGCAGCAAATAACCACAATTTTACACTGCAGGACAACAAAGGTAAGGACATTTTATTTGGGTAAATAATCACAACTAACATCTTTCATTTTGAATATACTGTGCTGATTATGACCTACCTAAATTTTTATTCTGGTAAGGACATAAATTAAACTACAGCCATACTGCAAAATAATTTTATCTATACATTATTTGTCAAGGGAATTAAGACATTGTTTGAAACATTTAAAGCCTTCAGCCAAACAGAGCAGCTTTAATTTTTTTTTTTTTCCAGAAGTCACACTTCTCACAATTTTTTCCTTGTATTTATAGGGTTTTATCTAAATTAGATTTTACTTTGGGACAGTGACTGAAAAATGTCCAGGAATTCATGTTCTATTAATGTAACTTAGGGCATAAAAAATGAGTGAATGGTAAATCAAGAGGGGTTTCTTTGTTGTTGTTTTTTTGGTTGGTTGGTTGGGGTTTTTTTGGGGGGGGTGTGTGTCATTTTAGAAAAATGCCTCTTTTCAGTAAGTATACCAGCTATTGAAGAATGCTTTTGATAATGGAAGCTGCCTACAATATTTACACAGTCTTCTTATGACTATTTCCCTAAAGACTTTTGCAAAGACTCCCATTGACATCACGTTTCTATTAGTTAAAACACACTTCCAATTAGTGTTCTCATTAGTTGCACTGCATAGTAGGGCAGCTGAGCATGTATCAGTCAGTTTAGCTATTAGCTGAAGCAAATAGAACTAAATAGACACGATATTACTCTTGCATTGCCCTTTATATGGATCAGTACTAAACCAGATCTACAAAGTCTTCTTTATTAATAAAACAAGAAAAACAGACATATGGTGGACTAAGGATACTGTTTGTACAGAAGAATTTGAACAACATTCACTAAGTATAACATGACTAATAAAGTTCTCTCATGCAGCTACTTATTGCCTTACCCTGCATGTAGTTACTGACATGCTTTGTTTTCTTCATATGAGCAGCTTGCAGTTTGAAATGAAAGACTGTAGTAGTAATAATAATCAAAATAATAAAAATGCATTAGAATAAGACTCAGTTCAGAAATCTGACATTGTTCAAAGTACTGTAAAGTATTTAATAAAAAGACAGGCCAGAGAGCTTATAATTGGGAAAAAGTAATAATAGACTTCCAATACCAGTACAATCAACACAGCAGCAGTTGCCTCTCTCAATGTTAGTTAATTTTATTCATATTTCATCTGATGCTATATAGAGAAGTTCTTGCATATTTTTCCAGATAGATGACACAATAAGATAACTTTACAGGACTATTGCTATATCTGTCTATTAATAGATAGATAAGTAGATAGATAGATAGACCGACCGACCGACCGACCTTTTCTATGCATTCTAGGAGATGTAACTCCCTACCTCTCAGGAGCTGTCAACCTGTATTGAACACAGTGAGTTTTGCACATGTTTTCTGGAACACACGGACTTTTCAATCACGCAACTCAGAGCAACATCGAGCCACATATTTTAGACTGATTATATTAGTCATTTTGACTGTCATATGAGACTGAAAACAAGTGCATGTCTTTGTTACATGTGCAATTACTTGTATTTGTGCACTAACTGGATTTTTTTTTCATTCAAAAATATTTCAATAGTCTTCAGAACTTATTCTCCTATTAATATGTTCATCTCTTCCATTAATATGAAATATATATCTGTAAATATGTGAAACAGATCCTTGGAAATTAGACCTGAAACAGATATACAGGTACTTAATCTGATCATTGAAGGGTAATTTTTTTCTTTTTTATAATAATTTCATCTTCAACTGTCTATCAAGAGTGTGGAACTGTGAATTTAACTAAAACCAAATAGACCTCTTTGGTATCATTTCTCTGATAATCCTCTCCCTGCAGCTTCAAAAATATACGACCAGGAATAATATAAATAATATACATGTGTTTATAAAGTCTTTTAAGTGAAGGACTGTATTATTTATAAGCTTGTGTTTTAGAAAGGTTGTGCATTTTATATTTATGTTTTTATTCCCTTATCTAGATAACACTGCAACAGTATTAACCAGAAGAAATGGGTTCCGAAGACAGGAGCAGTCTGTTTTCTACTTGCCAATATTCATTGTGGACAGTGGATCACCTTCACTTAGTAGCACCAATACCCTCACCATCAGAGTCTGTGATTGTGATGCAGATGGTATTGCTCAGACATGCAATGCAGAAGCATATATCTTGCCTGCGGGACTTAGCACTGGAGCCCTGATAGCAATATTGGCTTGTGTCTTGACATTGCTAGGTAAGTCCTCTTCCTGCTATCCTTACTTTCCATTCAACGTATAGTAGCAAAAGAAATTTATATATGTGTGTGTGTGTATAAGCTTCAACATCTCCCTCCTCGCCCTGCCCCAACTTCTGTAAACAGGGACTCCTAATATTTCAGGCAGAACAGGATTTTGTATCATGACAGAAACAAAATCTATAGTTGGGATAATATAATTAATATACTTTGCTTCTATGTCAAGCTGCCTCCAGATGTATGTATGAAATAGTAGTAAAAGAAAAAAAATCACTTGCATCAAATGTAATATTTAAGAGACAGACAATGTAATTTATGGTAGTATTTGGTTCCGCCTACTCTCTGTATAGCCTGTATCAGTGTGCGTTCCTTTTTCAGAAATATAACTGTTTTTAATCATTTATTGATTTGCTTAGAGCAAAAGACATTCAGAAAATACAACAGATGTAATTTACTGATGCATGTCATATTTAATTGAATATCTTCTACAGATTGATCTTTTTTACTTCTGCAACTGGTAGTTGCAGAACTAGTTGGATTTTATGTTGTGCAGTGAAACTACAACTAGATAAAAGACAGTGGAAAACGGTGGAACAGTGTCAAAATCCTGGTTTGGTCAGCATTTATCATTTCATGCCTAGTCCTTAAATAAAGTGTTTACAAGGTAGTAGTAAAGTCCCAAATTGAGGAGTAAAGATGAAGGATCAACCTGCAGGATGGAGGTGCAGGAGAGCAGAAGTGCAGCTTTGCTTATTGTCAGAAAATTCACGTGTTAACAAGGGTATCTATTCAGCACACAAGAATTTTCTTGAGTGATGTTATCAATGGAGAGATTTCTCTATTCCGTGGCTGTATGCATTAGTCTAAGGGAAAAGGAAAGACCATAGTCTCCTCAGGTTGGTAAAATCCTAGTGGTGATTTATCTGTCACTGTTATGCAAGTAATTTGGATAGGTCAAATCAAGAGACTTTCGTCCACACTTCTGTTCATGGCAGTATTTCAACAATGTATGGATTTCTCTTCTTATTGACTTTGATTCACCTCATTGTAAACCATTAGAAGGAAAAGCCCCTTCTGCCACAAACATTTCTAAAGGATGCAGAAAAGAAAATCCTCTTGCATTGTTGTTACAGAGTAAGAAAAATCACTACCTTTGCAATTAACCCAACCAATTTACTCAATAGCTCTGTCTAGGAGGTGGGATTTCCAGAGTTTTCCATCTGTGTGACAAAAAAACCTAACAACATAAGATTGTTTAAAGTCACTCAATGCATAGGCATAGGTTAAAGGAGAAATGGAAAGAAATGATTGCCAAATGGTTTCATGAATATTTTTAAAATACTGTTTTCTAGTAGCATTTCTAGGCCATTTATACACCCAAATAAACTTTACTTGGACATGAAGTTAAATGGTAGAGTTCAAAAAGATATGCAAAAGATTCTTTTGTATCAGCTGGCATTGACATCACTGGAAAAACACCCATATAAAACTTTGGTATAATATACTTAAGAAGAAAAGTTCTGTAACATTAGCAATTACTTAATCCCAAATTGAAATGTCACAATTTCTGTTATACATGTAAATGGAGTTTCTGAAGGTTGCATAAAGAACTACTGTAGCCTGGCCTGGGAATAAGCTTTTCTTAAATAGGTGTCATGTATCTTAAACAAGAGCACTGAGTGGACACACAGCATGTTACCAGACAAAAACTTGCTTATTCTACTTAGTACACCAGGATTCAAATACAACCAATAAATCAAGAAACCTTTCATTCCGGTCACAAACCGCAAACAAGCATTTGGTAAAGAATTGAACGTAACATAGTGTTTGAATAATGTCCTGTGCACTGAAGAGGAATCTGGCATATGACCACCTTATCATTGATTTAATTTGCCAATGAATTGTACTTCCAAAATCAGCTGTCTGGATTCCCAAATAGACATTTGTATGTGCAGTCATCACTTCCAATCTAAACTGTTCCTTTTGGGTACATTTCAAAGCTCTAGGCACAGTTTAGGGTACGTTTGTATGCTAACCCTGGCTTTGAGTCCTTCAGTTTGGTACTGTATCCTGCTGCCATTTTGTTCCCAGCCAGGTGCCAGTCTTCACAAGGAAGAGCTGCCTACACCTCACTGCTGCCCAGTGAAACCCCAGTCAAGTGCTGTTGCTTGTCTGATCCCAGAGCCTATCTTCTTCTCTTATTTGTTCCTAGAAAACTTTTTTCTGGAAGCAGCTGAATAGTAATATTGCTAGGAATGTACTCTCTCTTTTTCCCTTTTTCTCCTCATATCCATTCCTGAGAAAAAATCCTGAAGATCCACTAGCACAGCATAAAAAGTAAGCTTCATCTGTTGGCAAGTGATTCCAGGGCTGGGACCAAGGCACCTCTTTGTGTAAGAGTTTATCAGTGAAAAGAGGAGACAAGCTACCACATCAAAATAATTTTCTGACCCAAGACTAACATGCAGTGCAAATTCAGTCACATTCATCAATGTCATCTCAATGTGAGTGCCAGTTGTAAAGTGGAGGAGACATGAGATTTGCATAAGTGTCATGGATACATGCATTCTGACACTAATATCTTGAATTCTCAACAAGCTCTTCTGCAAGTTAGTATGATTTACTTTGATATTTGTTCTTGCTCCGTAGATTCCTTTGTCTAATAAATAACCATTTGTTTTCACCAAGGATCAGATTGTCTCAGTGGGATTTCTTAGTGTTACTACTTTTACTTAAGTAACAAATCAGTTTTAGATACGCACAATGTTCTCACTGATACTAAGAAGGAAGAGTGTTACTAAATAATTCTAATTCATTATAATAGCATATAATGTGGTGCAGACTAATTTTTCAAAGTAAAATATTTTTTGAAATTTAAAAACATTTTACCAAAACCTTTCTCCTTCCTCATATTGACTGGTGGAGATTACATTCTACATTTTATTCAGCAAGAAAGTTTCAGTACTTTGTTAATTACTCAAAACAGTTTTATAATTATTCACTCTGCAGTGAGGCTATGTTTTAAAGAAAAAAAAATAAATAGTGCTTGCAATTCATTCTGTAAAAGCACATGAAATGCTAGTTTGTATTCATTTTAGACTGTAGATAATTTTCAGAGGAGTAGAAAATTTTTTACTCCTCTGAAAATTATATGGTAATTTAATTCAAGGTAATTTGTTTTTCAGTTATCATCTTCCAGATGCAATAATTGCTTTTGTAACAAGTGTTTAGCATAAAATGTGTACATAAAATCACACAAAAAAAGAATGATAACCCAATCATATTTGAGAGGTTAAAGATTTTCTTTATATTGAAACAATGGAAAGCTAGATTGACATAATGCTTTTTCATGATTTTTATCTTCCATACTTCTGAATATAATCTATTAGTACCACCTATTTTCTTAGAAACACTAAAGAAAGCCTCCTATTAGTGTGGTACTAGAGCTTACAAGTTAATAATACATTGATTAAACTTCAAAATACAGATTTAAATTATTATTTTTTCGGTTGAAAGATGAGGAATTCTTTATTATTATCACAATAAATACAAGAACCCAATTAAGTCAGCACACATAATTGTGTGATTTGTAAAGAAGAAGAAACAGGCCTAGTCATAGGGATCTTATTCTCTGAACAGGTAAAACGTGTACAGCATGTGACTATGTAGTATGTGTGAGTTTTGGTCTAGCACTTTTAAAAGTGATAAAATTATAACTGATTTAATTTGGGGGTATCCAAATTAGGTCATTTAAAATGTGGTTGAGTATGCAACGCAGAAGCGTTTTCTGAAAGTTATAGGGTCACTCAAAGTGAACATCTAAAGGTCACAGTCCCTTGCAAATATCAGTCCAAATGGATTATACAACACTTGTATATGAAGCTTGTTAACTGGGAATTAAATGCAGGTTTCCTGAGTCTTGGCCTCGTTAATCCCCAAATCTCGTCTGACTCTACTGGCAACTGCAAGGTATAACTAAATAGGTTATTAGTGTGCTGCTTAGATGGCTGAGTATCTCCAGTCTTCAGCTTTATGAATCATGACACACCTAAGGCATAAACCAATGTGCAGATTTGCTTGCAGCTGATGCGGCTTATTGCTGTAGTAAATGCCAAGCTTAGGGGTATAGCGTATACACTGCATGATAATGCTTATGATTTAGCTCTGTCCCTTACTGTATAGCTCTGCATGTAGTCTTCTCCCTCAGGTTGTCTCAGGGCTTTTATTACTTCCTCCTAATTATGTTGCAGTTGCCTTAAGTATAAAAGGAAAGATTAATACTAAAACAGAGAAATATGCTCAGGTGACCTAAACCTGACTTTTTACCAGATCATACTGAAATTGAAATTTCATAATAATTTCACAAAGCACACTTCATAATAGCAAAGCAGAAATCCATTTTCTATTCAGAGGTGTTTGTTTAAAGACTGATTAAGGTGGACTGAAACTACTGATTACATCTATACTGACACAAGGGTAAAGCTACATATTACCACAGGTAATATAAACACAAATGACGTTTTCTCTTGGCTATTGTACCTGTTAAACAAAATCAACATTTCTAGCAATTTAGGTAAATCCGAACAAAAAGGTTAGTTTAGATTTGTCTTTATTAGTTCTGATTATTCAGTCTTTATGATTAGTTACTTCTAATATCAATTTGTTTATTTATTTGTTAAATTACATATGAAACCAGCATTGGCATTTGAACTCTTCAGCATGGGTTCAGTGTACTAGTATGGAGCCAAAGTGATGGCATCAATGTGAAATACATATATCCCTAAAGCTTTTCCATTCCATTATTTCTTCTCTAAAAAGCAAAAAATTAGGTTTTGTAGATGTTCAGCCAGTCACTAATTACTGACTTAATCTCTACTTAGTGATACATGTTGGAGAAAAAACTGACCATGACTTCATGAGAAATGGATAAGCTTTAAAACCAGTTTTACTTGATTTAGATATCAGTGAAATTTGTTTGGGGATTGTATTCATCTCTGCAGCTCTAGCAATACAGCTACAGCTTTGTTCATTTAGCAATTAAACTTTACTGTTCACAGTTGTTGGAAAGCCTAGAAATTAATAATCTCATAAAGCCATCTGAATGCTAAAACATTTAACCTTCACAAAGATTCCATATTTTTCTTGGCTTCAAGAAATTGTGGGATATAAAAGGAATACTATATAAAACATTCATTATATCTTGATTTTTATTGTACCTTTAGGCAGACCTGCCTACTAAGTTTCATAATTTTCACTTATTAGCAGGTGTTTAACTTTCAGAATGAAGTATGCTAAGAGGGACAGTGTTGTGAATATGCATTTACGCTTGAGTAAAGAAAATAATTAGCTGTTTACTTATGTGGCAATAAAAATTGTGGCAGTAAATATAAAAATATTAATTAAAAATTTATGTCAATAGAAATCTCAGCTTAAACGTATATTTTCACTGTCAGCAAGCTAATTCTTCTTTTCCTTCAAAATACCTTTCATAATAAGGAAAAGCATTAAGAGTGGAGTGCAATTGTTGTCTCTATGATGACAATTTTATGTTCTCTGCTGTAGCATTCACAGCTCAATTTGTATTATACAAATATCAGAATGTTTTGAAATTTCACAAAAGCCACTTTAAAGGTCAAAATCTTATTTACTTATGTAAATATTGTTCAAAGAAAAATGCTGCAAACTGGTGGCTTCTGAATTCAATATATAAAGCATGAATGAGGGAGATGCCAGGAGCAAAAAAGTGAAAGCGTGCTGCTGATGCTGCAGTAATATAGTCACAAGGCATCTGTTAGTGGATGGATCATTAGATGTGTGCCTCCTAGCAACTTTAAAAAGGAGGAAAAATATTGCCTAATATATTTGTCAAAAAGTTCAGAAAAAAATGAAACTTGTTCCAGTTTTAACTTTAGATATACATGGCTCCAAAGAAGAATAAAAATATCTGCAAAAAGTCCACTTTTAAACTCATCTTGCACTCTAGTCAATTCCAAATAGTACCATAACATCTGTAGATGTGTGATACAGTTTTCCACATGTCCAGTCTCTGAATGACTGGTTTATTCTAACCACATGACCCCAATATTAAACCATGCCTCATGATGACTAGATTGATATTGATTTAAAAACTCCTCCATGAAAAGGGGGGCTTTCAAGAATGTCAGCCCTACATTACAAAATTCATGGAGGCAACTTCTGAGACTAATGAGGGAAGCCTAAGCTTAATTTTATCTATGTCAACTTTTGCTTTTCCAGATGTTTATACAACATTTAGTTGGCATATCAACATACTGTAAGTAAACTTTGTAAACCTTAGACATATGAATGCATGTCACTTATTCTTAAGATTAAAAATAAACATAAAATCAGAAAAGATTAATTGAATGTGGAACGACACTTTTCCACGTACTGTTATTTTTATAGTCATAGTGATGCCTGTTATTTTCTAGGAGTATCATTAACTCAGCAAATGTTATCCAGATGCTACAACACAGTATTAATATTTTTCTGGGAGGACAATTCACATTCCATCATGTCCTATGGATGGGTGCAATATTCACATTACTGGTTCCATATTTTGTATGTCTGTAATGATGTCTCTCTACCAAAACTGTATTTGAACAAGAGGAGACTTGAGTTAATTTCTCCCAGTTCTTTTGGCTGTCGCTGCAACTTAGTATTACCTTTCAAGCTGAGAGAAACTTTAAGGATTACAATTAAAAAAAATAATTACACTTCTAACACTGGCTCATCCAATAAACTCCAGCCCTAGCAGTTCATTAGATGTAATTCATAAACCTGAAGTATAGTACTTTGCACTTTATAGGAAAGTGAGGTCTTATATAGACATACTTTCAATGAATGAACTAAGTCTTATTTTACACATTGCTTAACATTTCAGTGTTCTCCAATCTATGACTTTTTAATATTTTTTTTTCAGCAGAGTTTGAACATATGCGTTAATTCAGTCACTTCCCTAACCATGGTTGTTAAATTCTATTCGGTGACTTTATGAATGTGCTTTTATCGCTTGGCCAATTAAGAGTTCAGGAAAAGGTCCTTTTTTATTTCATGGCTGTGAGTTTGTAATAGTCAGACTGAACCAGCCTTAAAATTTATGATTAGTGGACAGCATATAAAATAGAATTAGAGATGAAGACGTTAATCCAGAATGGTTTTGGAAATAGATTCTTTAATGTCTAAAAAGCTTATGGTTTAAAAGCTGTTTCAGAAGCTGCTAGGTTTCAAATCTAACTGCATAAATTGCCTGCTATGTCCTTGGGTGTTTGCCATATAAATTAATGAGTACTGCCACCTCTAGAAAAAATATGAGGAAACTTCAGCATTGCTAAAACTCCAGTCTTTCTGTGTTTCAGTTCTTGTCTTGCTGATTGTCACCATGAGGCGACGGAAAAAAGAACCCCTCATTTTTGATGAAGAGAGAGATATCAGAGAGAACATTGTCAGGTATGATGATGAGGGTGGTGGAGAAGAAGACACCGAGGCTTTTGACATGGCTGCCTTGAGAAACCTCAATATTATCCGAGACACCAAGACCAGAAGGGACGTGACACCTGAGATTCAGTTCCTGAGCAGACCAACTTTTAAAAGCATCCCAGATAATGTCATTTTTAGGGAATTTATCTGGGAAAGACTAAAAGAAGCTGACGTGGACCCCTGCGCACCACCTTACGACTCCTTGCAGACATATGCATTTGAGGGAAATGGCTCGGTGGCAGAGTCACTCAGTTCTTTAGATTCGATCAGCTCAAACTCTGACCAGAACTACGATTACCTCAGTGACTGGGGCCCTCGCTTTAAAAGGCTGGCGGATATGTATGGGACTGGACCAGACTGCTTATACTCATAGCCTTGGAACCTTTCTCTGAAAATGCACTGAAGAATACTAAAACAGAAAACTCAACCTTACAGACTGAAGAAAGTTGTAAATATTTCTCCATTTTTAACCTTTTAGGTTTTTTTGCCTTGCTGGAACATACCTTCATTAGACTTGTCCTAGGGACTGCACTGACCCCACAGAATATGAGCACCTGGTGGCATTTTTGATAAAATGAAATGCTCAGCCACGTTCAAATAGATAGCAACCCTCAGATACCTGCAAAGGCAACTCACTTTCAAGAGTATGTTATGCACTGTGACCTCAATGAGCCAATGATACTCTGTAGATGCCTTTGCAGTATTACTATATCTAGAACACAGAGTCTCTGGTATGCATAAATGCCAGAAGAAACAAATTTTCAAATATAATATATCGTTCAATACAACATTACAATGTGTAGTATTTACAGATGTAAGGGTTTTTTAACAAATTTTCTCTGCAGTGCTGCATGTGGCTTGCTAGGCCAAAAGAAGAAGGACAGACATGAAAACAAACAAAAGCCCAGCAGATCTTTTTTTTTTTTGCTTTACTCTGTTTTCAGAGCTATTTAATTAGAAGTCTCTGTAATTTTCTGGGTAGTTTTATGAAAAATTACTGTTTGTACAAAGAAATTCTACAATGTTTGTCATCAACTTACTGAAGTACTTTACAAACCACATAAAATGAGAAATACGGAGGGGTATTCTTATAGCTGAAAGGTTTTGTGATGCCCATGTAGGTATAGAAAAGATGTTGCTATCTATTTGCTATTTTTTATTATCTCTTCTGATTTGTACAGAAGAATTTATCCTTTTTTATTATTATTTGTCATAAAGTGTTATATTTATTTTGGAGCTCCAATCTCCTCTAAATTCAGGTCCATTTTACCACCTCATGGTATTAGACTTGTCAGAACATGCTGATTTTTCTCCGGCCTCAGATAAATGTAGGAAATGAAGCATGGAAATGGAGAAATTACAGTAAAGCAATCTCACCCGCCATTCATCTCTCAGAAAGGAGAGCAGCTACAAGGACATGCAATTGTTCTTCTGAGCCATTACAAAGTCTGAGACATTTAAATAAAATATTTGTACATTGAATTTTTGGAAAGAAGACTACACAGGTAGCTGAGAGTGTCTTTAATGCAAGATTTAATTTCCAAGGTTAAGTATGCTGTATGCTTCAAAGACTCTAAACACTTCGCTTTTCTCCTTCCCTTTCTCTTTTGCTGCTGATGAATCACAGTAAAAGACTCTTTTCAATTTCTTTCTTATGTTAAGCAATGTAATACTATTAACTTCAGAAATCATCTTTAGATCCTGCTGCACATGAGTATGTTTCCCCAAAGTTGTTAACTCACTACACATAATTTCTACGCTGGTTCAAGAGTGCCAAAACAGAAGGACAACTGCTATTGGTTAAAATATTGTATGATTTTGAAGTAGGATTTCTTAGAATAAGACAACTTTTTTATGATTCTGACTATATTTATACTTCATCTTTCATGATTTATTACTAGATAATAAGGAATATATTCAAGTAAAATAGTAGTTTTAAGTATTATTTTAAATTGTTTTGTTTTAGATAATCTGTGGATGAGTTCTTAAGTTAGACTAGGCTCCTGCAACTTTTTTGCTTGTACCTGATTTGAAATGACTTGACTTGCCTGCAATTACTGAGAGGCATACAGAATTGTTTGCAGGACTGTGTTTGTGAATAGAAGGTACTCCATAGAGGATGATGCTCAGTCTAAAAGTACTTCTTTCTGAAAGAAGGATCCTAATCCTACTGTATGGGTGACACCAGGTTGGAAGATGAGAAATTATCATTAAGGCTTTGTAATTTTTGCAGCCCAGCATTATCAATTAACTATGTGAAAGTGGCCTTCAGCTCCATCAGAGAAAACAAAATAATTTTAATTATCTGCAACATATTTAATTTGAGTTACATTTTGGTAGACAATCATTGTTTCATAATTCAGTAGATTTGCTTCTAGTTGTATTAAATATATATATATAGGTATATATATATATGAAACAGATTTTGTAATGGAACTGAAAGACATCACCCATGACTTTTAGTCATACATGTAAGATTTTCAATAAAAAAAAAAATTTAAAAAACCCAAAATGAACCACGTGTATGCAGTTTAATGACAGCGAGATTTGCTGCAAGAGTTAAGCAGTTATTAAATCAGCAAGGTGCTGAGAGAACAGTTTTTTATTAATCTCCTTGTTGTTTGTGGAAAGATAATTCATGCATCTGGATTAAGATATCAAAAATGCTGATTTTAGCACATAACACTCAAAGGAGATTTAAATGTGGCTTAGAGTAAACAGCACGATTTCCATGCTTTTCCACCTTCTATATCTGTAAAAAATTAAAAAGCTCTCCTGTTATGAAACTATGTTACGGTTTGGGTTTTTTTGGTATGTTTTCTATGGAGAGAAATATGCTTTAATCTAAAGCCATGAAAACTCTTGCATATGTATGTTATCTGTTGCACAGTTCTAAAATAATAGAGTAAATTTGTTACCTATTGATTATATTATTGCTGTAAGAAAGTAAGGTGGAAATCCCTGATGTTTGATGACAGATACTGCTAAAGTATATACATATGGTCTACATAATACACATACTATATAATGCCCTCCATAAGTTACCATCATTATAGGATTTCACATCTTATCATCTAGTTAAAATTCTTTCTTTCAGTGTTATTAATATTGCATAGCCTAACACCATAAAGTATGTTCTACTGACTATATAGTGTAAAATATTTTCTCTGTCCTGGAAAGTTTATGAAATTATCTGAGAAAATTAATTAGAAAGGCCTTTTAAAAAGACTTCCCATTTTATTTATTTATTTAACTTTTAGAGATTTCCAGTACCTAACTAGAGGCCACAAGTCCTCTTTAAAAAGTATGTTAAACATTGCAACTACTCCCATCTTATAGTGAAATTCCAACACCTCTTTTCTTCCTCCATATGACAACTGAAGAGGTTAATTTAAAATTGAGATTTCCAAGCGCCTTGAAAAGTGTGTGCTTTTCAGAGTGTTACTGAAAAAATCAGTAACACTCGTTACTGATTAACCCGTTTGAAGAAGATTTAAGGCAAGACTTGTTACTCTTCTGACCATTGAAAAATCTGAATTCAACAGAGTTAAACAGTGGACATTATGACTCATATTTTTTGTTCAAAAGAATAAACTGAGTGTACTTACCCTACTAGCTTGTATCCCCACTAAGACATAGTATAGGCCTTTCTAAGCCTACTAATTCTGATGAGTAGGTTAATACAATCACTGCAGGACTCATGAAATTTGATGAGACCAACTGAAACCTCTCCTTCTCCCTAAGAATTAAGAGGGGAAAAAAATACTTCCTTTTTAATTGTTGTTTTCTTTATTGTTTTGAAAGAGGGCGTGAATTCATAGGAATTTCCTTTTAAAGTTAAAATCTTAGCAATTTTGTCCTCTTTACCCTTCAGGTGCTGGCACTCATATTTCCTGGGTTTTGGGTTTGATTTTTTTTTTCTTTGTAGAGATTTTGGACGGAACTTGTTATGAAATATAACATGTCAGCATCTTATTTTTATGGGCAAGTATTCTTGTATGATATAAAGAAAAGTAGTAGTTTGTCACTCTGAAAAAGAAATAAATATACTGTAAAACATACAATTACATTGACTTCTAAGATCATTAAAGAGTTGAAAGGTGAATGCAGTTACCTATATCCAATCTAGTGTTAAATTAGGGGTTGCAGCCTGTCATGTGGATGATTTTATTTTCCCATATGTAGAATTTTTCTCTACTTTAGAATCTATGTACAGTAATACTTGTGTGAGACAACATTGTATTCACCTCATTAGTGATAGTTAGATGTGGTCAAGAATATTTGTATTGGTCTGTGACTCTAAAAGTGCATTGCAAAAGATAGAAATGTCATTTTATTTATTTAGCTGAAACAGGAAAGCCTAGCAGATAACCAGAGGTCTACAAGTTGCAGTCTTAACTGTGGCATCACTAAGCTTCTCAGATATGTAAGTGTCCCAGATATAACCTAAGATATATTTACACCCCAGCACCATTTCTTCCACACCAAGAATTCTTCCTCTGTTCGATATCAATGCAGCTAAAAATGTACTGTCTTTTTTACTGAAAAGTTTTTTATGGATATCTACCAGCAGTTTTGTTCTTAGAACTAGGAGAATCAGAGCACACAACAGGAATAATTTGTTTCCTAGATAAAGGCCATGAAAATAAAAAAAATCTGCATATGAGTGATACACTTTTCTTTGTTACTATAGCTTATCATTTCTCACAGAAGAGAAAAAAAAAATTCAATGCCATCCATAAAATCTGTGAGAACTTAGACCATACAATTGCAGACTGAAATATATTGGTTGAGGATAACTTGATTTACCTAAGCATTATATGAAACAAGAGTATCATGGAATCTTTATATATCTGATCAAACACAATGAAAGCAGAAAACAGCATAGGAGTTTCTTGGAAATCAGAAGAAAATCTAATTTGGAGCCACAGTGGTGTATCATATACATGTTTCTTCTCTTACCTCATATGTGAATGTATATTTCATAAAATTATAGGTATATTTAAACATTCCACCCACACACTATTTATTTAAGAATACTTCATTTGACTGGAGAGTATCCAAAAAAATTAACTGCACTCTCAAAAACTTTGTCTATCACGTAGAAAAATATGATTTAGACTCAGGCAAAACTTTTAAGAATGCCCCCACAATAAAAGCAAATTATTTACATATTTTGACTCAAAACATTTTAGAAGCTGTTAGAAGTTTTGCAAGGACTGCTATTTCCACAATGTCCAAGAGCCATAGCTTGTTTTATAATAAAATTGTATCATATTGAAATTCCTATTTCTAGAAATGGCATAACGTTTAATGGAGTTTAATTTTTGGTTGAATAACAAAGTTCATAAATCTATGGTGCATAATAACAGCAAGCTGAATGCTGAATAAGGACTAGAAAAAAGGAACAGATTTATTTTCTCCTTCAAGTCCCCACCATCTCTGCCAAAGTCAGAATTTCTTTTCATTGTACATCAAAGCAAAATCATGTTGAGTCTAAGTTAGACACAGTAGGAAGTTGGATCTTGGTCTGCTCCTCACAAAGGCTAAAAGACTGTTTACTAGGTCATTCTATTCAATTATTCCTGTCTGATGATGTCTTGACTCCTAGGTCATGCTAAGTGACACCTGTGAGGTTGTTGTTTTGGTTTCTTTTTTTTTTTCCTTTTTCTGTTATTGCTAAAACTGGTATGCTTGGTGAAAAGCTTACATTTGGATGAGTTGTCTTTTTTCATTGGATTTTTTGTTTTTCTTTTTCTTTGGTCAAAAACATACCAGCCAGGTATAACCTGACTTTTCTTCAGTTTTGACTTCAAACCTATCTTTTTCTCTCATGTTAATAGCACAAAAGAAAGTCCTGAGATATTCCTTCTCTTTTATGTCAAGGAGCTATGGAGAAAAAAACTAAACATAACATCAACCGACTACAGTGAAACTAATCTGTAACTTTAAACACGAGCTCACACACAATATAATTAAACTGCCGTAACACCATTCAAATCATGACATGGGTCTAATCTTACAACTTTAAAATATACTGTCATTTTCAGGCACTAACATATTTTTACACATTTAGCAAAATCAAATTTTATAATGGGAAAATCAGCAACAAGTACAAAATGCCCCTATGTGCACTGACTTTTAATGCAGTGTTTTACTTACTGCTCTACCTTAGTACTCCCTAATACATTGATAGCTTTTCCTCTAATTGAGACTAACTACTCATCAGTTAGGGTAAGTGTGATATTCAGCCATATTTTCAAGATACATTAGACCATTCAAGTCTGGCAAGAATGGTCAGTCTGAATTTTAAAGTCCTTAATGATCAAAACATCCTTTATTATCATCACACTGTTGAAACTGTATGGAGAAAGAAGTGTTTACCGATGCACCTAAAAAATGCTAGGAGAAATCCTGATCATGCTGAATTACTTGGCAGATCTCCCTATGGTTTTCAAGAGGTGTCAAGATTTATACATTGTTAGGGAAGACTGATAAATGACCACTTACAGCATCAACATTTTTAATTTGAGCTGGATACCCTTTCTTTTTACACAATTTCTTCTACTGAATTTCACATTCCAGAAGCCACAATCTGTGTCATTTAATGGTAATACAAGTAGCTTAATAGGTTGTTTTTAATGGCATAAACTACTTACTATCAGCATAGTACATATAACCTTGCTGTAACAAACAATACCCTGGCTCACACAGGTCATTTCTGTGCACATACTAAATACAGACAGGGTTACAAAGGATTTACACTTGATGAAGTATCAATGGTGAAACACGAACTGGAGAATAAGTAACTCTTTCTCCCTAAAATTAAGAACATATAGAATTTCTGAGTTATAAAATCAAAATATTATACCTTTCTTCAGATGTGTGACCATCTGTAGCTTTATTGACTTCCATGACAGTAGATACAATACGAATGGATCATAATCTTCCTGTTTTGGAGTCTGTTATCTCCTTGTTGCTTGAGATTTTATGGACATAGAAAGGGGGCGAAGCAAAAAAATGACAGAGAGATTAAGAGTACCAAGTTTTTCCTGGTGTTTTTATTCCTTCATACATGACCCAACGATGTGAAAAATAACATTTTACCAGATGCTACTGGAATACAATTTTCTCTGAGCTAATAATGTTTCCATCCTGTGGAACAATATCTTCCAGCAGTCTACAGTACTTGGCCTGGTCTCATATTCTTATTCAAATATAAAGAAGGAAATATTAAGGAGAAAGTTTAAATATCTAAGTGACAAGCTTAACAAGAAATTTGCTGTTCCTCAAAATGTTATGTTTTCCTAGTTTATGTGTGATTAACACACGAATGAAGCTCTCACAGGGCATACAAGCTATTAATGCAGTTACTGTTTCTGGCTGTATGTTTGTTCATATGTTTTTCCCCTCCAGTCTTCCCTTTTAGTAAAGTTTGACTGACATATAGAAAACAACTACAGCAATGAAAAAGTACAGTATATTTACCTCCAAGGACACTGTGAAGATTCAAGCAGTGTAAAAAATAATTTCTTTAGAACAGGTTAATGAAAAGATGAACACTTTGTCTCCCTCTTTCTCTTCTTCTCTATTCTTCCATCCTCTGTACCCTCAAAGATAATGTATGACACTAAAGCTTTTGGTAATATATCATTTTGCTCTTTTGGGTACACATTCATTATCTTTTCTAGTAGTCACATGTAGAAGGTGACAAGCCAGCGTCAAAGTTAAAGCCTGGGAATTGGGAAGAAGATTTAATAGCTTCCTACTCTTTTTATGACCTTGACAAACTGGCTTTGAGGATAAACTATGATTTATCTTTCAATGTAAATTATTATATGATAACAAAATAAAGCAATATGAAAAATAGATACTTAGTAACAGCTGATCATAATAAATATATTAATATATTATATATATTTTTTTTCTGTGGCTTAGCACAGGTTAACATACTTTATTGTGACTCAAAGATTAACGTAGACCACCTTGGCTCATGCCGAAAGCACTTTCATGAAGGGATTTTAATTCAAATAGCTACTGTGAAATGTGGGGTTATTTCAACATTCAAAATCCACAGTTCCTTGGAAATAAACAGAGTAAACAAACAACCAAGACTTCTTGTCCTTCTGGGAACAGATAAATATATACAGAGAAGACAGGAAAGTGAAGCATTTAGAACTTAACACCTGTGGTGAATGTGTATGTAAATCAAATTGACTACAACTGAAAGCAAGACAGAAGCAGAGGAGGCATTTTTCAATGGCATGCATTCTAGTCAGTCTCTTTCAGCCAATTATTGTCATCTGTATTGAGTTGTCTTTAGTTTGGCCTTTGTGTACTACAAAAAAACCCCAAACAACTTCAGAAACTGAAAAGATTTCTGTTGTCTTCTGGTGAATTTGTATTCATGAAGAGGTAAAGCAAATACATACCAAAGTTGTGGCTGACTGTCAGTCTGCTTTCACCCACAGTATAAAACTGAGGGTATGTGGAGACCATGCTGAATGACAATGTCTTGCTGTCTCATTTGTCATCCTTTCCTGTTTACATCCGCTGCTCATCTCTTTCTCTAGTTGGTATTTTCTAGAGGAAAAATTTATCTTTTTTAATTCTTTCTGTATGGTACTTCATACAATTGGTCACAGATGATGATTGGACTTTCTAAGCAGAATAGGGACACTACTGTTACTCTAACTACTAATAATAAAATGGAGCCAA
>JAOXJK010000012.1:103352046-103365261 GCA_025774025.1 Xenus cinereus | reverse complement strand
TTACAATATATACAAAACCGTATCAAGTTCCCAGGATGACAGTTCCGTCACGAGCAGGCACTGGGGAAGTCCCAGACTGGGCTCAGTGACGGATAGGAACTGGATTCCAGCTCTGGAATCAGGAACACACAGATCGGGATCAAAGGCAAATGAACAGAGTCCTCTTCGGACAAAAGCCATTTCAGAAAAAGCGTTGACCCTTTGATCCCTCAGCTTTTATTCTGAGTATGGGGCAGATGGGATGGAATATCCCAGTTGGTCAGGTTTGGGTCACCTGTCCTGTCCACTCCTCCCCACAGATGTGACCCCTCTACGTTTTTCTGTGTCCGACCCTCTAAGGGGTAAATAACAAAAATTGGCTGACCTTGGTTGTTATAGCAATAAGTATAAGCAAGAGCCTCTCTGCAGACCATTCCTTGGCATTTAGCACAAACATTGGTCTTATCATTCTGAGAATGAGCAGTTTTCTCTGCAATATGCTGTTAATGTCGGAGAGTTAGAGGAGGCCTAGCTAAAGTGTAAAATTACAGAACACAAAATTGGTTCGGTTTTACTTCAAACCGGGACAATATTTTAAAATTTAGGATTGAGATTATAAAGAACCAAATTCTACCTGTAAGAGTCTCTTAAATATTGCTTATGCATATACCTACAAAATCACTGGGTTTATTAAGCAACGTTGACTTCTCTTTTTTTCCTTTTACTGATACTCATCTTGCCTTTCTCAATTTCTGTCATTTCTGGATGAATATCTGAAACTACCTGTTATCATTCCCCTACTCACTCAAGACCGCTTTCCCAGTACTTAATTGGGAAAAGACAGCTCACCCTGGCATTCTCTAGCCTCATGATATTTGCACAGAGGAATCTTTTTCACTCGGCTATCATGACTAATGCAGCTTCACATATCATTGTACAGAAAAGACCAAGAAATTCAGAAGGCATCTGCAGTATCTTTCTGTATAGTGCTCCAGAAGAGAAATGAGGGAAAAAGTAAAGAGATTTTCTTAGGAAAAAAAAAAAAAAAAAGCAAAGGGAAATTCATATTTTTAATACTGAGGAGGAAACATAAAATTTTCATAATTTCGGTCTGAAGTTTTACTTATTTTATATACAAAAATAAACAAATGTGTGGAAACAGGTTTGTATGACAATATTTTTTTAGTTTCTTAATCTTTGTCTTCTCCACTGCGTTTTCATCTCCAACATGACAAGAAAGTAGCAGAAAATTGAAGGTTATATCTTCTCAGTTCTTTTGTTTTCTGTTTTAAAGCACTGTTTAGTAATTTATACATAATAACTCTACAAAGTACATATTTTTGAAATAAATACCATTCATCTACAGAAAGCAGAATACCTTATAATATTAGATTCACTGACAGCTGAATCATGTTACCTTTAAATCACTAATGTAATTGGTTCCCCTAATTAGGAAAAGGTCAGTGTAGAATGAGAATAATAAACATAGTGATAAAACTTTACCTTTATAGCATTTAGCCAAGTACTAGAGGTCTATTTACACAGAAGAAGCTAAGAATCAGGGCAGAGACTATTTAAGTGACTTACCCAAGGCCAAACATTTCAATTCCAGTAACAAAAATAAGATTCCATAATTTAAGTCTCCTTTTTCCCTAGCTAGACCTCACTCCTGCCAAGCACCTGTCTTACAGACAAATACCCTTGTTCTCTATGGTGAACTGAAATGAAAGGAAATGAAGTCACCTTGTGTGATTTTATTAGCTGACCTGTCTTGATGAAATATTGAATCCTCTAAAGATGGTGCATAGAATTTATCTTTCTGGTCCTAGATATGTTAATAATGTTCTTTTACTCTTTCTTCTGTAGAAATTTTGGATATAACAGAAATGTGGCAGTGCCACCAGAGGTGCATCCTTACAGCACCATCTTTTGCAAATGGGTAGACTTAAGAGTAAAAGAGAGCAGATGTGATAGTAAAGGACCCAGTACATTAACAGCTTAAATAAAAAGTAAAAGGCATATCAGACAGAAATGTGAAGGAAGTGAAATACCTCCTATCTAAATATACACATGCAGTCGCAGCTGTTTCCGAGGTAACACAATGTGCCTTTCTGAAGAGTAATTCCCAAAAGCAGGTGTAACTTTCAAGGGATGAGTCAGTGCAGAAAGACGTTCAGACCCATAACATTTCTAACACCAGCAGTTAGTTATTTTAGGTGAATTTTTCCTTGTCATAGGCTTTTATATAACTACGAGCAAAAGTTTGCCAGGAAAATAAGTGCAGTCTTTTAGCAATCTCTATCTCTTCTTCCTGCAGAGTGATCTGTTCCTCTGTATGTCAATAAAACAGGAACAAAAATAAATTAATAAGAAAGTCAGGAGGAGTAAGAAAGAGTATTTGATTAAGGCTTCACTGCCTGAAAGAATAACTGTCTATAAATCTTTCGTGCATCTTTTACTTTTGCAAAACTGGGTACTAGCCAGTAGTGTACAATGCTCCGTAGGCAGGGAATCCAATTCTCTACTGCCTGAAGCCTGTGTAGTTTCTTAGAGCTTCTCAGTGTGCATGTAAAATACCATTATTCTGATCATGCTCACACTTCTTTGCACACAAGATAGTGATTACCTAAGGCGATGTGGAATCAGACCAAGAAAGACAGGGAAGAGGATTATTTCCTTATGATCAATATTTAAGTGAGAAAATACAGAATAATAACAAACACATCCATTTTCATGAGCTTTCACCTTTTTTCCCAGTGTTTGCAATAGCATTAATCAATTTTTAATTATGAATTCAGTCAGACGTTAAAATATTCAAACTGTATAAAATTTTCCAGTAGATTACCAATGCATTAAAACCCACTAAAAATTACATTTTTGTAGCATACCTGAAAAAACTGTTAGTCATCTCTGCAGAAGATCTATTTAAAACCTGTGCACAGATTTAGAAAACTAGATTCCTGCTGTATTACTTTGGGGTGCTATAATGTACCTATTAGTACTTTGTTCAGAGTGGCAGTGGACTAAAATATCTAACAATGCACAGAAAGAATATTGAACATCTACTTGTTAATCTTTCATAGTATCGGTATATCTTGCTGCGCCTTAGTTGATTTGTCAAATACTCTAAGAGTGGTTTACAGCGAAGGACTGCAGCTTTGCCATTTTAATGTTTTCTTTTTTGTGGGATTGCTCTTGCATGAGGTCCCACAAAAGCTTTCATGGGACGTGATTAACTATTTTTTTCTCGTTCATACTTACGTTTTTCATTCACAGATTGAAAATAGAGGCCTACAGTCAAAGGAGATGTGGCTGGCTGCCTTTCAGCACTACAATGGAGAGTAATCATCTGTCATTCATATTCTTTTCCCCCCTCGCATACTCTTGGCCTTATGTGGCAATAATCGTAGTCTAGATGAAAGTGCAGAGAATATAAAATATCCATGTTCTGCTGTATTTTTGTGAAATGACAATATATTTATGTGAATAATTCTTAATATTACATCAATATTTTAGGTAACAAGAAGATGATATCATTCAAAGAAGCCTTGAAAAACTGTAACGATATGTCAGAACACAGACAAGATTAAGAAGCTAATATCCACAAAAACAAGAACATAAGCATGGCCATAGTTCAGACTGAAGGTCCTGTAATCAAAAGTGAAAAGCTAATATGGAAGAAACCTAGCAAGGAGAGGATATGCTGAAATGTTCTCAAAAGTCTTTCTCAGCCTGGAGATGGGAATTGCAGTTCCAGGAGGATTCAAGGCAGCTTTATGTCCTTGTCTACCAGAGGAAAGCTGGGAATGGAAAGTGCTGTCACATGTCTAGGCAGATATATTCTTCTTGCCTTTTATCACGGTCAAAGTGTTTTCCTCAAAATAATTTGCCCATCGTTGTATAAACATACTGCATTTCAGAGACTTCACATGCTTTGGTAATGATCAAGTTACTAGTCAGAGAACCATGGACCTTTATGAGTTCACTCATACTCGTCAGTTGTCACATCTGGCCAGACAGTAAAGCTTACTGATTTGTGTGGTTTGCTTAAAAACTGTGTAAAAACCATACCATTTCATTTGGAGAAATAGCTTTAATCTATTAGTTGACACAAGAGAAACAAACAGAAACAAAGGAAATTGGTTCTGCAACTTCCATTTGTAGGGAACTGCAGTAAAATCATTAAGATCAGTGTGAATGGAAAATGAACAGTATTTTTCAGCTATAGAAGCAATGGAAAGAAAAACAGAAGAAAGTGATGCCTATAAGAATAACATGTGCTGGTAGCATGTAGATTATCATGTGGCCATCAAGACCCACACACACCTACATTTTGATTCTTAAAACATCCGTATCAATAGACAAATAACTGAGTAAAATCTAAGGACTCAGTGAGGTTGGACAGGATGGAGGCATTAATCTCTGAAGAGTCGAACAGACACATGCAAAAATAACACATAATCACAAATCATCTGATAAAATGATGAGCAACTGGTGTTCCTTGGAATATGTATCATCCTGGGACCAACTGCTATTGTATAAGCACCTTGGCCACTACATACTCAAGAGGCTGCTAAGACATGAAGATCTTTGTGCTTGTGAGTATGTGAGTATGAGTGTGAGTGTTAATGAATTAAATTAGTTGGGTTTGTTTGGTTTGGTTTTGTTTTTAATAAAATCACCTTTTCTTCCTAGAAGGCCTGCACTAAGTTTTCCTACATTTCCATCCTGCTGTGTTATGACACTACTTCCTACCTTCTCTATTTCTCCTTTGTTCTTCTGATTTTCTATTTTATCATATATCCTCCTTCTGCATGAGCTGAAAACAAAACAAAACAAAGCAAACAAACAAACAACCCCTCCCTCCCCCCAAACACCCCAAATAACATACCAAGATGTGGTCCCTAAGAGCTTGTTTTACAGATAGCACTTTCGAGCCATAGAGGTCTACAAGAAAGAATGATAAAAACTGAAGTACAGCTAGACTATGAGCCAGTTCCAAAAATGTCTTCCTTAACAGTGATTAAACAAGATGCTTTCCATCAAGAGGATCCAATTCAGTCTGGCTTTTTCTACGTTGTAGATCTTATAGGAGCCTCCTGAAAATCATTGAGTGGAATTCAGTAGAAATTCAGTGGTTAATCTGACTTGGAGGTTACATGACTTATCCATCTACATAGTTTGCAGAAAACTGAAAAAAATATCAAGGGCAGAGATTCAAAAAGGAAAATTTATTTCTTGGTTATTAATGAGGAAAAGGAAGTGGAGTGAAATACATCCACAATGGCTTTCACAGTGTGAAGTGCAGCTGTCCTCTACGTGGCCAGCCAGCTTGGAAGGGCAGTGCAAAGGGGTAACAAAGGCCATTCTACTAATTGTCTTTTGGTGACATTTTGTTTCTAAAGGAAGGTGTGTAAACAAAGTAAATTCTAATATTAAGGATAATTGTATCAGGTCATGAAGGATATACTCCAAAATAGAATCATCTAGCCCTCCAAAAGGCACCAGCCTTGTGTTAGTTCTGGAAGTCCAAAGTGAGAGAAAATAAAAAGAAATACTGCAATTAAATGTTTTTTTTTAAAAAAAAAAAAAAAAAACACAAAAAACCCAAACAAAAAAGACCACCCCGAAACTATGCTTAAATTTCTATCAAGTCAGGTAGTTACAAGCTTTACAAGCTGTAAATGAAGTCTGTACATGAATGTCTCACATTTAATTAGTAGGTGACAATTTGGAATGTTAGCCACCAGCTGCCTAAATGTCCAGATAATTTCAAAATAATTAGGGTGTTCTGAATATTAGTACAGGTTAGCTGTCTATCACTAATAGAACACTATTAGTTGGTGTTCTTCCATACTATACTGGCTATTAGTTTCAACACCACTGATATGTGATTGCTTAATAAAAAAGAAGGAATGAGGAAAGGAAAGGAGGAAGGAGACAGAAAGGTAGGAAGCAAGTATGCGAGTCTTAAGAGCTATGAGGTAATTTCAGACATTCATTATAGCAGCTAGGAAACTTACATATTGGGGGCGAGGAGGAGAGAGAGAATGTTGTTTTCAGTTCAACTTTTTGCTTAGGGATTTCAGTGATTCAGTTCTGAATAACATCTGTGGCTTGATCTAAAGGCACAGAAGCAGTCATTCTGACTCCACTTGCCTTGGAACATGCCATTGACAACAAGATGTATGGACCAGGCACAGATTTAAGTCTAATGTCCTGAAGTTGTTTTTTTGCCATATAGAATAAAAAAACAAATGAGAGCAAGAGAGGACCTGCAAGTCTGAAATTTAGCTTTGTAGCCAATGAAAAAACAGCTGTGCTTATTACTACTGCACAACAGTGATAATTACCCAATTTCTATATTTGTAGAAAACTGCTACCTCATAAATATCCAGCTGTGCTGTTATCTAAGTACAATATGTGACCATTTTCTATAAATACAGACATTTGGTAGAAGCATTTTATAGCTGTTAAAATGCAGGATGAAGTTATAGGAACGTTTATTTATTTATTTATTTATTTGTAATATAGAAAAATTCTGCCTTTCAGGAAAATCAATATTACTCATTACCATTTTCAGTGAACCCATAACTGATCATTTAGCAATTTTTGACCATGAGGGCTATACAGGGTTTTATTTTAGCAGTATGTCTTGCAGGAAACAAGTAGATTAGCGAAGTTTGCGATCATGATGGTTAATGTGCCTAGTCAACGACTATACTGGCTGTAATGCTGGAAACACTGGCTCCAGGAAATCTATGAGTGGTGTGGAGCTGTACAGGTACAATAAAACACGGACATTGATCCAGATGAGACAGGTGGAATATTTCAATTATTTATCCGCAAACAACCACAACAGCAGCAAAATCCTGACATAAGATGCTTAACTTTGAACTTGGAATAGATCTTATAGTCACCAAAGTACCTCAGAGGCAGAAAGCAAGTTTTCAGTAATTAATGGCTTGTGGATTTAAGAAAAAAGGAGGGTGTCAGCATTTACATAGCGAAGGGTAGGAGAGTATGTTGGACCAATCTAGCTGACAACTGCAGGGAGTTTTGCAAATGTTTGCAAGTGGCTTCTTAAGAAATACTCATCTGAAAATGACTATACCTATAAATGGATTATGGTATCTAAAACTGCACATGCCTGTTATTGTTAATTCTGGCTGCTGGTCTTCTTCCATCTTGTCTAATAAGTTTTACCTTAAAATGTTTGTCTTATTTTAACAAAAGCAGCAGCAGCCGAAGAGTAGAAAAACAACCAACCCCCTTTTTATGCCAGACAAGCCCCCTTTTTCTTTTATTAGGCCAAATGGTTCCAAAGGCTGTTTTTTTATAGTGCATGATGTGTGTGTGGCTGCAGTGGCTATATATAACATCAGTACACAAAATAGGCAAGGTGGATTTCAGTCTACTGCTGATGAGCTGGCTCTTTTTATACCTCTTCCCTCCCTGAAATAAAGTGCTAAGCTTTCATATGCTATCCTGCCTCTATGTAGTTACTTGACTAAAATGGATTTTAAAATTTTCACCTGTTAAAGCTCTTCTTTCTGAAACAGCACCGAGGGAACCCAAAGCAATAAAAAACTGGCAGAAATCCCAATGTCATCCAGAGGGGGCGGGGGGAAGAGGAGAGCTCAGGAAGCTAAATTGCTGCTCAAAATGTCAGCAATTAAAATTAATTGAAAATAATTAAGTACCTCCCATTTTCTTGTTCCTCTCTAGTGTTTATTTAATTTTGATATTACTACTATAGTAAGTTCACGCGCAGGCTGAAAGCAAGTTGAAAGTTATCTGCATTTTTATTCCTGATTCTTTGCAGGAGTATGTCCAGGTACAGTGGGGACCGGGGGCCATGTCAGGGCTGGACCTGGCAGCCAGGGCCCATCCCAGCCTGGAGTAGGCAGCTGGGGGGGCACTGGGGCAGCCACCTCCATGGGGACAGGGACAGGCTAAGGCTGGGCTGGGACATGGGCCCGCCAATGGATCTGGTTTGGTGGAGCCCAAGGCAGGCCTGTGGGGACAGGCATGAGCTGAGACCAGTCCAGGGTGTCCCCACAGGGCATCAGGGCCTCTCCCCAGGGCTCCACAAGGACAGGATCCCCTCAGCCATGTCAGCTCTGGACTGGCCTCAGTCCTCATCAGGGACCCGCACTCCAGGCCCTGCTGAATGGTGCTGCTGTGAACATTTCAAGGAGAGGTACATCTGTATAGAAGTTTTTTACTCATGGTTCAGGCAGGCTGTCCTCCATTCCCGCTTCAGGCAGGTGTAATGTGGGGCCCACTTTTCCTGTTTCCTCTCCACCTTTGGAGGGTGTAGATATCCAAGCCAAGGCTAGTAGCTCCTGGTGCGCTGTGGCTTCTCTGTGTGAAGGTCCCTGGTTGCCTCAGGGAGCACAGCAGAACAAGGACAATGCAGTCTGCAGTCATCACCTCTACCCAGGGATCCCCACTTCTGTAAAAACCTGCATAGGGGAAAATGGAAGCTTTCTGAGAAGTTATGTCAGGCAGTTTTGATAGCAAGTATACTTCTATTGTATTACTTAAAGGAACTCAAGAAAAACCAAGACACAGTCAAAACCATAAGAGAAACTTGCCTTTTAAAAACTGAATGCCATTCAATTCTTCTGTTTTCCAACTAGGATTTTAGCAACTGAAAATTAAAATATTTATTCTGAAATTTAAATGGTGAAGGAGAAGATAACATTTTATAAACACAAACACTTAGTGGAAGAAAGTGAGACAAGGCTGCAGTGAAAACTACTATTCTTAATTAGGAAAAAATCATGCAGTTGTGAAAACTAAACTATTGAACCTGTCACCTCTTCTTTGTATCTAAAAGAGAAAAAGTAAACTTCAGCTGAAGGCCAGGCTAGTAGTGACTGTTAAGGCTCATATACCTTCCGCTGGCTTTTCATGCCCCTGGCGTTTTCTTCCTAGGATCCCTCATACAACTTGTGGGTGCCTCAGCTGTGACAGAAAATGCTTGTAGGCCACCAATATAAACCAGGTGAGTCAAATGATCCAGAATAATTACAAGCCTTCGGAACTAACAAATGTGGAAAGAACTACGTCAGATCACACCCTGAGTTTAACTTACTTATGTTTACTGATCTTAATATGCTGTCAGACTTGATTTGTGTCAAGGAGAAAAAATGATGCTAGAGGTGGGAGAACTAAGAAAGGTGTTTTAGACTGCAAAATGAGGAATGGTAATTATCACCTGAGACACATTAATAACTGCACTGGAGAAAGGATGAGCGAAAATGCATACAACCTAAAAAGAATAACTCTGTTGAGCATTGGATTTGCAATATTAATTTTCATGGGGGAGAAAAGTTTCAATGAAAGTGAAAAAAAAGTGAAAAAAGTTTACTAAACCTGACTCTTGATTAGCACTTTGCAATATATTAAGTATTATTTTTTTAGGTTTCTCAGTTTTCTTCTAAAGCCAATATCTTTTCTTCAGCTGCTATTGTTAATGTTGTGTTTGTGCTGACAACAGAACATGAAGTGTTCCTTAGCAATAGCTTATCCTCTACGTCTTGCTTTTTGAGATGTCTGAGCAGCAAATTTTCTCTACTGGATACTTGCTGTCTCATCAGATCTTCCTCTCTTTTTGAATGTAAGCTACTTTCTCCTATCCTTTGATTCCTTTAATTTATTCCTCAAATTTTATTCTGAATCAGAGCACTTCCTTCAATCAGCTGCTGTGCTGCTGGGCTTCTATTTCTTTTGTATACAGTGTCAGGTACAGACACAGTTAAACTTGCCCTCGTCAGCATAATGCTGAGCATTACAAGACCTAGCTGTACGGCACCAGACTTTTTATTACACAGTACAGGCTGGAGCTAACCTAATCCCTTTTAAAGATGAATTACAAGTATAGCAGACTGGTGAATGTGAGCTAAGCACCCAACCTTCCTCATTTCACAAAAAATATGAATATATAAGTACATAAGAGTTGTTGAAAAATTGACTTTTTAGGTCAAGCTGTTGAAATTCATGTTTATAGTTCTGGAATTTCCCAGTCTGTCTGCTATAATTATTGCTATTGCTATTGACAACTTTTCAGAACTCAGCTGGACAAGATTCTGGACAATTTGATCTCAGTTTGAATTTAACCCCGTTTTCAGCAGAAGGCTGGGCTAGGTGAGCTTCAGATTTTCCTTTGAACTTATCTATGCTTCTATGAATGATAATGAACTTGATGAGCACAGGCCTTTCTTCAGTAGTGAATTTAATGTTCATTCTCAAAACCCCATACCACTGATATTTTTAATTGATCTTTGTCTCAAGTTTTAAATGACTCACTGAAATTCCACTGCATTTTACATCTGGTCTTTCGTCTGATACATTGTTTTCTCTTGCTTAAAAAGTAACTGAAGAATAGAAAGAGTTGAGACAGTAATAATTAGTATATTTACCACTTTATTCTCTTTCTGATTTCCCATAAGTATGTTACTTATACATTTTGCCATGTTTCTTCTTTTGACCCTGGTACTGCCATTGTTCTGTGAGCATTTACCTCTATTCCATCGGTTATGAGTGACAGGAACAGCTGTCACTCACAAAATCTTTTGTAAAGAATTACCCTTTGAGAAACTAACTGATATCCCAACAGTGCAGCAGATATTATTTTTTCACCAGATTTTCGTGTTCATCATTTCATTTTCATGTTTCTGTGAGTTTTTCAACTCCTTTTTAACACTGCCTTTGCCAAGCAAACAAGTATCCATTGAATGCATAAGCCTTTAAAAGCCCTAGAAATACTGAAAGAACATTAATGACATCTCCTATTGGGACACACCTATAAATTACGTTTAGGGTTACTTTTGAAACCTTTTGAAAATTGGAGCAAATATTTTGTGAAATTAGGTTAGGAGAGCGGATTAATTTATTTCTTCTTTTGTATGTTTTCATATGCTGTCATGCAAAGCAGATAACTATCAAATGTTTCATTGCACTCGTAAAGATATGTAAGAAAAAATGATATTTCCTTTTTTAGAGATAAATATTGAAGAGGTTCTTACAGATGGTCATCGTAAGAAGAAGCCCTCTGAACACAGAATTAGTAGAAATCAGTGTTAGGCTTAGTTTTCATTAAAAGGTATAGGATGAATATTAATCTTCAGTGAATATCAAGATGATTAGGTTTCTTGTACTTCCCAGTAAAACCATTGTGTTCCAAAGATTTTGGAAGGCAGGCTACTTGTTTGTGACAGTAAATACAGTGCCCAAGACTTATTTGTGCACCATCTTATTTCTTCATCAGTTTTACAGATGCCCATCCTTTTAACAAGTAACCATCCTCCCGTATGAACGCATGCAGTATTTCTGTGGGGAATGACACTTTTTAGGTGAAAAAAATAAAAAAGTATTTTGAATTACTTATGTTTAGTTATGTTTTCAAATAATTTTCACTTCTCAGTTGCAAGATGCAGCACATGCATGTGAAAAGCAGAGAGAGTACCACCTCTTGGATGTTTTAACAAGTATAATGCCACCTTATTTACTGTTACTTCCGACCTGCTGTTAATTAGCAGCATTAGAAAATCATTGTTCATTCGATATGTCTACAAGGTATCAAATACATTTTTTATAAAATAAAAGTGCTTATATTTGATTATAGATTGTTTTACTGGGGATTGTTTTATATTTGCTTAGATTTCTAATCTTACAAAACGGTTCCCTTCTAAATGTGTAGTATCTGTGAATACTACATATTTTCTTAACAGCAGCCTGCAGTTTTCATGCTCACAGTCACTGAACTAGAATTGGAGGGTTTCTGGATGAGGCTCATATGACTATGCAATAAAAGAAACACTACACAAACAGTTAAATATGGATGTCCTGTAAAAGTGATGTGAAGCAGATAAATGTTCTTATTAGGCAGCATCAGCTTTTAACACAGTAATAAAGTTTCCTGTGTCTAGGTGCTGCAGTAAATTCCGCCAAGGCATATTTACTTAACTGTTTATTGATTAAAAACACCTAGGGTAAGTATTATGTGGTAGGTTTTGAGCAGAGAATTTTTACAGATTTTCTATCAAATCTCCCCTACTTAGGAAATACTCAGATTAATTTTTCAAAATAATTTTCAAGATATATTTTGAACAGAGTGGGTAATAATTGTAAGCCAGAACAAATCCATATTTGTGATTGAATCCCTCCTCTATTTGACCTCTGGATTTATAACCTCTCCTCATTTAACATTCCTCATTTAGGTCTTCTACCCCATTATCACTTACACTAGTTTTTGGTCAGAAATCATAAATACCCTGATCCAGTGTTCGTAGAAAGGCAAAAAACTTCAACCCCCCCTTTAATTATTAGAGATTTAATTGGATTTATATGGACATTTTAAACTAATCCATACATGCACAAATACAAAACAGGCAACTTTTCATCTCCAGGTCAGATCTATTATGGGATCTAATAAAAAATTAATCAAAGAATCATACAATGGTTAGAGTCGGAAGGGATCTTAAAGATCACCGAGTTCCAACCCCCCTGCCATGGGCAGGGACACCTCCCACTAGGCAGGTGTTGCTCAAAGCCCCATCCAACCTGGCCTTGAACACTTCCAGGGATGGGGCATCCACAGCTTCTCTGGGCAATCTGTTCCAGTGTCTCACCACCCTCACAGTAAAGAATTTCTTCCTAATAGCTAATCTAAATTTCCTCTCTCCCAATTTAAAACCGTTACCCCTTGTCCTGTCACTACACTTCCTGACCAAGGGTCCCTCTCCGGCTCTCCTGTAGGCTCCCTTCAGATATTGGTAGGCTGTTATAAGGTCTCCCCGGAGCCTCCTCTTCTCCAGGCTGAACAACCCCATCTCTCTCAGCCTGTCCTCATAGTGGAGGTGCTCCATCCCTCTGACCATCTTTGTGGCCCTCCGCTGGACCCGTTCCAACATCGCCAGGTCCCCTCCTCAGGAGGCTGCAGAGGTCACCCCTCAGCCTCCTTTTCCCCAGACCAGGTAAGCCCAGAGCCCTCAGCCGCTCCTCACAGCTGCTTTTTTTGGCGTTGCTTGGGTTTGGTTTTGGGTCGGTTCTGTTTGTTTGGGTTGGGTTGTTGTTGTTTTTCTCCCAGTTCAGTCACCACAGGGACATGCCCCACGCACGCCGCCCCAAGGCCCCAACCACCGACCCCAAGGCCCCTCATCCCCCCCGGGGCTGCCGGCGGGACCCGCCCGCCCCCGGGGCGGAGCTCCGCGGCCCTCCCTCACC
>JAOXJK010000012.1:103330539-103345611 GCA_025774025.1 Xenus cinereus | reverse complement strand
TCTCCTTCCACAAGTGTTTCCTTCCCACCCTCCTCCCCAGCCGCTTCAGAGTGTGACAGCTTCCTTGATAGAAGGGGGAAGCCCGTTTGGAGTCAGCTGGGACTGCCTTGGGTGGGATCTGGGCTGTGGGGGGATGCCAGGACTTGGGTGCTGGGGGGGTTACCCCCTCTTCCAGCCCACTGGCCCCAGCTCTGCTCTCAGCAGCCCTCCCCATCTCAGAGTGCCTCCCCTCTGGGGGCTGAGCCCCCAGCCCCTTGCACGGGGGTGGCTGCACAATGAATTTGCTGTGGGCACACGAGCTTTTGGTTCCCTCCCAATTTTCTTTTGTCGTAATGGGCAGCTTTGATTTAGGGTGGATAGAGGAGGATGACACACATTGCGTTAACTGGGAGATGCCAAACTATGCTGATGGTGTTTCTCCTCTGAAGCTCCCCAGAATAAAGTGGAAGCAAAGGGACAAATCTGATGTTCCTGACTTGATAAAATCAAAGCAAGGCTTTGACAAAAGCCAGTATTAATTTTTATATAAAGTGTGTCAGATCACTGCTAGTTTTGTTGGAACGCCTTTCTGGTGTGATGCGCAGTTTCATAGAACCACAGAATGGTTTGGATTGGAAGGGACCTTTAAAGCTCATCTAGTCCAACCCCCCCCACCCCCCTTGCCACGGGCAGGGACATCTTTCACTAGATCAGGTTGCTCAAAGCTCCGTCCAACCTGACCTTGAAGATTTTCAGGGATGGGGCATCCACAACTTCTCTGGGCAACCTGGGCCAGTGTCTCACCACCCTCCTCATAAAAAATTTCTTAGTATGTGTGCATAACTATGCACATACCTGCGGTATGATCTGGTAGAATAATCACAGAAGTGTTAGTTTATCTGTTCTGTAATTCTTCTCAGGGGCCTCATATGTCTAGGTGCTATATGAATGCAAGAAAAACATAGTCTTTGTTTTAAGGTGGCTACAGCGTAAAGGTAAGAGGCGGTATGTGATGAGCATAATGTGATTGTCATGTTTGACATAAAGACCTTCTGTGTTTAAAAAAAAGGCCCCAAAACTGTTTGTAGAATTAGAAGGCAGGGGAGAGGGGGGGAAAGAGGGGTTTTGTGAGGATTCAGTGCTTGAATTTTTTTAATGCCTGCCTTTATCTTATTTTAGGTTGCTATCGACTGAGTTGCAAGAACATTGCTGTACGAAACTTTGGAGGGCCACTTCTTAATGGATTGCTGCAGCCTCTTAATTCCTCCATTGATCCTGTTCCCTGCGTCGTGAGAACATTTTAGCCAGCACAGAACCTAGAAAAGTTACATGTAAGTCATGATTCAAATTCCTTTCTATTTAAAGAAGGGGAAAAAAAAGGGTCTTGGGGAAGCAAGGTGGAGGCAGTAAACATCATACTTCAGAAAAAATACTGTAAAAGCTGTAATTCAACAGCAAACATTAGGTGGTGAATAAATTGTTATTGAAGTAGTTACTTGCTTTTTTAACCTAAACAATGATTGTCATTTTGAAGGCTTTTCTAAGTATTCTGCTGCTGTAGTAAACCACAGCGAAAAGGACTTAAAATAGCTCTCTTCACACCATCCCCCTAACTACGCTTTGTTTTTCTCCACAACCGAGTAAGTGTGTGCACGCTTACCTCGGTGTGCTGTGCAGGAGCTGTGCGTGCTTCGCACGAGCTTGGAGACCATCCTTTGCTCAGCGGGACTGCAGGCATCCCTGTTTTTTTCCTATCATAAAACCCACGTCCTCCTCCTTTGGGGCTCCAGAACGCTTCCCTCAGAGGAGCGATGCTACTTCCAAAAAATAATGCTACTACTTCAAAAAAAAAAAAAAAAAAAAAAAGGAATATTTTGGAACTAAAGAGTTTGTATTAGAAACATACCTTTATTTGAGTTACTTCATTTGCTTACATGACACTAAAAGAATTATTTAAAACGAGAATAGTCTATTGCAAAAGAAGGACAAGAGTTTTTTAATGCACTTGGAAATTCAGTTTTTACAGAGAGGAGAAAATCTTTTCTGGTGTGATGAATATCAGCTAAAATAATAGTGAATTAATAAGCAATGGAGAAGGGCTGAGTAGTAACAGAATTTGCTGTCAAAGAGGCCTTACAAGGTGTTGGTTTGATTTTGTTTTCCGAAAAAGGGAGAGGGTTGCCATTTCCTTGTGGGCTTGGCAACATATGGTGCAGTTATTAATCAAACCCCCTATAGCAGGAATCTTCTGTCTGCAGAATTTTGGATCTGGCTTGAAACTTGTTTCTAGTGGTTGTCTTAAGGGAAGAAAACTTGAAAATAGGAGTTGTAACAGCTAGACAGGCAGAAACGGCTCCTTGTTCATTACTCCTACTTCACACCATTCCCATGAGGTTTGGAAGCCTTATTCACAGTTTTTTGCGGGCTTTTCTCATGTTGTTTGAAAATCTTCTCATTAAGCATCTTGAAAATTCACTATTGAAAACCCTTTCAGAGTAAATAACTTTAAAAATGTCATCCTTCTTAGGGGTCTTGAAAAAGCAGCCAGAAACTGAATGGACATAAATGGAAAACAAACTCTCTCATTCCAAAAAGTACATAATAAGTCTTGTCTTGCTGATTCTTCTGCTGCAAGTAATCAGAAGTCTCAATTTCTAACAGTAAAATCTGGTCTGAGGGCCAAATAAACTTGAAAATAAGTGTAAGGACATAGGAGTCATCATCAGGGGATCAAGTGCACCCCCAGAAAGTTTGCAGATGACACCAAATTGGGCAGGAGTGTCGGTCTGCTTGAGGGTAGGAAGGCTCTACAGAGGGATCTGGGCAGGCTGGATTGATGGGCCTAGGTCAATGGGATGAGGTTCAACAAGGCCAAGTGCCGGGTCCTGCACTTGGGTCACACCAACCCCATGAACACTACAGGCTTGGGGAAGAGTGGCTGGAGAGCTGCCTGGGGGAAGAGGACCTGGGGGTGTTGGTCAATAACTGGCTGAATATGAGCCAGCAGTGTGCCCAGGTGGCCAAGAAGGCCAGTAGTGTCCTGGCTTGTATCAGGAATAGTGTGGCCAGCAGAAGTAGGGAAGTAATTATCCCCTTGTACTCCGTTCTGGTGAGGCCCCACCTCAAATAGTGTGTTCAGTTTTGGGCCCTTTACCACAAAAAAATCATTGAGGTGCTGGAGCATGTCCAGAGGACAGGGAAGGTGGTGAGGGGTCTGGAGTGCAAGTCTTATGAGGAACAGCTAATGGAATTGGGATTGTTCAGCCTGGAGAAAAGGAGGCTGAGGTGAGACCTTCTCGCTCTCCACAACTCCCTGAAAGGAGGGTGTAGAGAAGCAGAGTTGGTCTCTTCTTCCAAGTAACGAGCGATAGGACAAGAGGAAATGGCCTCAAGTTGCACCACGGGATGTTTAGGATGGATATTAGGAAAAATTTATTCACTGAAACGGTTATCAAGCTTTGGAACAGGCGGCCCAGGGAAGTGGTTGAGTCGCCATCCCTGGAGGTATTTAAAAGATGTGTATACATGGCACTTTGTGGCATGGTTTAGTGGTGGACTTGGCAGTGCTAGGTTAAAGGTTGGACTTAATGATCTTAAAGGTCTCTTCTGAGCAAAAAGATTCTATGATTCTATCAAATGCATGCTGTCCTTACTTTTTCCTTTTTTCTTCTTTATTTTTTTTTTTTTTACTGTGGTTGTGTACTCGAGATATGCCAAACTTTTAAAATAGGATGTGTGCTCTAACTCCTGGAAAACGCGTGTGTCACCTTGCGGGTTGTTGGCCGGGGTTGCACCCGTTGCGCGTGCAGATCTGTGCCGGCAGCGGTGGTCGTGAGGACAAGCTGCCAGCTGCCTGCTTAATTTCTCAGTGTTTCCCCTGCTGTCTGGCTTTTTTTTTTTTTTTTTTTTTAAATAACAAACTCTGCTTGTAGCAATTACCTTGTTACAGCAATTCCCACAGAAAGGAGCGAACTTTCCCTTGTTAATTAGCCCTGTTGGAAAGAGCGGTTGCACAGGATTGACCCTGCTGTAACACCCGTATTCTTCTTGCTTTTCCCAGGGTGCAGTCTATTTCCTAAACGAGTATACCTCCCCCCCCCCCTTCCATTTATTATTTAGTTTTCACAATACTACTAGGACGCTGATTCATGTCATCTCCATAAAAAATAACACGTATTGCCATTTGAATTCAAAGCAGAAAGTTTCTTCCTCGTTCTGACGACGGAGCAGGTTGCAAAACCCTATTAAGATACCCGTGCCCAGATTAAAGAGAAAGAAATAAATTTCTCCAGGTCCCCTGGGAATTAATCCTGGGCAGGTTAAAGCGCGTGTATTCTAATGAGGGAGCACGGGAATTAAGGAGAAGCTGTGCTGCTCTTCACTGAGCGGCTCGTAGTTCGTTATCCCGAACAGTCGTTAATGGCAGGGTAGGGACGGGGCTGTGCTGGGGCGCTGGGGAGGTGGTGGTGCCTTGGAGCAGATGCTGGGGCAGGGTTTGCTGCCATCCCGGAGGAGACGGGTGGCCATTCCTAGCAATTTCCACACTCCGCTCACATTTCTCGCTTTGTTTTGACCCCCGTGCGTTTTCCTTTAAAAGCGGCAAAAAGAACATCCCGATCAATGGCATTCCGCGTCTAATAAATTGTTCTAATTGGTACCACTCGTGCAGCGTTGAGAATCCAGCGAGGGGCCTTTTAAGCGCTTCATTCAGGAAAATATAAAAAAAACAAAAAACAAAGGCAACCCGAAACTCAGAAACCTCTGCACACAAATTTCGTATTTGCTATGTGTGAGTTCCTCAGAATATTTAAAAAAAATTTTTAAAAGATTTCTTGAAGTCTGTCTTACGACCATCTGTAGGCAGATGTAAATAATGTAAAATTTTAAGACGCAGATTTTGGTGATTAAATGTCTGTCACCCGCCTACCACCACAGCCTGGGAAGAATGTATCTTTTTTAAAATCTGCACCGAAAGGTCAGGTAACTTGACTGAATTAAGAAGGAAATCAGATTTCTGAAGGTGAAGTCGCATCCCTTTGAACATTGACTTACCAAACACTCCTAACTCTCGGTACCAAACCCACTTCCCAGGTGCCGTTGCCATACCTGAGGACATGGGTTGTTTTATCCTACTGGATTTTGGTGCAAGATGTGGCCGTGTCTGGATTTCATTATTATTTCTGGTACATTTTCCTGTTGGACTGCTGTTTTTATAGTGGAGAAGGCATTTTCTTACCTATTTTATAGTACTGGCATATCAGAGCTCTGCACCTCATGCACCATCGCGTGGAGCATCTCCCATCCCGGGGAACTCCATAACCTCCTGTGGCATCCTGTCCTGGGCGTCACGCTCGCAACTGCCAAAAAGCATTTTCCTACAATCTAGGGGAAATCTTCTTTGCCATTAATTAATCTGGTTATTCCTGCTGCCCCCCGTTGAGAATACAGAAACCCATTGACCGCTGCTGGCACTGCGTGGGGTCTCACGAGAGCAGAGTTGAGGGGCAGAATCACCTCCTTTGACCTTCAGGCCATGCTGCTTTTGGTGGAGGTTGGCTTTCTGGGCTGCCAGCGCACGTTGCGGGCTCATGTTGAGCTTCTCATCCACCGACCAACAACCCCAAATCCTTCTCCTCAGGGCTACTCTCAATCCATTCTCCACCTGGCCTATATTTATGTAGAAAAAAATAGTTATATATGTAAGTATAGAATTTTTAAAAAACAAAAATTTAAAAAACAGATCCGGACAAATATATTCAGCATGGTCTGAGGAGCGCTGGCGTAGCTTCATGCCGAGGGGCTGCGTGTTCACCCATGGGTGGGCGGTGAGCCCGACATCCCTCTCTTGGTCTTTCTGACCCAGAGCCCCGTGCCGGGGGCATCCCCACCAGGGGACACACAGTGACCATGGGCCGTATGGCCAGGAGGAGCCATCCTGCTCGTGTTCAGCCGGTATGACGGAGGAGGACGGTGGTGTTTGTCACCTTGAGGAGAGGCTGAGGGAGCTGGGGTTGTTCAGTCTACCAAAGACGAGGCTGAGGGGAGACCTTATCGCTCCACAACTCCCTGAAAGGAGGGTGTAGAGAGCGGGGGTCAGTCTCTTCTCCCAAGTCACAGGCAATAGGACAAGAGGAAATGGTCTCAAGTTACACCAGGGAAGGTTTAGGATGAATATTAGGATATTTTTAGGATATTAGGTTGGATATTAGGAAAAATTTCTTCACTGAAAGGGTTATTGAGCATTGGAATGGGCTGCCCAGGGAAGTGGTTGAGGCACCATCCCTGGGGGTATTTAAAAGACATAGATCTTAGTGACATGGTTTAGTGATGTTTGGGGTTTTTTGTTTGTTAGGTTGATGGTTGGACTAGATGATCTTAAAGGCCCCTTCCATCCTAGACAATTCTATGAGTTCTATGATTCTTATAACCCCTCTTTATATATTGAAAGGCTGCAGTAGTGTATCCTTGAAGCCTTCTCTAGGTTGAATAACGTCAGCTGTCTCAGCCTTTCTTCATAGGAGAAGTATTCCAGTCCTCTGATCATTTTGATAGCCCTTACATTTAGCCATGTAAGTAGTTCTATATATTTTTTCATGTACCTAAACCAACCTTAATTTTACTACATCAGGACCATCTTTAGTTATCAATTTCTTATTGGTCTCCTAGTGCTATTAAGGACAAATTATTTTCCATATACCTAAATAATAACATTGAGATGACTCAGCACATTTTGTAGCTTTTTCAGCTCACTCCGTTGCTACCCATGCAGGTTCAGAATCAATTCTAAAACATTTCTTTCTCACAAGACTTTGTCTGCCCTTGAATTCTCTTTGCTTAACAAGCTGTTTTCTTCATATTCTGGTCAAGTTCTAAATGCTCAAGATGCCGGTCTGCTGATTGTGCCAAAACTGAAGCTGAATCAGCCAGTGAAATTACTTTGACATCTACAATGCTGGAAACATTACACTTTTCAAATCCAAACTGAATGCATTTCAAGATTATTTTTAGTTCCATGAATTGAAATTATTAAATTAATTAAATGCACATAATGTTTCATCAATCTGGAGAAGAACTCTCTCCAGTTTTGGACTCCCCACCAGAAAAAGGACACTGATGTACTGGAATGAGCCCAGCAGAGGCCACCAAGCTGGTCAGGGAGCTGGAGAATGTGGCATACAAGCAAAAGCTGAGAGAGATATGTTCTGTTCAGCCAGGAGAAGACCACAGCCAGGCCAGAGTAGAATCTTCTAAGTGCAAAGCAATAGGAAAAAAGGACAAAATAGGCACAAACTGAAACATGGGAAATTCTAATTATATATTAGGAATTATTTATTCGTTTGTCCTTTTTTTTTGTTCATTTATTTTATCTTGAGTGTAGCCAAATATTGGGGCATGGGCACGGGAGAGGTTGTGTCTCCAACTTTGGTGATGATCAGGACTTAGCTGGACACAAGTCTGAGCAACCTGGTTTGATTAGACTTGCTTTAAGCAGAGGATCAGAGTAGATGACTTCTGGAGCTCCCATCTGACCTGAGTTGCTTTACAGTTCTACTACATACATTTCTCATTCACAGATTTGTAATAATTGTAACAATTTGTAGTAGTATTTTTCATACTGTAGTAGGATTTGTTATTTGTCTGTGCTTGTTTGAATCAACTAACTGTACAAAAGAGTATAAGATCAGATTTTTTTTCATTTAACTTTGTGCATGTGACTTCCAGGGTAGTAAGTAGAGTGCAACATCAAAAATTACTTGAATTAGTGGCGCAGAGAGAAGAAAAAAAAAAAAAAGAAATCTACAGCTTGATAAGAGTAACTTTCTGTCATTTTGTGTCACTTTCTGGGTAGCAAAGATGGATAAAAATGAGGAAGCAATGACATCGCCAACCTGTGCTTCTGCAATAATATCTGGATCAAGAGCAGCGAGGTGGGCAATCCATATTCTCAGTATGGGCTAGCAAGTCAGCTAGCAAGAGCTGCTGAAACTGATGTTACTGGGGTCACTCAGGTTCCAGCTGTATGCCCAACCCAGGCTCCTTCTCTGAGTTGTAGGAGAACAGAAAGAGGTCTCAATAATTTCCCAGCCACTTCTAAAATCCCCTTCTTTTAAGTTGCTATGGCTTTTGACAGAGAGAAGGCTGCAGCACACAGTTCATGCAGATTGGAGGGTGGGGTTGTTCATCATTCAGTTTATAGACAATTAGAGTCTATCTACTTGGTTCATCTCTGTTTTATCTTGTGACATTTGTGTTGCACTGGCACACAATTGAAAGTTGAACATAAAACATTACCTTTCAGTTTTAGTAGCATTTTACATTTGCTTTATACTCACTTTGTACTGATAACATTATTACACAAAGTGAAGGACAGTACAAGATAAGGATTTTGTTTGGTTGGTTCTTTTAATAGTTACTATTAATAAAGTCAACATTTGCTAACATATGCCAGGCAATTATCATAGTTATGGCAATTGATTACTAGCCTGAATAAATGGGATAAAATTTAGTAGCTGACACTACTCACTTTTTCTAGTGACCACATGACTTTATTTTTAATGTAATTGTCATGAAAAATACCAGTTGTCTAGCCCTGCAGCAGACTGTCTTCATATCATTCAATAAAATGCAGATACTGTTTCTAATATCTGCTTGTTATGTTTGCTGTTTACAATACATTCTGCTTGGAGATACAGCAAGATTATGACAGCAGCTACATGTGACATGCTGGGTTTATACTTAGGAATGCCATAAAAAGAAACATACCATCTACCAGTTATCATTTTTACTTTTAATTCCAATGTTTGGAAAATTAAGTTCTTAATCAGCTTCTCTCATAAGTGTTTTCCAGGGATTTTATACAGAAATATTTAACAGCATGACAAAATGTAGCTCTAAGAAAATTTTGTAGCTAAAAATTAAATTCTGAAATATAATTATAGTTTACCTATTATCTTTCAGCGGCACTGTGCTATGGATGAAGAAATGGGAAAGATAAGAGAATATAAAGAAGAAATGTTTCCTGTAATGGTTTTACTGTTATGTAAATTTACTAATTGCTACAAGGGTTTGCTAAAGTGGGATGTTGAAGAAAAACAATAATTATATTTGATAAGTTACATTATTTAATAGGGGAGGAATGTGAAATTTTTTTAACCCATGTAAAGTCAAGGTAGACTAACTTAAACCAAACATTTTGAAATCAAAATAACATGTCAATTTTTTTAATGGCACTGATCTTCAGATCTGTTATTCTACTATGAACCTAACGTCCTAATTTAACCTATCCACTGATATCCCACTTCCGTACATTGGTACAGGTGTTCATGCATCAGAGGACTGCATTTCACAATTGCAATGATACCAGTGAAATGGTATGATAATTTAGGCATGTGTGCACAGAGCTGTAGTTCTGTAAGGAAGAGGGAGCTGTGAAATTGCTTCCCATGACAGGCTAAATCTGCATCACACTGAGGCTTTTTCATCCTACTCCAATTTAATAATTCTGCCCAGACACACGAACCACTTGAATGTCTTCTAAATGACTGCTGATGTTTCACTACAAAAAAGAGGTATCACTAAAATGCTTAGTGTTCAAAAACGTACTAAAATGTTTAAAGAAATTTCTGGCTCCAAGTGATATTTAATGCCCATGGCATTCATAAGTAATGAAGCCATTTCCAGTCATGAAATGTGAAGTTAGTTGGTATAAAGCCATTACTTTTTTTTTTTTTACATTAAGAGTGTTATCTGTATGTTGCCAACCATACATCCATGTCTTTCAATGCCTGAGATATGTATTAAAAGACAACCAGCATTCCTTTCCTATAAGAAATAATGGATTTTATACAAGTGATTTTCTGTTTAAGCAATGTTAAACCAACACGAAGGAGGAATATTAAACTTGTTCTTTGAGGGGCAAAATTGCAAACTGCGATAACACATTTTAAAAATGAATCAATCTTTATATTTACTCACAGAACAGGAAAACAGTTAAATTGTGTGCGTAGAATTTCTTTAGAGGGCTTCAGGGCTTCAACTGTCTCAAAACTATCCTTTCTTTCATGTTCTTGTTGTTGTTCACGGCGAAACATGATAGCTTCTTCGTACCTAAAGTGGGACACCGGGGGATCCAAGTTACATTACACTGAAAATCTTTTGGGGTCTTTCATTTCTGCATTTTGCTTCCTCAGCCAGAACACAACTTGGTTTGGGATCAGTAAGATTTTTTCCCAGATAGAATAAATAAGTACTGTTGAAAGCATTCTTCTCCATCTATACTATCCACTTCTTCTTAAAAGATTTGAAATAATATTAAGTACTATCTCCAAACAAATCTAAAAAGTGGCTTAAATGTATTCCTGACATATTTTGCTCTTTCTATAGCATGATATGTGTTTTTGTGGATTCTGTCTCCTATGCTAAGGTGTTTGAGTATTTAGCAAGGTGTGAAAATGACGTGTGGCTTATGATGTGAGAGGGACTGTACTGTTTCTTATAGATCAATGTAGATTAATGAATGCTATAGAGCTGTTTATTATTATGTTTGACCATGGAGACCCTGTCACTTCTGATTACATGTTTCATGAAAAAATCTGTTGATAGAGGGCAAAAATAAGCTAAATTGCGTCTATTGTTTTATGAAAGAAGTTACAGGAAGAATTCGAATAGCATAGCAAGTTTGGCAGAGTGTACACAATTTTTTTGGAAAGTCCTTTTTCCTACCCCATCAATTTTTTTGTAGTTTTGATGATTGAAGGGAGACCCTATTAATGCTTATAAGTATCTAAAGGGTGGTTTGAGGGAGCATGGAGCCGGACTCTTTTCAGTGGCTCCCAGTGACAGGACAAGGGGCAATGGCACAAGCTGGAACATAGGAAGTTCTGCTCAAATATGAGGAAGAACTTCTTCACGGTGGGGGTGACAGAGCCCTGGAACAGGCTGCCCCTGGAGGTCGTGGAGTCCCCTTCTCTGGAGATTTTCAAGACCCGCCTGGATGCAGTCCTGAGTAATGTGCTCTAGGCAATCCTGCTTTTGCAGGGGAGTTGGACCAGATGATCTCTAGAAGGTCCCTTCCAACTCCAACAATTCTGTGATTCCGTGATGATTTTATATTGTTGCATGGTTCCATGATATAAAATAATAATTCAGACTCAAATAATTTAATTTCAGATTCAATAGTTCTAATTTTAAAATGTCTTAGAGTTTTCAATATTGTTGAAAATATTTTTATTGTATTCTAATTTGGATTAATGGCAGTAGTTTATTTTACAACAAACTTTGAAACTGAATGTTTGAAACAAAAAATAACATTGTCAATTAAATATTATTTTAAAAATATAACTATATAGTATTATTAAAACAAACTTTGTGTGGAAAATATAGGTTTAACAACATGATTCATTTCAGTGGAAAAATAATAAGTCTGAAAAGTTTTAACCAGTTCCATTATTCTTCCTAGTCATTTGAATTTGAGAAAAATGGTTCCACAAAACATTAAACATATTTTTGGCAATATATTAGAAAAGCCTAAGGAATTTTTAAGGTGGAATCTATTGTCTCCTTCATTTTAAACTTTCATGCTGAACTCTGTTACCAGTAGTATATACATTTCTACATTACTGCAATGTAAAAAAAATGTTTTTATAGAACCCAATATTGGATTAATGGTTGGCAGTAGAGCAAATACCCATTGTAATTCCAGAATAGTTTTCCACTCTATTAGCAATTTTAATATACAAAATGTGTTTGAAAACACTGTCAAGAAAGTCTCATTCATTAATAAACAGGAATATTTTTGATTACCTCACCTTAGCTGAGCAGTGGTAACCTCCATCTGGAAGGTAATATTGTCTTGAGCCATCATTTCTGGTAGCTAGATTACACTGTTAGTCCCCACATGCTGCTGTTGATGTTGCAATGATTTCTTCATGATCTTTTACCTTCTCTTGCATGATCCAGAGATTCACATTCATTCAAATATCTATTTTGAGAACTATTTACTTATATCAGGGAAATCATTCTTACTTCATGACATTGAGTATGTGCAGACAAGCTTCCTGTTAACAATAAAATTTTGTCCTTGAATATCTTACACATATTGAAAGAAGAATGAACTAATTTCTTAGAGTTCGTTGAAGTTTTCACCCCATCATCCATCCAAAACAGAGCAGAAACATAGTTAATATGATTCTGAGTCTTACTGGAAGTGAGTTTCATACTGTAAGTATGTATACTGGAAAACACAACTTAAGGTAAAAAAGACTAATATTTGAGTTGATTTTTTAAAATAAAATTATATACTGGAGAGGGAGTATTGATAATCCTTTTCCTGATGAAATTCTATACGTAACATATATATATTTAGTTGGTTAAATATACACTATAAACATTTATTCATTTTGAGTCTTTGTGAAAGGAGATTGGGGAAAAATACTCTCATTGTAATTAAAGATCACATCAGATTTTCTGTATCTCTGAATGATAATTCACTTGCTTTTATGTGATACTCTCATGTGTTTTGTTCCTGTTTGTTAGTATAAAGATTCTTACTGTGTCTTTCTGTCATTCTGCAAAGGCATTTTAATAAAAGTAAATAAACAAACTAGCTAACTAACAAAGCCAGGAGTTTTAATTCTGTAAAAAAACCATAAAGCATTTTATGGTACTGAAAGGGAATGAGGCATTTGAATAAACAAGGAAAAAGCTTCCTATTCTTCATCTGTTGCAGTAGGAAGTATATTACTTATCTTAAATCCTAACACAGCATTAAGTAGTACTATGACATCCTCTGCACAGTAACTATTAATAATTTTTGGTCTTTAAAAATAAAAAAGTTGTTTGTGCCATTGCAATTGTTTCAGAAAGAAAGTAGCAAATGACTGTGACATTCTGGATAGACTTAGGATTTTTCCATAATGTTCATGTTTCAGGCAGCACTCAAGCTCATTAACTTTTTTTTTTTTTTTTTCAAACTTGGAATCAAATGGGTTGTGCAGAAAGGGGCACTTTGATGATATAATTTAGATATGTAAAATCTGATAATTTTCTTCCTCGCTGGCTCATTTCCACTTCGGGCTCAGTAAAAGTAGAACTGCCTATCAAATATTCATTGTACAATGAACAATTCTATTTTTTGCTGATGCTTAAGCAAAATTGATTGAACAAGGAAGAGAAATATTCCTTTCTTAATGCAACCGGCTTTCTTCATCCTCTTCAAGAGTATATAAGGACTTCCAGCTTGAGGCCCCCCAAATCATAAGAAACAGATTTCTAGTTTCATAATGCAGCTGACATAGGCCTTTATTTTTATTTTTAAAAAAATTAAATTAGTGGTAGTTAATGAGAAGTCACTGAAACTTTCCTTTTAGCTAGTAGTCGATAATAGCCATTGGGATAGTGTAACAGCTTTTTATGAGACTGTTGTCTGGCACAAATCTAATTGCAGTCATGACTATGGAAAAAATAGCAGAAAAGCCTCTAAGCTGTCTCATGTATGATCAACAGTCAAACACATTGAAGAAAATGATTTTTACCCCTGTAGATAGGAACTACAAATTAATCATAATCTCATTAAATTTTTTTTCTTCTTAAATCTGGAAAATGATTTCTGTCTGCTTGTCATCTGATTTGGCATTCATATATTTTTAATATCATTAACTTAACCAGTGTTGTGCGTTGTGAGCCTGGAATTCTACCAAGTATAATACTACTCATATTAAGACTATAATACTGGAGTTCTTTAATTCATTTCAGTCACATTGCTAGCACTTTGAATATACACAAATGGATGTGCATTCAGTAATCCCCACGTGGATGCTTACATGAAATAATGAATAAAAATGTCTATGATGTTAATATTTTCATCATGACATTTAAGAGTGTATAAACATGGCGAGGTTTTTGTAAAATGAATTATCATGAAGAACAATTATCATTTTAAAATGTCACGAACTAGACAAATGTTGATTTCCTTAGTGAGATTTGAAATATACTCCATACATCATAGAAGGGGAGACGGAAAATTCAGTTAGTATAAATTAGATCAGTTTTAACATGGAAAATTGTGCATATTTACCATACTCTTGGGAAGCTGAACCTCTTTGTAAAAGGAAAATAACATGTAACAGAAATTGAAAGATGGAATTCATAGAGAAGTTTCAGATTCAGTGATACATTGTTTAAGGAAAGGGAATTTTAATTGAGAACATACCTTGGAAAACAGATAGAATTATGATGCAGGGCTATACTTTTAAATAGCACACTAGCTTTTTTTAGAAAATGGATTCAAGAAATATAGGAACAAGATGATGTTTCAGAGTTAACACCACTAAAAGTTTTCTTAGTAATACAAAAAAGGGGAGGAGAGCCTGTTATGGAAATGTTGAGAAAAAAAGAGCATAGGACTGGAGTGGACCTTTTGATTTGTCAGTTCCATTTCTTCTTTAGATCAAATATAATCTCATAAATGTTTTGATAATCTCTTGTAGATTAATCTTTACATATCAGAGTTCTACCAACCTTATTGCGAATATAAGACTTTTTTCCACAGTCTCAATATTCAATTAGCTATAAACCTTCCAGTTCTGAGTCTATTTTTCTTCAGGGCCTTTTTATAGGTGTACAGGTACTTTGGCGTCATGACACTCAGTCTTACATTTATTCTTTTCTTGGTGACGGAACATGTCTTCTGACTGAACATGTTGTCTTTGTTAATTAGGTTTTTTTATGTTGTTTCCATTTTTTATAATTTTTTTTATATCTTTTTTGCTATCCTCAGTGACAAGTTTAATTAGGTGAACCATGGCAGTACTCTTAAGTGGCTCCTGGGAAATAGAAAAGGAAAGTCAGTTAGAAAAAAGAAAAAAGCAAGAATTTTTTAATTACACGGAATTTTGACTGAAAACAAAAGTTATGATTTTATACAGTGTAAAGCCTAGAAGTAAAAGATGTCTTTTCTTGATATTTTTAATAGACCTTTTATGTAACAATGCTCCCTTCACCTATTCTATCATTCTAGTCTTATTTTAGACAATTTGCCCTTTCCTCTCTTTTTGTGTTTTCCATTTCCTTTCCTCCTTCTCACATACTTTTCCC
>JAOXJK010000012.1:103309890-103319942 GCA_025774025.1 Xenus cinereus | reverse complement strand
AAAAAAAAAAAAATCCAACTCCCCCCCCCTAAACCAAAACAAAAAAACCACACCAAAAAACCCCACCACAAACAAACACAAACCAACAATCTCGGGCACTAGAGCATGCCCTGAAGAGCCATGTCTACACGTTTCTTAAATACGTCCAGGGACTGTGACTCCAGAACCTCCCTGGGCAGGCCGTTCCAGTGCCTGACCACTCCCTCAGTAAAGTAATTCTTCCTAATATTTAATCTAGACCTCCCCTGACGCAACTTCATACCATTTCCTCTGGTCCTGTCAATATTCACCTGGGACAAGAGGCCAACCCCCACCTCTCTCCAACCTCCTTTCAGGTAGTTGTAGAGGGCACTGATGTCTCCCCTCAGCCTCGCTTTCTCCAAACTGAACATGCCCAGTTCCCTCAGCCTCTCCTCATATGACTTGTTCTCTAGACCCCTCACCAGCTTGGTGGGTCTCCTATGGACATGCTCCAGCACCCACTACTAAACCATGTCGTAGAATCATAGAATGGTTAGAGTTGGAAGAGACCTTAAAGATCATTGAGTTCCAACGTCCCTGCCATGGGCAGGGAGACCTCCCACTAGACCAGGTTTCTCAAAGCACCGTCCAACCTGGCCTCAAACACTTTGAGGCATGGGACATCCACAACTTCTCTCTGGGCAACCTGTTCCAGGGTCTCACCACCCTGAGAGTAAAAAATTTCTTCCTCATATCTAATCTAAATCTCCCTTCTTTCAGTTTAAAATTGTTACCTCTTGTCCTATCACTCCACTCCCCAATAAAGTGCCCCTCTCAAACTCTCCTGTAGGTGCCCTTTAAGTACTGGAAGTCCGCTACAAAGTCTCGTTGCAGTCTTCTCCAGGCTAAACAACCCTAATTCTCTGTTTTCACAGGAGAGGTGCTCCAACCCTCTGATCATCTTTGTGGCCCTCCCCTGGACTTGCTCCAACAGGTCCATGTCCTTCTTTTGTTGGTGGCCCCAGAATTCAACACAGTACTCCAGGTTGGAGTCTCACAAGAGTGGAGCAGAGAGTCAGGTTTAGGATTAATATATAATATTAACAGCAAAAACAAATGCTAAAGTCAAATGCTAATTGATCTTTTTGCATATGATATCTTTATGAAGATTTTGATTTCTTTTCAGCTATGATTTTATAAGACACAAAGATATTTGAGGACCATTTTTTTTTGTCATGACAGCATTTAAAAATTGAATTATGAGTATCCTCTTTCTCCCATTCGTAATCCATTGGAATAAACTTGCCTACTTCCCCAAAATGCACTATGAACTCACATATAATTGACAATTTTTGACAACAAAATGGTGGTGAAAATAAACTAACAGCCAATACGTGAAGGACAAAAACATTGTCAGCACCATTATAAAAGCATGACCATGACCTGTTTCATCTTATATTTGCCAATTTCACAGTGCCCTTGTGACAGCTGCTCAAAAGCTCTACTTGAAGAGGTAAAAGGGGATTATATTAATGGGGATCTTATAATATTTGCTGAGCTAGAAATTTCAGAAATCCTTCTGGACCAAGGAAAAATCCTAAAAAAATGGCTTATTTTCTTCCTACTGTGTTTTGGTTTTTTTTCCTGTAGTCCCACCTAGCAACAGAAATAGACGCAATTGCTACTCCAAAAACTTTTTCACTCAGGATAGTGGCAGCAGGGGCTGTATACCCATTTGCTGGACATGAAAAGCAGATTTGTGCTATAGTGCACTGTATTAGAAGTGAGTAAAATTAATTTAACTGCACCAACCCTTTGATCATGTAGCTGGCTTTTCCTTCATTTAAGGTCCTTGCCTTTCTGACTAGAATGGGCTTTTGTCAGCACAGCAGAAAGTGACATATGGTATTTTTGTTGTCACTTGAAATAATCTTTCCTAGATCAGCTGGATTTCCAAAAGAGCTTTGCATTCAACATCAGAGAGAGGAGATGAAAGAGAACCCCAATCACTATACATTCCACAATTAAAAATCCCAGTAAAGTAAGTTCCCCCATTCAAGCCAATATATTTACTTCACATTTTTAGTAAGTAAACAAGGGTAGAATCTGCCCTGTGATGTATGAAAGTCTAGTGAACCCTGATTTAGGAGGTGAAAGAAGAAGTAGGTTGTGTTTGTTTGGCTTTTTTTTTTTTTTTAAATTGTCTGAGGTATTCAAAAACAATTAGCTTATTAGCTGTGTGCTTTGACTTACCTTCTCATAAATAAACAAAAGGCAGTTGTAAATCACTCTGGATTATACCCTTGTTAATACATTACAAAAGCTAAATGCTGACCTACCAACACAATGGAATGTTAAAATGACACTGTCTTAACACGTGTAGTATCTGTTAATAGAAATCCCCAGATATAAAAATATTAAATAAAAAAATAAATAAAGTAAAATCACACACTAAGAATGCAGAATCTGATATTGTTATGTATTTGGCATTACAATATGTTCTCATTTAAGTTAATGGGCAGCATAACACAGAAACTGCTCAATAATTTGAATTCAGAGAGAGCAACCTCTATTGTTTCTGCCCACCAGCACACTACATCAATTCTTTTCTTGAAGTTATTGCATATTGATGGGATACTTTTCTACTGACAGGCAACAAAAAATTAAGTCAGCACTTATCCAGTCAAAGTGGCTGAATGAATGGGAAGGTTAATGCCTCAAACTAGGTTTAAATTAGTTCACATTTCTTTAATAATTGCATTTCTGCATTAAACTTTTTTTAAACAGGAATACGTTTGATTCACAGTTCCTAAAGGCTAAGTTACGAGTATGTGATGGAAGACTGTTATGCTTCAAAGACTACAAATTCAGATAAAAATTACCGTAACTTTCATAAGTTTTTCAAAGGTCAGTGAAGGGCTGGAAAGTTGCATGAAAACAAAAAAGAGCTATGGGCAAAATAACCAGAATTGATAATGACCTTTAAGCCAATGAAGAATGAAAATCACAATATACTTATCCATATGGAAAAGCAAAGATTCTCATAAAAAAGCTTCAACAACAGGATAAAAAGTAAAATAGCTCATTATGACTGGAAATGATGGACTGGTACTGCACTAAGGCAAAAGAGTTCTTTTACACAGGAAAAACCTCTAGGGAAATTTCAGTTAAACAAGTGGTACATACTGTGTGTGTGTGTATGGCAGTGTGTGCACACATCTTTAGGCTGGACTTAGTGAAGCCAAGAGCAAGCTTCCATGTCCTACTGTTGTATGAACCTGGAGGGCATTTTATCCTATACACCCTTTTGAAATAATAATTAAAAATGCATTGGAACAAGTGAAAAGTGTTACCTCATTAATTTTAATTCCCTGTTTCATTTTCTATGTTTTCATTTCTCTCTCTGTTGTGATATCTGGCTCAGATTCCACTTTGACACTCTCCTTTCCATATAAAATGAAGCTGGTAATTTATATATTGGTAGTTTTTGTCCAGAATGTATTCAAGAGAATATTCAAGAATATTCAATATATCAAGATAATATTTTTAAATAATTTCTCATAGGACAGTGGGCATGATATAATTGATTTTACTTGCCTGTGCACTGATACAGAATCCATTGAAGCCACTGTAGATATTTCATTAACTTACGATTTGCTGTTGCAGGCAGAATTTCAGGGTCAAAGTACTGACTTCATTGGAAGCCAAGAAGGCTTATTATCTGTGAGTTCTTAGCAATTGCAAAGACTCATTCAATTAGGAAAACAAACAGTTAATTTAAGTAATAATGAATGTGCAGAAGAATTCCTTCATCTTGAACAGCTAAATTGTTCTGTGGATAATCTGTACTGCCTCACATAATTAAACATAAATAAAATATTCCTAGATTATGGAATTCTGCTAAGAAAAGCTTAAATCAATTTATGCTTTAGACCAATATTTATATGGAATGTTGTAACTATTTCTGAGTAGCATACCAGCACCAAGGTTGAACTGAACAGTGGGAAGACATTTCACAGAGCAGAAAAAAGAATTCTCACTGAAGAGAAAATACATGTCCCGAGAAATAAACCGACAAAACGTTTTTTAGTTTTTCATGCTCTGTTGGAAGGGTACGCAGGAACGGTAGCTTGAAAAGGTAGTAGAAGTTTAGAGTTTAACTAGGAGATTACTGGATGCAATGCTGATGAAACAGAAGAAATTAAGTATCATGTTATCACGGCTCTCATTGATACTAATATTTTTTGTTCCCCAGGAGGGAGAACCAGTGTAATAAAAACTTCTGCTGATCTTTCATGCTCCTCTACTACAGGCACTGAACAGAGCATGAAGAAGTCAGAAAGCTTATTGCAGTTTCATTCTGAGGTATGCAACAATTCCTTTGACAGAATTTCAAATCCAGAAGGTTGCTAGTTGAAAAGCAGCCGTTACAATAACATTTCATTTTTACAATTCCTTTCTCTTCACTCGCTTGAGAACCACCTCCTGTCCCATATGTTTTCCTGGCTTTAAGTCAAGCATCACTCAAATTCTTACACTGTGGAATATTATAAAATCTTTTACAAACTTTTCCAACATGGCCAAAGAGCTAGTCCAATACAGCATGTTTCCTTGATGCTCAATTGTGCTTTCTGAGTACAACCAATTTCTCATATTATTGTATGAGAATCTGTATTAGAAATTACAAATCATGCATTTCAAGACAAGTGAACAGATGCTCTGGCACAGATATTTTATACCAAATACAGAAATTCAGCTATTTAATTAATGACTTCTTATTTGGCTAAAGGCTTGAAGGCAGTGGTACAGGTTTAATTTAATTTCTTATTTAATGAGTATGGTGCATCTCCAGGTATGTCCAAAGGCAGAATTATTGCAAGAAAGGCATAAGATAGAAAGTCCAGTAACTTTCATTCACCATTGCAGAAGTATTGGAGTGGTATCTGTTCAACCTCCAATAAAGCATAGAACAAAAAATGTATTTTTATCACTAAGGAATAAATAAATAGATATGATGCTGGCTCAGCTAGGTACCTCTATTATTATGTTATATCAAAGTAGTTCACTATTAAAAGTGTCTGAGATTTTGTTTTTATTTTCCTTCCCCTATGAAAATTAGGAATTGTGTAAAAGTAAATAATTTTTATTCGATACTTTTTAGAAGAAAGGAAAGTGCGTTAATAAATCTGTGAGTCTCTCGTGTCAAGAGTAGTGACAAAATAGGTGCAGGAAGGAACTTACAATCATGAAAGTTGGCCGGGGGTAGGGTATACCTGCTATGCATTAAATCACTGGGTTTTTAATACCAGAACTGCACTTTGTAACTTTACCTCCCTGCATTCCAAACGTAAATCAATGCTTGGTTTAAAACCACTGTGAATCATCATAATTTGCTGAATTTAATAATTCACTCCTATTATAATTCTTGCAAGCTTCTGAGCATCACATAACTACTAGGTCAGCAGAGCACTGTCTGACTTAAACGCATTAGTGGTCATGCTGCAAGCTCTAGCTGGGAAAAGGAGATAACTAGCATGCTTCAAATTAGATTTTTCTAGGGTGAAGTTATACGTTTCGGCTAGAACCAACATATTAATTACCATCAAAAACTGGCAACCCATTTTCTCTATTCTCCATACCTGGTTGAATTCTCTCATGTCTGCCAGGTTAGTTACAAGTGTTTTGGACATCCTGTACTGAATTGATGTCACAGGGTGACACCTATACAAAGGCACGAGTCAGATAATAGAGACTTTGACTACATCTGCCTACCTTTAACTCACTAGATGGTTCTGGTACAGACTGTGAAAGCAGAAAAAAAGCTTAGAAAATTGTTGGGGGTGGGCTGGGGGGATACCTAGGAGGTCTGAGTTGCATCTGGATATGTTCAGGAAAGAAATAGAGAAGGACCTATTACGATTTTACATCTTAGTAACATATTTGGGAGTGGTGGAGGTGGAGAGTAGAGTCAGAAGGCACTAGCAACCAGGAAAAAATGGCTATTTGACTTTAGATATGGAGATAGTCAAAGAGATTGGCTTGGGGTGTTGTGACCAGTAAGGCCATTGACATCTGTCAACCATGACCACCTAAGTGAGAAAGCAATAAAGAGTCCCTCAGTAAGAGGCCAAGTCCACAAAAATCCAGCACCATACAGAAGCTGAGCTTGAGGCAGGTTTGTTATACATGGAAACCAGTTTGCCAGCTCAAACTCAGGCACCGTGACTTGTTAGAGTGAGTATCCTATTCCCCTGCATCACCAGTCCTGCTCACAGCTGGACGGGGCAGCATGGACTTATTCAGTGTAAATGTGTAGTCTGTACACACTGTGGAACTGGATTTTAAAACACAAACTGTTATTTACCCTGCTATACCCATCCTGCTAAGAAATAAGATCTAAAATTTATGTCACTGCATGGTGTGGTTCTGTCCTTGAGTTTTTATCACTTCTAAATTCCTCCATGACAGTTGATATAATTCAGTAATCCAGCAGAAAGCAAAGAAGCAAACAAAACTGTTCTACTTTTTCTGACAACACCGAGCTGTTGAGTCATTCCAACTACAAATTTTAATTCATTAGTAGATCACAGAATCATAGAATTTTTTAGGTTGGAGAAGACCCTTAAGGTCGAGTATAACCGCAAATCTAACACTGCCAAGTCCACCAAAAGAATTATTTCTCTTTATCTTTTACATTTTCATAGGAAATCATGCTATTGCTCATTTTCAAATATTCTGCTATCAGAATTCAAAAATACTAATATGAAAAGAAAAAGAAATCCAGAAAAAACATCAACAGATCTCCTTCTGCTTTTGGACATTTTTGACTGGTTTTGTGATGTAGATCTGAGTTCTGAGCATCTGGGATCTAAGTATTATAAGTTTAAAGAGAGGAGATAGATAAGAAACACTTGCTTTTAAACAGTTGCATATCTCATACTGTCCAGGCCCATCATTTTCCTGAGCTCTTGACTGGCACCAAAATACTAAAAAGTAAAATTGTCTAGAATTAATTCTCTGAAACTGAGGAAGAGCTCTGGTTTATATCTAAGGGTATGTATGGGATAAGAGGTAATCTGTGCATTTCTTAATCAGCCTTACTTGGAGTCAAGATTTATACTATGTTCTGAACCAATGCAATGAATATCTCACTGCCAGTGAGCGGCTCAAAGGAACTAGTGACAAGTAGTATTGCTAACATAACCAAGCAATAGAGTTGTACAGTTTTGTTTATGACCATTTTATTGTTACATCTTAAAATACAAATATAAATACATGTATCTGCCATTTAAAATATTTCTATGTATTTGTCATATCAATATTGCCAAAACTTCTGAAAAATATGTATGCAAGGCACTACATGCAATTTGGATGCACTATATGAAGAAGGATAGTTTGGAAAAAAGAAGGCATACCTGGGAGTTAGAGTACAAAGGCAAGGAGACAAGAGACCATTTGGAACTTCGAGTAAGAAGAATACATGGAAAAACATTGAATTCTCTCTTCTTCTCTGGAAGTAATCTCAAAGGGTTAAGGTAGAGCATTTTGTTTCTGGATAGGTAGTCTAATGAATTACACTCATCCGATGCTAGAATGTGAGTCCTCTGGGGTAGAACAGTGCTAGTTTATATTTTAGTAGGTAAGTATTGTAGTTTGGTTAGCCAAAAGAGTCAATAAAGCTGTTGTGTACAGTGTTTCTTGCTATCATGATGATTCTTCTGTTGGTTTTGATGGTCATTGGTTCAAACTCACATCTGCTTTTCTTTGTTTCTGGAGGAATCACAGTAATATATTTAAACACAACCACTTTAAAAATAGGATAACATGATTAAAAAATAGAATAGTATAGATGACTTTTGATATCAGTATTTACTTATTGCTCATTAAATAAGAGCTTTGAAAACTCTCAAGTAGAAAAATGTATGAAATGTTAATTTAATACAATTAACTGTATAATTGATGATGCTACCCGAGTGCCAAATGTTTATGTTCAGATGTACCAATAAAATGGTTATTAACATGTTAATACTATCTTATTACTTGATTACTTTAGCTGTGCTAATTACCCTGAGTTTCATTGTTTGTGGAACATACATGTTTGTTTTTTCTATGACAATCTTTCGTTGGGCAAAATTGCACTTCTTACTGTGTTGTAAATTAAGATGATCTGCTTCACAGAGTGGTATTCTTAGCTGTGTTCAACTAGTTTAAATCAAGTCAAAACTTTCTTTTTGAGATCGGTTTTGAAATCGTCAAATTCAATAAAAGGCATACCAAATAGCTCACTTGATTTTCTATATGTGAAAGATCCCTTAGAAAATTTAATTTAAAACTGATTCCTTGTTGCCTTTAAACCTCACCGGATGTCTTTTCTGTACAACTGAAGTCATACCTTCCATGGTTTGATGAGACAATAAAATAAAAATTAGTATTTCCTAAAAACAGACAATAGGACATAGCTTCAAGGACTGTTAGTGGATAATATGTGGACTGATTTTAAAAAGCTGATATGATTATTGAAGTTGCTATATATATAGGTACATGATTTTATCACTATTCACTTTTAGTAGACTCTAATCAATTCATAAATGATTTTTAGAAAGTTAATCAACATTTGATTTGAAAACTTCAGAAGAAATTCCAAAGCTTGGTAAATACTTAGTCTTTGAAATTAATATGCACCTCTTACTGATAAAGAGTTCGTTCTTATGCTGTAGGTGTTGAAGATAAATTTGGGATACAAAGGGACAGTTACACGCCTTACTACAGGTGTTTTATGAGACCTTCCAACAATCATTTGACTCAAGATACTCGTTGTATGTGGATTCCAAAGCCAAAATTTTAGGCTGCTGAACTATATTAGGTTTTTATGAACTTGCATTTACCAATCAGTTTTGAGCTTTGCTTATTTCACATTTCTTGCTGCCAATGTATTTTTAAAAGTGAGTGGGTACACAGTCAGGGATAAAAAACACTTATTAAACACTGTAATGTCTTGAGGTAATTTTGTAATTGGCTCTTCATTAAATAAGATGTTGGACTTGGTAACTTCAAAAGACCACTTCAACGTTTTTTTTTTCCCCTGTAATTTCTTCATGTTTCTCCTACCAGTTTAGACTAGAATTTAGGAGATACTGATTTTCACTGGTTTGGGGGTTTTGTTTGTTTTTCCATTTTGTAGGAAATTCCAAAGTTATTTCCCATGCAGCAATGGCAAAAACTTAAATAGCTCCTACTTCAAGAAAAAAAATGCAACAGAATGAAATTCTCAGTTTCCTAAATTTTGCTTTTAAGTAAGAGTCAAGTAAAATGAAAAGAATCCATTCTGTGTTTTGAGCTTATATCAGACCTGAAAACATCCTAAAGCCTTAAAAATACAGGCAATAGTTGTGTAAATGTTTGGTTTTTTTTTTAATTTGGAATAATAATAAGAAAGGATAGTTTTCTTTTAAATTAAATAGTTATGTGCCTGTATTTGTATATTCCCTTTCAAACTTTTGATTTCAAAATAAAAGGTATTTTAAAATAAACAATAAATTTCCCTATGTTTTAGAATGTCTTTCAACCTAGCCAGGAAGAATTAAATTTTCTTAAAGAAAAAAATGAAACAGGCTGTATACACTTGCAGCCATACACTTATGTAATAGAATATACACTTATATAACTACAGAAAATGCAATTCTGTAATCAATTGGGTGTAAAGTAAATGTGGTTGCTGGTAAACTCCTAGAGTCAGAACAAACACTGGTTGCAAAAAATCAACAGAAAAAGTTTCTTTAACGGACATTAAATATGTTACAATACTAAGTACTTAGCTGCAAGGCAGGAAAATCCAAATGTAAGTAGTGTCATAGCATGTGTATGTATCTATGCTATGTCTATGAAAATACATGTTGAGTCTATACAAACACTCTTATATAAATGAGTATATATCACCTATATGTTTAAATTTACTTTAAAATATTTCATAAATACATGACTAATCATAAAAACATGCTTTGCTGGGCTGCATAAGGAGGAGTGTGGCCAGCAGGTCAAGGGAGGTCATTCTGCCCCTCTACTCTGCACTGGTGAGGCCACAACTGGAATAC
>JAOXJK010000012.1:103280388-103304579 GCA_025774025.1 Xenus cinereus | reverse complement strand
ACAGCCCTCTATTCACTTTCTTTGTAGTTATTAGATATAGTGTACTCAATTTCTTGCCCTCTGAGGAAGTACTGGCAATGTGTTCTGACCTATAATCTATACTTAAGGGTTCGGTAGCTTTTTAGGAATGTTCATGGAGACTTTATTAATCTCTAATAAACTCAGCTCTTCCACTTCATTTCATGGCTGAATATAACAGTATTTGCTTCCAAGACTAATTATAGAAGGCAGAGCAGAACAGTCAAAATTATGCCCCTGGCATAATTACAATGGACTTTGTTTATCTGCATGCCTTTAAACACCATCCAAGTATGCAATACTTTCCTTTTGTTCTGGCTATTTCTTTTGGAGAAATGACATTTAAATTACTAAAAGAAAAATATTAAAGTGAGAAGGCAAGCACAATTTCAATCTGATTGTAAGTGCTGCTAATGCTCCAATTTAGACAATAGTCTAAAAAAAAAAAAAAGGAAAATAAAAGAATCAAAACAAAACAAAAATACCACAGAAAAACAGGAACAGAAACAAAGCCCTCTACACAAATGTTATTTGAAAGCCATTTTTCATACTTAGGGTCTTGTCTGTGTTCTGTGATTAGTTTGCTGCTATTAGAACCTGAGTGTATCTCTAAAAACCTGTCTTCCTTTCTTATACAAGATTCTGTTATATATAATATTTACAAGACAGCAAATATAAATGTGGTCTGCAGAGGATACTATAGAGAGCAACTAGATTATTAAAATACTTAACCTCTCTCATTTATGTTACAGAGAAAGGAACTAAAGTATGGGTCTAAAGGGCGCTATAACAATAAAATAATGGAAATAGCAGTCCTAGTGTATTTCTGCTGTAGAGATTAAACACCTGGGACATCATCTGAGCAGATGTGGTGAGTCTTAATGCTTCAGTGAGGTCAAGTATTGTATAAAGTCTAATTCATGTATGTAATTCCAGTCTCCGCTCTTCTTCAAACAATGCAAACCTTTTCTCTTCATGCTTCTCTCAGTTTCCAAGCATCTAAAATGAGAACATAACATGAATTCTTAACTTATTCAAGTACGTAAGCCACTTTACTATCCTAATACTAAAGATGTGATGGGTTTTATGATATTGTTCATTAATTATGAATAACTTGGAGCATCAAGTACATATACATGCTACATAATACATATTGCATGAGGGAGTAAACAAGACTCAAATGCACAGAAAAGGCTCTGTTTCTCTTTTGTTTCTTTAATCCACTAATTCAGAGGTAGACAATTTATCTATGATCTAATCTATTCTAATGCAAACTCCAGCTCGTGGATTTTGCAGCTGTCCTAGAGGGACTTGGAAAACATAAAGTAATAACACTATCACTTTTCATTTTATAGCACCTTTTATCTGAAGATCTCAAAGTGTTTTTCAGCTTGAATGAAACACGCCTTGAATCAGCAAGTGATATACATAAGGGATGAACAGGAATTTATTCAATCCCCCGTTGAAGGTAATCTCCCTCATTGCTCTCTAAACATTTGTGGCAGAACTGTAGCAAAGTTTAACAGGCTGCAGACGTCCCCCTCTTCTCCCCTGTATTCCCATTTTACAACATATTCAATGAAATTTGCTGGAATTCAAGTAGACACTATGCAACTGAGTTGCAATTTGTGTAAAACACTAGGATTAGTGCCCTCAGCTGATGATAAATGTCAAGAAATATGTATTAACATATATGGCTAGAAACTCAGTTTTATGTTTGTGCTGAAAGCAATAAAAACAGATTAATCCAGGAAAACAAATTAATTGAAAATTATGCTACAGTGTGATGACCAAAGATGTGGGATTCTTGTGGGACTGGAAACAAGTTAGAAGGCCAGTAACAGTTCCAATACCTCAGGAAATCTGAACATTTTTTCATTAAAATTAAGTCTTTTCAGGAAGGCAAATCATCTTCAAATATGTAAATGACTATTTAAGCTTTGTCCATGTAAATATGATGATCACAACTTAGCCATTCAGCTACATACTTTTTAAAGAAAATAACTAACTAATGAACTAACTAACAAAATGTTCTCGAAACATTTCTCTGCCATAATGCCAAAAGTCATATAAAGCCACACAGATAGGTTATGGTGGTTCAGAATGGTCATGTATGGCTCCTAAACCCACATATTTGGGTTTTGATAACAAGGTAAAAACTTTGGTTTAAGCATCTTGAAAGCCAACACCTGATAAAACCTTTCATTACCATCCGTGACAGTATTAAAATTCTCCAGAAAGACAATTTTTTCTCCTCCGCTTGTCACTTTTCTGTCAGATTTATTGAGATCACATTCAAACATGGCAAAGAATGTTATGCACACATCACCAAGTTAGCTCTGAGGGAGCTGGCAAACCAGTGTGACACAGTGTATTATTACAAAGAGATGCTAATTTAGATGCTGGAAACAGGTTAGCCAGGTGGATGCTTTGGCAGTGTTAATCAGATGACGTGTTAACTCATTTAAAGCTAAAGTGGGAAACCTGGCAGTTTGGTTTTTTTCTGCAATATAGGCCTGACCAACTTATTTTTCTTAATTCAGGGAGCACAAAATCAAATTTTCCCATTGCTATTCTTCTACAAATCCACTATTAACACTTACTGACCTCAGCACTGAAGTGTTATTATAAGTGAAGACTACTGCAATGTTATCTGCTAGACACCACTGCCTCATTAATTGTTCTATACTAACTTATTACCACTGGTCCCCAAATCATGACACTATGAGGACATGAAATTCATGCAAATGGCAAGGAAAAAGAATAATTGTATTTTTTTCTGGTTTAATGTCTGAAGGTTTTTTTTTTTTTTGTAAACACATAGCACTATTCTATTCTATTATTAAGAGTTGTTACAGACTGGGTTTTTTTTGTAAATGAAAATGTACTAGTGTTCATCAATGTAAAGTATGCCTTCTCATAAAAATCACAGCTCTTGCGTAAACCTACTTTCTCTTAAAGACTGCAGTTTCTAAATCTCATGCTCATAGTTTTTAACAATCACTGGAAAAAAGTGAAATCAATGATTCATTGAGTCTTTTAGTTAGGTACAGTGAGACATGGTCATATGCTGTAAGCTACTTAAAACTGTAGCTTTCAATGTTCTCTTTTTCCAGATAATATAAACAGCCAACCAGTCATGATACTAACTAGATATGTTTGATCAGTGTCTCCAGCAGCAACTTGGATTTCCAGGTCTTTTTTGAGATGTGAATATTATTCTTACCAGGGCAAGAGCAACCTGGTATAACTTCATAGCTGACCCTGTTTTGAGCTAGGGACTTTCTGAGGTCCCTTCCAACTCAGATTAAACCCAACCAATATAATTTTATAATTCTATGGCAGAGCCATTTTTCTGGATTTACCAAGTTCTAGGGTTCACATTTATTAACCTTTTGAGTAAAAAGACCCATCAGACTTAATGTTCCTCATCTTGTGCCTTCAAGGAAGTGACTGTGATATGAAATCTCCTAGTTAAAAAAAAAAAACAAACAACACAACTACCTCCCAAAAAACCACTGAAACCGCACACCAGATTCCAAATGTGCAATAACATTTTAAAGTTTAATATCATCTAGGGAAAAAATTTCACAAATGAGAAAAATAGTATAGAACAGACTGCATAAACCTAGTCAAAATAAACAACACCATGTTTAGTTCACTACAAAGAAATAACTTTCCTCTGGTATTAATATGGGGATCTTTGTCTTGATGTGTCTTGCTTGAAGAAAGATTTTACAGGTTCCTTAGTATTACTGTTCATTTGAGATTAGTATGAAGGAGATCTTATTTTTTATTTTGATTTTGCAGTTTCTAGTGGCCTTCATGCAATCTCTATAAAATGCTTTTTCTAACACAATTGGGATAACTAATCTGGTTCTTGAAAAGAAAATCCCTTCGGCAGCAAAATCTATGTTCTGAATTGGTGACAATTGCTGCACTGGCCAAACTGCTCTCAGAGCTTTAATCACTTTCCTTGGGGTCTGGTCTTGGATCATAACTTTGGTTATCATTCCCAGGCTTGGATTTACTGAATAGAACTAAAAATGTCCCCATTATGTGGCTTATATTCTCTACCCTTCCCATCATCTCTACTCTTCATGGAGAAGCATTAATCTTCGAGGTTTTATGTTTCATCTGAGATCCTACAGCATTATTAAACTTGTTTGGAATGTATGGCATTAAGCTCTGCATTTTACTAGGCTTCACTACATTATCAACTATGCTTCCACAAAGGTTGTCCTACGTATTAATTCAACCAATACCAGCCCCTGAGGAACACCACTCATCACTGCTCACCACTGGGATATTGAACCGTTGACCATAACTATTTGAGTGTGACTATCCAGCCAATTCCTTATCCACGGAGGGTCCATCTGTCATACCCATGTCTGTCCAGTTTAGAGACCAGGATGTTTTGGGGGACAGTGTCAAATGCTTTGCACAAGTCCAGGTAGATGACTACAATTTCACTTCCCTTATCCAACAATGCCATAACCCAGTTGTAGAAAGCCACCAATTTTGTCAGGCATGATTTGCCCTTGGTGAAGCCATGTTGGCTGTCACTGATCCCCTCCTTATTTTCCATGTGCCTTAGCACAGTTTCCAGGAGGATCTGCTCCATGATCTTGCTGGGCACATATTCCTCTGTGTTCAATGTTTCAATATGCCTGAATTTACTTTTTTTAAGTTCAGAAAGAATATTCTCTTGCACTGTTTTGAGGCATTTCTTGTTAGTGTTCTGAAAACCATCTTTGAAGCATATTGTTTTTAGCCTGGTTAATTGAGGATAGAAAGCTGTTCTTATGTTGCATCTGTCAGGAGATTTATGTTTATCTTTTGTCCACCAAAAATGTTTCCAATTAAACAAAAGAAGCAGAGGTTTCACAAATATCGTGCTTCAATAAAACAGATGCGCTATTAGGTGACACAGGTTCTTCTATTGCAATCCAGTGAGGGAAAGACTGGACATTTGTTTATCCCCTATAATATATCAGAGAATCCCTGTAAGTGAAAGACATAATGAATTTTCTAACAAACACATTAAATAAAATCTCTTATCGTCAATGAAAAATCTGTCAATGACACAAAAAACCCCATAGGAAATATGGTTTCATTAATTCTTCTCTTGATAGATCTACTACTTATATATTTGCTACCACAGTATCTTAGGAGTACTGCTTTTTAAAATAATTTATCACATTATTCAAATTTGTGAAGAAGTGTGTTCTAAACATAGGTAATTTTGAATGGTAGTACCCTCAGACAGCTGCTCTGGCAACTGTATTCAGTGTGATCTTTCCCTAACAGTTTGCCACTCAAGAAATTATCTGTTCTTTCAGAAATCAGAGGAAGGTTGGAAAATTAACACCCTTCTCTACTTTACCTGAAAGATTTATTGCTTTTTCCAAATCTACTTCAGTTATTTTTATCCTTTTACTCTCTACAGGGGGGCATCATCTTGAAGACATTATGAGCCTTTATAAAAAATAGGCTGTACCTCTAGAATGATTATATATTCTTTTTGCTTTGGTTGTTTACTCATATGTACATTCAGTTACTTTCAGTGAGAAAGAACATAAACCACAACATCCTCTGGAATTATCTATTTACTTTCTCTATTGATAGCTTTTATTTTAGGGATAGTAACAATGTTTCTGGCACTGACTGCAGGAAAGCATCCAATTTAAACTAAATGATGCCCAGCTTATTTTCATCTTGATATTCTCTTCCTCTTCTGATACAGCTCTCAGTCAATTCTCCCAAAAGTGGGAAATTAATCTCTGTGGGGAGTTGTGTTGTTACTGTCTTTGTTTACACTGTGCACACTGCTACTACCTGCAACCTTCATGAAAGCAATGTACCCCGGTGCATTGCTATGGAGGCGGGTTTTTTTTGCTTGAATTGATTGTCATAGTCTACGTATGTGTGTATTGTTTTCTGACTGTGAGTTCAGACTTACCTCGACCTTCTACCTCCAGCCCTTTTTCGTATGATATTTGGAATCTCAGTAATAAACCGAAGAAAGAGATGTCTGCTGCCGACAAGCCCTGGGATGCCCTAAGAGATGTTCCTTGCTTGACAAAGTCTAGTCACCAACACTAGTTACACTAGTTGTGTGTCTAACAGAATTATTGGATTTATTTTTGTCCCAGACTCCAGTCCTGATGTGCTCTTTCCTGGAGACTGAATCATAATTTTTTTAGTAGACCTGCATCAGTGAATGAGAGTTCAGTGGTGCACTGTGGTCATATGTTGAATTCATACATGTACAAAGCCTTGTCAGTCATTGCCTTTTGAGACCTGTCTCCCATGCAGGACTGAGCTACAGGCCAGCTACTCTGTGACACTCTGAACATGTGCCTTATTGCAGGGTTATGAACCAGGAAGGGGCTTTGCCACGCGCCATCAAATTCAGAAATCACCTCAAAGCTGTTTTCTTGCCTGCTCAGTTTCCACCAGGCACAGACTTTCCCACAAATGTTTCTTTTTTCCTTCTCTGTTCCAAAACCAGATTGATACATCATAGTTTTTTATATGCTTTGGAATGACATCCACCATATCTCCTGCTATCACCCTTTGTTCACAGGGAGACCTGCAAAACTGCTTTCAAGAAATTTAAGCTCAGTTAGAGATTTTACTGTTTTGATATCTCCCTTAGGAGGCAGGCATGACTATAAGATATTTTCTCTCATAGAAACAAATGTTCAACAATTAGATATAAGATATTCAATAGCAATTAGCTCTATGAAGATTCTTGTTCAAAGTTATCAGTGTATAAGAATGCTATTTTCCCCTCAGCCTTATAGTAGGCTTCGAAGTACAGCACTGTGTCAGCTCTTATTCATCTGACCCCAATAGGTGATTGATCACAGGTCTTGTTTTCGGGAGTCTTTCACAGTACTTAAGATGGCCTTCTTTAGTTCTGTTATCTTAGCCGTAGTGTTGGAAACATAATTTTATCTTTTTGAAAATGTCTAGTACATCCACATATGTGTCCTTTTCAGTACAGTCTCTGAAGGTGATAGATAACTGTGGTTTAAAGGGTCAGTCTCCCTCCGTTCCCACCTGCTGACAACTCACAAGCTCAGGCACTCAAGTGAGCCAGTTCAGCTAAAAACAAACTACATAACAGCAGAGATCTGTTTTCTGCTAGTTTAGTTCTCTGAATGAGTGTACTGTGGAGACGGATGAGCAACAATGCTGGGACAAGGGAAGCAATTGGTGCTAAGGACCTGGGAGTGGGAGCAGGAGGGGTGGAGTGGCCCTTTTGGCATCAGCTCGCTGCTGCAGCGGCTCAGCTTTTCTTGGCATCACTCTCTCAGCTTTCTCTTCTCTCTAGGGCCTTTGACTCACATCCAGCTTCTCTACTGTCTGCCTGACCTCACTACACTGGGACATGGGTTTTTTAAACAATCTTTACTCTTTTATTTCAAAGTTTTGCAGCCAGGCTGCCTGCCTGAAACTAATTGGTAGGTTCATCTGAAAACAGTGTCATGGCTTATAATAATATCCCAAGTGTTTGCTAGAGAGAATCACAGCTTTCTTTCTCTGCTTTCTTGCCTTCAGCAGTGTTGATTTAGCCCACTAAAACTATGAATTAAAGATCCCAATAACCACGTTAATATCAAATAATCATCAGTCATTACAGAGCAGTCCCAATTCCATCCCAACATTTAACTCTATTAGCATGTGTGTGTGTAACAGCAAACAATCAAATAAACAGTTTTCTAATGAAGGAGTAATTCTTACAGAAATGCAATAGTAGAATTTTAATAACTGGTACCCCGATATTTGAATAAATTCTTAGGAAGTCTAAAATTTACCAGGAAAATAAATAACTCAATTACCCACAGTTGATTACTTTTAAGAGGAAACTGAGTATCCTGTTGTGTACTGTAACGCAAAAAGAAGTCTTAAAGACATGAGGATAATTTCAAATGTAAAGAGCTAAATAAATTTTATAGTGCTGTCCGTTGTTCCAAGTACTGCTGCCAAACAGCAAGCCAAAACCATAATTTAAAAATTCATACTATAACATTTTTTTTCCCTCGGTGTACTCTTCTATGGTCGGATTACACATGTATAGCAAACCAATATGCTTTCCATGTGTTACCTAAATGAACTACAATTTTTGCTATTGGCTTGCAAATGTCTCCACTGTATTGATGGCAGATAAAAATATGACTTGCACTGGATCAACATAAACATTAGCTGATTATGTGACATTTTGTCACAAAAAGACCCCAGGTAATTTTCTTTAATATTTTGCTCTGTATATTCTCTCCCAGATAAACTATTTATGAAGGTAAAATGTAGCTATATACTTCTAATTTTGAAACAGACTGGTTTCACAATTTCATATTAACTATATTTAAGCTCTTCCCCTCCTACACTAATTTTTCCCAGGATGTATGAGGACATTGGAAACAATCTACAAGAACAAATTTTAGGCATATCTTATGAACAATTACTAGTGTTTTAAGATTATCTGGAACCACACAAAGTCTAAAGATAATTTTAATAGTTTATCAAGACTTCAGGACCAGGTCCCATGCTGAATTCTCTTGGAGACAGGGCTGATGAAAATTCCAAGTATGCATCAAGGACACTGTCTTTTCAGCTTCACTGGTGTCTGAGTGTGATTTTTGAATGTGTCTTGTGCTGCTTTCCTTAGCATGTTTAACTTAGAGAAATCGTGCCTATAAGTGCTCAAGATGTATTTGACGATACCAGGTGTATAATTAATATTGGTTGAGAAACTAGGAGGTGGCATTTTCTGAGATTTAAAGGGCCTGCGTGACTCCATATTATCCATGCCTAAACATTTCAGCATATGTCTGCACTCCAGGGTTCAGCATAGAATAAAGGTGTTTGAGTTTGTTTTAAAATAGCTTGAGCAGGTGCTTGTGGCAGTCTAATAATCGCAGCATGCTCAGTGGGGGCAAATTTATCCAGCTTTTCAGCAAGACACAATCTACAATACAGTACTAAATAAAGATTTTGGGGGTTAACAAAACTATTCCATTTGTTATTTATTGGAAAAATGTAACTAGCTCAACTAAAGCTGTTGGGGAAGAATTGAAGTAAATCAGTTTCTGAAGATGCTGGCAGTTAGTGCAGACTTTGCATAGCTTACAAACACACATCCTCACAAACAAATCCAGGTTTATAACTCTTTACAAGGTAATGGCTGATTAGTAGACATTCGGTAAGAAAAGACAGGGGCGATATCGGTCACCGAATAAGTAAGAGTCTGTTCCTTGCACTGATTACAGGAGTGGTAAAACTACTACAGATCTGGTTTTCCACCAGCTTACAGACTGTCACAAATGTCAGGAAAGAACCTTGTTCATGAAAAAGTTCCTTAGTTCTTTTCATCTTCCAGGCTTTGTACATTTATACATGAAGGCATTCTAAGTACATAAAAAGAACTATGCCGGATTATAATGCAAAGCTTTGTTATCTCCAACCCTGACCTTTTCAGGACAAATGTGTATATTTGTTTTAATACATCATAGAATGAGAATTCCTATTACATATTTTCAGTGGCTTTTAAGCAGTTGTCCCTGGGATTAGTCTTTCTGGAAAAGCTCAGTAAAATATGATGAAGGAAGAAAACACAAAGTTGTTCACATGAGAAATTTCTTAGAACTGTTTTTCTAGGAAGCCCTAGAAGGAACACAGACTTGGTGTGAGGGATGCAGTCTTCTACAAGGTAGAAAATATGCATTTTATCATTTCTGTGGAGTTCTGACTAAATGCAGATGCTTTACTAGCTTCTGTAAATCTAAATCAACACAAATATGTAAGGTTACTAAAAATGTGAAGGTTACTAAAAATGTTTGGATTTCTAGTGTGTACTGAAACAGTCTCGTCCTTTCAGTGCCCTCATTCCTTAACTCCAAAAATGAGGAGAAAACACTCAGAGGAGGAATATAGAGATATTATGTCAAAGGCTGGAAATTTCAGAAATGTGGTCGGGTAAGAACCTGATTTGGAAAATGAAATCAATCTGTTTTTGAATATTAAAATTAAATGTGGAATGAATAAAAATAAAAAGTGGGAAGAAGAGGAGATACCATGACAGAAATAAGATAAGTTTAATATCACAAGGGAGGCAGAACTACAAGGGATTATCAAAATCAGGATTCATGAATCTCATAAACCCCTTTTTATGGAGTTCACTGTCAAGAATGACATCTTCTCTTCCATCAAAAAGTGGCCTGCACAATGGACAGTACATTATGGCTAACATTTGTTCTGCTGAACGGGAACTCATCATTGGGGACTATAGGAGAGATGGAGGGACACTATATCCGGGATTGTAGCAATAGGACGAGGGATAAGGGTTTCAAACTGAAATAGGGGAGGTTTAGATTAGATATCAGGAAGAAATTCTTTACTGTAAGGGTGGTGAGACACTGGCACAGGTTACCCAGTGAAGTTGTGGATGCCCCATCCCTGGAGGTGTTCAATGCCAGGCTGGATGAGGTTTTGAGCACCCTGCTGGAGTGGAGGGTGTCCTTGCCCATGGCAGGGGCATTGGAACAGGACGATTTTTAAACATTCCTTCCAACCCAATCTATTTTATGGTTCTATGACTTCTTTTAGCGTAGACTGCACTTCCAAGGAATTTTGAGTGAACTTTGCTTGGTCATTTTGCTCTACCTCCTTTCCTTTTAAGGTATAGGAAATTACAAACAGAACAACTCAACAAATATGACTACAAATTTCAGCATTTAAAATTAAGAAATGACAGAATTACAGTCACCTGAATAAAATATTGCACTTTGAGTTAGTTAAACTTGACATCAGGGAACTCTTTTCAAGAACTACATATTATTGGGCAAATTTCAAGCTGAGAAGTAGTAAATCAAGAATTCAGATGCTCTTGGGAAACACCACTAGATCTTGTTCCCTTACATAAATATCCTTTCCCTTCTAAGAATAATACTTACAAAACCACAGAAGTTCTGTTTAAACCCCTTTCTATAAGTTTCGTATCCTAAACAGAGTTATGAAATCAGAAATGGTTGTTGAACCACAGACCTAAGAATGTTCGGTAGGATGCTCAGTAGGAACTTGACTGCTGCTACTGATTTTGATGCCTCATGCTCAGATTCCAAAATGCTAAGCAATGTTATTAAGCCATACAGAACTTTTTCCCAAGCACATCTAATCCCAATTACTTTTTAGTGTTAGTTTCTAAGGATGAGTATACAAACAAAATTTTATGGGGTAAGCTAGTCTTGAATTAGTGAACAAAAATGACCCCCTTTATTGCCAGATAATAGGTGCTCTCATTGGGTTTATTGCACTTTCCCCCTATACTTCTTGTTAATCAAGGGATTCTGGATTAATTTGTGAAATAGCGATGTTTCTAAGTAGAAGTATGTAAGTTGAAAGCACTGGTCACAGAAAACATTTATTGCCTGTCTTCTGATGTGGAAATGGACTTAAACCTGTAGAGAAGAGAAGAGAAACCAAAATGTATCAGACTTTGAATTTTTCTTTGTGTATTTCAAGGACATTTCAAACATAAATTGGAGACAGCACATGCAGATTAATGTTTTATTATTGGAATTAGTACTTGGAAAAAAAAGAACCAAAAAAATTTAGTTTTTTGAAGTTCACAAAGAACTTAAATTAAGGAGTGAGCCCAGATAAAGAAAATGGGTCTTAACAGGCAGGCAGTCACCAGCCAGAGGAGCTGTGGCCCACAGGCTTTGCCTTAGGCCCTTCATGCACACAGTGATTAGCTGCCAGGAATTGGCTGACCTAGAGGTTATTACTATTCTTAATATAAACAGTTATAAATAAATCTGAGGGTATGAAGGCAAAAATGCTGAGATGTACATTGTCACAGGAGCAGGAAGCTCAAATTTGATGTCCCTTGTACTACTGTTATAGCATTGTATCTGTGGATACTAGAGAAGTCATTGATTCACACTGAACTGTCAAACCCTTTGCAGGCTGGGATTTTTTTTTGTATTTTACAAAATGTGATATCTTACCAAATATTATTTTGATGCTGTAGGGACTCATAAAGGACAAAATAATTTGCTCGTGTCTTCATGGTTTTTTTGCAGAATTAGAGCCAGTTATTTACACTGAAAAACTCAGTTACACTGAATTTCATAGAATCATAAAATCATTGAATACCTTGGGTTGGAAGGGACCTTTAAAGGTCATCTAGTTCAACACCCTCTGCAACGATCAGACATTTTCAACTAGATCAGGTTGCTCAGAGCCCCATCCAATCTGACCTTAAATGTTTCCAGGGATGACACCTCTACTACCTCTCTGGGCAACCTGTTCAAGTGTTTCACCACTCTCATCATGAAAACTTTCTTCCTTATACCTAGTTTAAATCTTCCTTCTTTTAGTTTAAATCCATTACCCCTTGTCCTGTCCCAAAGGTCCTGCCATCTTTCCTGTAGGCCCCCTTTAAATACTGAAAGACCACAATAAGGTCTCCCTGAAGCTTTCTATTCCCCAAGCTGATAAACCTCAAGTTCACCAGCCTGTCCTCACAGGAGAGATGTTCCATCCATCTGATCATTTTTGTGGCTTTTCTCTCGACCTGCTCTAACAGGTCCATGTGTTTCTGGTCCTGAGGGTTCCAGAGCTGTATACAGTACTCCAGGAGAGGGTCTCACGAGCGCGTAGTAGAGGGGCAAAATCACCTCCCTCAACCTGCTGGCCACGCTTCTTTTGATGCAGCCCAGGATACGGTTGGCTTTCTGGGCTGCGAGCACACATTGACAGCTCACATACAGCTTTTCATCCATCAGTACCACTAAGTCCTTTTGGGGAGGGCTGCTCTCAATCCCTTCATTCCCCAGCCTGTAGTGATACCGGGGGTTGCCCCAACCCAGGTGAAGGACCCTGCACTTGGCCTTCTTGAGTTGAACTTCATGAGGTTGATGTGGACCCACCTCTAAAACATGTCCAGATCCCTCAGGATGACATCCTGGCCTGCAGACATGTCAACCACACCTCTCAGCTTGGCATCATCCACAAACTTGATGAGTGTGCGCTTTATCCCACTGTCTTTGTCATTGATGAAGGTATTAAAAAGTACTGGTCCTAATATGGACCCCTGAGGGCCACCACTTGTCACTGATCTCCATCTGGATATTGAGCCATTGACCATTATCCTCTGGATATGACCATCCAACCAATTCTTCATCCAACAGACACTCCATCCATCAAATCCAAACCTCTCCAATTTAGAGAGAAGGATGTTGTAGGTGAACATGTCTAAGGCCTTACAGAATTCTGGATAGATGACATCCATAGCTCTTCCCTTTCCCACTAAAGTAGTCACTCCATCATAGAAGGCTATTAGGTTGGTTAGCTCTTGGTGAAGCCATGTTGGCTGTCTCAGATCACCTCCCTGTCTTTCATGTGCCTTAACATAACTTCTTGGAGAATCTGTTCCATGATCTTCCCAGGCACAGATTTGATGCTGACAGGGCTGTAGTTCCCAGGGTCCTCCTGAGACCTCCCATTTAAAAAAATGAGTGCAATGTTTCCCTTTTTCCAGTCATCGGGGACTTCACCTGACTGCCATCACTTTTTAAATATCATGGAGAGTGTCTTGGCAACTGCACCAACCAATTCCCTCAGGACTCTGGGATGCATCCTGTCATATCCCATAGACTTATCTATTTTCAGGTTCCTCAGGTGGTCACGAACCTGATCATCTCTTGCAGTGGGAGGAACTTTTCTTTCATAATCCCTGTCTTGTGGTCCAATCACTTGAGAGATGTGGGGAGAGAGGTTGCCAGTGAAGACTGAGGCAGAAAAGTGTCGAGTACCTCAGCCTTCTCCTCATTCATTGTTACCAGTTTGCCAGTCTTGCTCATTACGGGGTGTACACTTTCTTTGACTTTCCCTTTCTGGTCTAGCCATTAATATCTGTGTTTCAGTCATGGGATTTGTCCCACCAAGTTTCAGTAATGGCAACTAGGTCATCACTTTCTAGCAGCATGGTGGCTTTCAGCTCCTCCTGTTTGTTGCCCATGCTGCATGCATTGGTGTAGAGGCACTTTAGCTGGGCTGTTTTCTGTGTCACCTTCTTAGAGGAACATCCCTTAATTTCTTTGGGATATTTCACTGGTGTGTACTTCTTGGCCCTTATTACCTCAGTAGCCCCCAGCTCATCTCTGTATGACATCAGTGTGCTGCAGTATAGCCAGCATGTCTCAGAGCAACAGGCTGAGGGCCCTTGCTAATACCCCATCCTTCTGTTGCCTGCTGTCTCACAGCTTGTCACGGCCAAGCCTGATATTGCCCCCCTCCCCCCTCAAGCCTGGTTTAAAGCTCAGTGGTCAATGAGCCTCACTAACTTGTGAGCAAAGACCCTCTTGCCCCTTTCAGAAAGGTTAACCCCATTTGATACCAGCAAGTCTGTTGCCAGGTAGGCCATCCTGTTATCGAAAAACCCAAAATTGTGGTGGTGACACCAGCCACAGATCCATGTATTATTAGACTGGGTTCATCTGTTTCTTCCAATGTGTGTTCCCACAACTGGGAGGAGAGAGGAGAGAATAACCTGTGCTCTAGATTCCATTAGTAACCATCCCAAGGCCCTGAAGTGTCTTTTGATTGCACTTGGACTATGCATTGCAGCTTCAAAGCCACACACATAGAAAAGTAGAAATGGGTAGTATCCCAAGGCTAGGAAGTTTTCTAGTGGTGTCCTTAACCTGGGCCCCAGGGAGGCAGCAGACTTCCCTAAGAAGAGTGTCTGGCTGGCATATTGGACCCTCTGTCCCCCTCACCTTCAACTATAACCCATCTTTTCTTCCTCATGGAGGTGGTTGTCATATAAGGGGGAGGCCTTTCTGACCTTGGCAGCACTTTTGGTGAAGATGAGCTGTCATCCACATCATCATCCATTGATTGGCCTGCCAAATACAGAGCCTCATACTTGTTGTAAAGAGACACCTGGGAAGCCAGGATGGGCAAGGAGAGGGGTCACCTGCTTCCCTGAGAGTGGGCTTGCCTTCATTCACTCCATTCCTTTAAGCTAGTGCCTTCAGACTGTTGGGGGGAGGATGCAGGATCTCCATAATCTTGAATTTTTCCTGGTGGGTGTTCGCGCATCTGTCTCAGGGAGGGCAAAACATAATTCCATCAGTCTATCCCTTTCTCAGGCTCGCTGATGCTCCTTAACCTTTCATACTTCCTATCGTGCCTCTGCCACCAGGCTGAGCAGATTATCCACCTCACGCAGCTGTTCTCACTACTGCCATCCATTACCAGTGAAAGGCCCTGGAACTCACTGCAGCCCAAGACCTGGATGGCTGTATGTTTTTGTGGCAGCACTGTCTGAGTTGCCACAATCTTTCTGCCAAGTGCAGAAAGCACCTGGTGGTGCTTTCCGCCAGGTGGATACTGTAGTTGTTTATCAAATTTCATTTGGTTTGAACTATTCACTTGACTTATTTTTAAAATAATCCATAGAGAAATCTTAATTTCATAACAGGTAGTAGTGGATTTGTTTACAAATAAATATGTTATTAATTCTTAAGTTTATAAATGCATAATATAAAAGCGAAGGTCTTATCCCTGATTGTTTACTGCTGAAGTTCAATGCAACGGACTACATGGAAGAACCAAACCACTGGAGAAGTGCGAAAGAAATTCAAACCTCATGGCAGCAGTTTACACTGAATGTGCATTTCTTGTTCATGAAATTAATAATTCTTGACTTGCTTTGTACAGATTCCGAGTAGAGAATGTGTATTCATTGCTGTGAAAGGGAGGAGAAACCTTGCTATTCCTTTGTCCTTTTCACTTATTGAAGATATTTATCCTGTTTTCTAATATTCTCAAAAAAATACTAAATTTGTTTCCTAAAGCTCACGAAAAAATAATTTATTGCCCTGGTGAAAAAGAAAAATAAGAATCAAGTAACTACTGTGTATGGTCTCAGCTTAAATTTAGGAAATTATTCTACTGCTGATCAGGAAACCCTTAGTAAATTAATTCTTGATAAGTTTTAAGCAGATGTTGCCAGCCAGACCAAAAGTGCCCTTGCCAGAAAAACATTAGGTAAAAACAAAGCCACTGCTTAAGGAGTTGTGATCAGTCATCTAATGCTAATTAGAAGGCTCTGAGGAGAAAGGATAGAATTGATGAAAAATTATTTATCCCTTCATCAGACTCATGTTATCCATTAAGGAACTGAACCCAACTCAAACAGAAAGATTCTCATGAAACACAAATTAATACAACCACAAAGACAAGAGGTATTGTTGACATTGTTATCAGTTAAATCCAGGTGTAACTTTACTCAAATGATCCCTTACTATTGGATTACTAAACAAAATTCAAAAAGTATTTTGGCATTTGAGTGCACACAGAGAAAGGTGTACCTTAATGTTTTTGTATTGTCTGGAATACTGTGTTCCTTCTGTTTCAAGAGATTGTATTCCTATTTTTAGTGATTAGTATTTCTTCTTTTTTTTCTATACTTATTTTTATTTATGAATTTATAATTATAATGTAGGTAAGGGAAAAGAGATAGATAGACATGTTAAATATATGTCATCTACTTTATATTATCCGTGTGTTTATTCTCATTCCTAACATAGGTATCGTGAAAGCGAAGATGAAGTGTGGAATTGAAAAATGCTGGACTGTGACTAAAGGACCTTCAACTGATATACACATTTATTTTCCTGTGGAATTATAGCTATCTCTTGTGGAATCTGCTTCTCTTGGAACTCTGTAAAGAGACTATCTTCAGTTCCCTACAACACATGTCAAAGTGTAGCAGTTAGAAATATGTAAGTACCGTGCTGTCGTAACTGAAACATGGAAGAGGAAAGACATTGCCAGAACTTCTTGAAAACAAAACCTGGTTTTCTTTATTTATTACTTTTTAAACATATATGAGAAATTAACTGAAAAATTAGGGATTTTTTTTCCTAAAACACCAGTAAGACTTAGTAGAAGCTATGTCTATTTAAAACAAACAATTTATCTATTTAAGACAGCCCAGCCCACCTTTCTTCTCTGCTCTTTCAGAACTCACATTAGAGTTTGTGACCACTATCATGTGACAAGCAGTGTGTACTGACACCAATACAATATTAAAGAATTAATGTTAATTTTTAAATTCTTCCATACCCTTTCTTTCTGTATTGAGCTTGTCTTGATGTATGATGTAAAAGAACATAAAGAGATGGCCCTTGGATATTACCACAATCTTTCTTTTCTTAGATATAGAACATATTTACTTGTTGTCAGCCAAAATAAAATACTTATATTTAAAAAAACAAAAAGGGTCTGAAAACCAGTTTTTCAGGGAGGACTAAATTTTTTTTGTTGTTGTTGGCTTTTGTTTCTTCTAGTAATTAAACTCTTCCATTAACTGGCTCTGAAGCCCTTCTAGCTTTTCTCTGCTCATAACCAGGAATGCGTCCCCATTCCCTGAACTTACAGTGATGCTTGGGCTTTGTCTGGACAAAACCTGAGCATGTATTAGGTTCTCTTTTTCTGTTCACTGCATCCCCCACAACACACACACAGAGTTTAGTTTGAACCAGTGCCATTTTGGATATCTCAATGACCTGAGAGCGTATCACAATGCATTTCCCATAGTCCACGTAAACACCATGGTACAAAATAATTTTACAAATTCTTTTTTTCATATGAGGCTGCTATAAACCCATAGCAATGTCTGTCTTTTAGTATCAGAATTTAGGTGAGCAGAGAGTGCTCACCTATTGAAACTTCTTTTAATATTTTTTTCAGGATATTATGAAAGAAAAAATAATCAATATTGGCTAGGAGTTTGTGCAGAAATCTAAAAATAAGAAACAAAAACAATATTTATTTTTAAAATATTTATTAATATAATTAATTAATAAAAAATTAAAATAAAAATGGAAAATTTCACTAACTAGTCAAAATAGGCTTATCCAGTATAGATTATTCCTAGCATTAATGCATTTGTTATTCCAGACCTTAATTTATCCTCATTACTCTTGACTTTTCACTAGGAAAAAGGGGCATTTCTAAAATAAGCAAGAAAACAAACAAACAACAAAGATGTATAGAATAGTTGAATACTTAATTTCTGAGGCAGTTAACATATGGAATAGATTTAAATGGTTGACCATTAAAAAATAAGATGCAAAAAACTCGATGGTGCTGATGTTTAAGAGTTCTGAGAGAATCAAATGGTTCAGAATATAGGAGTGTAAGGCTGAGACAAACCTTAATTGTCAAAAGACTTTCCAGCCTGCCAGTCCTCTACAGACTATCTGCATAACGTTACTTGCTTCTAGACTTACTTTCATATCCAAGAGACAGAGTTACATGTTAGTATGCAACTAAGCAATAAAACTCAGGGAAAGCAAACTCAGTGAGACTCTTTCTGCATGTTCATGACAATCATATCTCTTCATTGTGCAATTTGCAACATTTTAAATCTAGGAGTTGGGAATTAATAAGGAAATTCTAGAAAAATGATAATTTTTTTCAAAAGTTATTTAATATAGCCCCACACACCATTGCCAAGGAAATTAATTTAAAAATTAAAAGTACACAAAAACATCTGGAAAATAAACTTTCGAACCCACTGTCTCCCTTTTCGTAGTAATATCCTCAAAAGGATCCTATTTTCAAAGGTATCTAACAGTGAGTTCACTAACATAAGAGCTGTGAGTCGTTCTAAAGTGAAGATACTGGCCACTTTTTGTTGATTTTTTTTCTATTTTTATATTAAGCACAGCAGTTTACTAACGATACTTCCATTTCTTCTGTGTTCACATGCAAACTGCATATCAAAGAAGAAAGGCTTTTTCTGGGGAAAAATGTTCACATCAAGTAAATAATAATGGCAAAGAGATAAAAATAATGGAAAGTAGAAGGCTGTAACAGATTTCACTCTATAGGAAAGTAGCAGAAAGGACTGCTGTTGGTATTATGTAAATTAAATGTCCATAGTATGTAGTGTCCTCGGGGAGCAACTGGGAACCATTATGTTGTTGCATGTTTGATTGGCTATGATAAAGTATTCACCTTTAGTATCTTCTTTTCATTTTCTATGACAGTCAATCACATAATGATGAAGAATTTTGGGCTTTTAGGATCAGTCTAATCATTTAGGGGAAAAAAAAAAAAGTGAGGGGAAACAGAAATAGAGCCAGAAGCAAAGCCTCGCAATAGGCCAGAGAGAAGCAGGATTCTTTGCTGACACCTTAGTAATCCCACTCTCAAGATCATGCAGATGTACTAAAACAATGGGAAAAAAAAATAAACATCGATTCCAGTCAACAAGTGCCAAATTTACTAGATGAAAGAAAAGATAAGAGGAAAGGAAGCAAGTATTATGGTGACAGAGAAATAAAAGCTAATATTAAAGCTAAAGATAACTAATTTCTATTATTTTGGTAACAAGTGTAGTCTAATTCCCAGTTTGGTTGTACACCCTTTAAATTCATTTATTTCTGAAAACACTTCATATTTTTTTATTTTCTGACATCACTAGTAATGGCTAATGTCAATGGGAACAGATATATAGTAAGCTTTCACATAAATCTGTCTTGAGAAATAGGCTAAGAAATGTCCCAGAAGATGAGGTACAACTGAATTTCTTTTAGTTACCCCTGTTATCTACTTTTGTAAATATTTTAGAGCCATTTATTTCTCTGCTGAATTAATGGTCTGGTGTTGTATTTCAGTGCCATTAAAGTCATGTGAGTGAAGCAGATGCCAGCCATTATAAGCTGAATATATATGAGTTTGTTCAGTTTCTCTGAAAACACTCGTTTGGAACATGTTCTTTCACTCAGGAAAAAAAAATAAAAAAATATCCAGCTCATTCTTCTCCAAAACACTATTTCAGATTCAAGTACTAAATGGGCAAGGGAGCTGATGATGGGAACACTCTGAAAGCTGAAAATGTTTCAATAAAAACATGAAGCATAATAGAAATTATGGCCAATTCAGTAAGAAAACATAATCACTGCCCAACCATACTTCCATTCCTTCTCTTCTTCCACAACCGAAAAAGTAAAAAGATTCACAACCTGACAGATGAAAATATATGTTTAAAGTAAAGAATTTATCTAATTATTAGGTGAAAATAAAGTCTGCATTTGCTTGTGACTCCCAGGATACAATGATTGACATATCTATTATGTGAACCACTACTGATAAACTATCTTTTTAATTCAGTGTTTTGCACAAATCTACTTTGATAGAAAGGAACATGCTTACAAGGCATATAATTCCTTCTTTACACAGAGTATAATTACTAAAGGAATTACTGATCTAAATCTACATATTCATTAATTGAAAAAGCTCATCTTTCAACAAAGAACATTCTAATAACCTTCAAACACAGATGGCAAACTTCACTTTAACAGTTTTTAATTATTTTTTTTTTATTTACAACACTTCGTAAGTTCCAACTCCATGGATATATTTGCTGAAGTTGCCAGACCTTTATTTTATGATAAACTTTTATCTCTTTGTTGTAATGCACAAAGGGATTTCAAATGCAATTTTTTATTCATTTTTCAAAGCCCAAAGCTCCTTAAAAGCCTCTGAAGGTTTTTTGTAGGATTTTTTGTTTTGGTTTTTTTTTTTGTTTTTTTCTTTTTCTTCCCTCCCTCCTTCCCCTCTCTATACCCCTTGCCAGCAATCAGCAACAATAGGGCTGTTGTGAAGCTCAAAATACAAGTTCTATTTTTCCTTGGTGTCAAGGAGTCTGCCTTTTGAGTGTCACTCCTGGGGACTCTAAAACAAGATCTGTAGTTGGGGTTATTTGGCACTGAAAAACGTTACTCAGTTTCTAGTCACCACTCTTTTATGAGAGCAAGGAGCAAAGGTGAAAGGTTGCTACTAAGAATTTGAAAGGCTTATTTCTCTTCAATAGTATGAACTCATCTTCTGTTGCCAGGGAAGGCAGAGCCCTGGTCAGCTAAAATCATTCATTACACTGTGAAACTCAACTTATTTTTTAAAGGGAACAGACAGAATGAGATGAAAAATGAGAAATAAGATTTCTAGATTATTATAACACAGTCTGTCTTTTCCTAAATAAAAGAAATCAATACTATATAAAATTATATCAAGTTTCTTTCTATATTTCAGCTCATGTTGACAGGAGTTATCAAAATCAGTTAGGAAGACTGTTTTTATGTTTAAAACTATTTTCTTACTATAAGAAATACAACAATTATATACAGATTGCATCCAACAGTTTTTTTCTTGTACTTTTTAATGATAAACCATTTTCTAAAGCTAGTTTTCACATTATTTATATTTTTACACAAATTGGAAGTTAAGAGGCCAAAATACAACAGTAGATTACCCAGTATGACCTCCTATAGAATTTAGGCCCGTAATGTTTTATCCAGTTAGTACTACATTAAACTCAATTTCATATGCTTGATTAAAAATGTCTTTCAGATAGCTTTTATGATTTAAGCTCAGAATGTTACATGACCTATACAAGAGATATTGTACATATATTTCCCCGGGAATGACATATATTCAGAACACTGAAAAATTATGAACTTTGCTTAGAGGGACAGATCACAGGGCATGGATTACTAGGAAGGAAGGTACATAGATGTTAGAGGAAAGAAGGCAGTTTATCAAGACGGCAGTGAGATGGTTCAACACAAATCTTCTGAGAAGCAACTAGTCCCGAGTCAAAACTAGATCACTCCAACAGGATTCACGGATTCATGGATTTGACAGAGTTCGAAGGGACCTCTAAGAGATCATCTAGTCCAACTCCTCTGCTAAGCAGGATTGCCTAGAGCACGTCACTCAGGACTGCATCAAGGCGGGTCTTGAAAATCTCCAGAGAAGGGGACTCCATGACCTCCATGGGCAGCCTGTTCCAGGGCTCTGTCACCCTCACCATAAAGAAATTCGTCCTCATATTTGAATGGAACTTCCGATGTTCCAGCTTGTGCCCGTTGCCCCTCGTCCTTTCGCTGGAAACCACTGAAAAGAGTCCTGCTCCATCATCCTTCAACCCACCCTTTAGGAACTTGTAAACATAGATGAGGTCTCCCCTCATTTTATTAAACGGGAAAACTTAAGAAAGCTGGGTGGAGAATTACGACTAAAGCTGATGTTGGATTTGACAGCCTGAGAGCAGTGAGACTTTCGCAGCTTCATGTCCCTGGTCCAGTCAGTAGCAAAACTGAAACTATATTCCCGGTAGGCACTTGCACATGGACCACATGTATACAACAAGTGCATATACATGGCCAGCCACATGGGCAACACAGACAGACACAGAAAGTACTCACATGAACGCACACAGCACCAATGACTTCATCCTGCTCCACTCTCTGTCTTAGCAGGATGGTTGTGCCCTAGTGAGAATATGAATGCACACACATATGTAGAAGACAGACAGTCCCAGCCCACCTGCTGGCACCCAGGCCCTCACTTGCTCTGTTTGCTGTACCACAAACACCCAGGCCCCTATAACCTGTGGTCTGACTCCAGCTGTGGAGCTCGGACTCCCTATATACACACATGCGCATCGAACAGAGATCCCCTCACCTGCAAAAGTCATGAGAAACGGAGCATTATGAGAAGACAGGACAGACTGTGCTGACCAGGTGTGCATGACATGGCCAGACAAGCATACCAACTAACCAGTCGTCTTTGTCCCACTTACCCGTTTTCCCACATTTATTCCTCCCTAAATCACGTAAATCCATCTCTTTACATAGAAGGCAATTTTATTCAGATACACCCAGAAAAATAAATTAAAGGAAAAAAAGTACTCATTTGAAAATATTTGCTCTTTGTTAGCTTTATTATCATAGATAGATGTCAGTAATCTCTCTGATATAGAAAGAATGGGATACCTGAAAGAGGAAAGCCTTGCAAAACTGGTTTATTCGAAAGGCAGGGATGATATTCCTTCCCATTTCTCCTGTCCCTTTCTTTCTCCCCCCAAAACTATTTACGTTCCATAATGATAAGAATAAAAAAGTTTTATATTCTTCGTAGGCAGATATCACAAATTATTCTAAAGTCTTTTCCCCCATTCCTTTAAAATTTTGTCAGCTGTTTGTATTTTGATATCTTTAGTTCTTTTGTTTGTTTAAAACAATTTTGTTGCCTTATCTCTTCATGGCATGAGTTTTCCTTTTTGCATAAAACTGATGGCCTTGGCAATATTAGTTGTTTTTTGAGCTGAAGGTTTTCAAAGAAACCTACATTTACACAGAAGTTTGGATGCAACTTGGGGAGGGAGACCATAAAGAATGAGAAGCTAGAAAAAAATATAAATTTAATATTCCATTTCACAGCATTTGAACCATAATGTAAATACTTTGGTTTTGATTTAGCTAACACTTCTGATTCAGTTCAACAAAATATTAAACTGTATTTCTCTATCCATATGCTGCCTAGTAAATTCACCACCAACAATCCTTTTTTGTGCACCGTTCAAGTTTATGTCAGCTTCATTTACTAAGCAGAAAAGCAAGCCCCTAGCAGGAAAGGGAAGCTGTCTGGAATGAGAAAGATGATATAAAGGAGACACAACACACACATATAGGACTTAGATTTATCAGTTGATTAGGAAAGCGAGATTTACTGTTGATTCTCACTCTGAGTAACATTATACTTTTCTTTGAGACTTCTTTGAGTCTTCATTTTTTCATTGAGACTTTCACTCTTAATGCAGCAAATTCGAAGAGACATTCTGACCAGCTAGGAAAGGAGTTCAGTTTTCTGCTGAATTCTTAAAGAACAGTTTTAATCTTTTCTTCAAAGTGCTTCTTGTTTTTCTTTTTAAATCTGGGGAAGTGTATAAAATTTTATTATTGATGAATTGGAACCTGTATAGTCTTTTTTCTTTTTTTTTTTATTTGGTATGAAAATAAAAATGAAGAAAAAAAAGAGCAATTAAACAGTTACAATAGCTAAAAAAGAATAGGATAATGACAAATGTCCTAGTGAATCAAAACAGTGGTCTACACAGATCAGTATTATACCGCTGACTATGTCAGCAGAAAAAAAAGAGAATTACATGTCTATATTCTCATAAGGAGTGAGTAACTAACACTAATTAGCCCTTTCCCTCCAAATGTTTTGTGTATGGCTATGTATATGTATCCAGAAGATAACTCAGTTTTAAAAAATAGACAGTGAAACAGTGA
>JAOXJK010000012.1:103229672-103280014 GCA_025774025.1 Xenus cinereus | reverse complement strand
TTAAGGAGGTCAAATGCTTTTTTTTTTTTTTTTCTGTTACATCGCATCTGTGTGTCCCTTTACCTGTGGACATTGTAGGGCTTGGGTTAATGGACTGTTCAGATTGCACTTGACAGAGAAAACTAAAACTTCTGCGTGAGCTGGCTTGTGGACACAGGGAAGAGAGAAACACAGCTGTCATACATCTAGGTCAAACCTGAGGCAGATTTTGGGAGGTGAATACTCACAAATTCAATATTATAGATTACTCTTCATTTGCTATAAATATGTATACATTTCTAAGGTTAATATACATCTGTTAGCAGACAAAAACTTCTGTAGAATAATAATACATTTTTAATAAAGATATTTATGCAGCTGTTTGTGAAGGAAGAGGTGGTCAAACAAGTGTCAATATTTATGTGAAAAAGACTCCACATAATTAGTTTAGAAAAACTGATATAATGAAAAGATACTAACACTCTCCAAAATGGACTCTGAAAGCATTGTATTTGCCTCTGCTTTCATCATAGTGTCACATTTGCTGGTATTGAACAAGTCACTTAATGTTTCTTCTTTTGTTTCTTCACCTGAAAAATTGAGACAATACTCTCTTATGTGAAATAAACCTAGTAAGGAACAAGCTACTGATGCTTTACAGTGGAATAGTGGATTACTACCAATAGTAAATATTGTCCTTTCTTTCCTTGTTTTTTCTTTTCTTCTTTTTCTTATTTCTGTGCAGAGAGGGATAACAGAAAAAGGAAAGAAAATGATGGAAAATTTTTATGGTAGAAAATGAAGACTTCATATAAACCTGAACTATGTCATTCACAGATTTAGGATAATCTTTATAATTGCATCATTGGCAGTATTAGACCTTTTATATACCTATATGCCTGCAAGTTTTTATCTATGCAGGTAAATATATCATAACACTTAAGTGCTGCTGAAAGAAATAATGTAATTGTTCCTAACTGACATTTAAATGGGATATGTTTTACAGGATGTGTCATAATTTTGAATTTTTTCTCTTACTGGGAAAAGATATACATCAGAGCAACAGATGGCAGAATTTCTGAGGGGGAAAATTTGTGAAGTTTCAGTTCTATTTATCTTCATTCACTTTCATTATCTCCATCTTTTATAATTTTGTTTGTAATCTCTCTCTTTTTAAGATTCTTTCTTTGAAGAATACCTACTTTCAACTCTACTAGAACACAACAGTGTAATTTTTTTCTTATTTAACCTTAAAGACATGGCTTTATATATTCCATATCACCAGAGATGCAGAATTTACAGTAAAATACCCTCCCATTCTTTGTCACAGAGCTATATTACAAAGTCACCTTAAAAAATACACCCCTTAGGACTTCGAACAAGGGATATTTCTGGAAAATTTAGTAACCAACCAATTCAATATGGTGTTCACAAATGTTTGGTTATCCTAAAAAAAATAAATCTTCGAACAGTTGGGGTAGCTGAGATATGACATTTCAATTATCTTTGAAAGTGCACTTAGGAATTCTTTAGGTTCCTTCAGAGCTACCAACTTAAAAATACAACCTCAAGTCACTATTGTCAGAAGGAATCATCCTTAAGGTAGTATAACTCATTTTTGAGCAACTATATGTATCTTTTAGGAGCAAACCTTTACCTGTATTATCTGCCTTTTATGGTCTCTCAGATGCTCTGATAACTTACAGGAACCAGTAGTTTCAAATGACTTCAGACCTTCATCCTACTTTCCTGACTCTCCTGGACAAAACAACTGAATTGAAAGTCTATCAACTTATCAATAGCGCACTGATTAATACCTCATCATCATCTGTCCACTGACACAAACAGATTATGTGAATTTGCCTTCCACACTTTGCCCTTTGTCTGCCTATTTTCTGTCACTGAAAAGAATGAAATAATCAAATTGTTTGTCCTAATGACCTCTTGGGGTAGTGAAATCCAATGATGAATTATATCTTATGTACAACTCTATTTCCTTGTAAGCTAGAGATATTACTCTTGAGTTTTATGGAGTTTTCCAGTTGCATGGTGAAAAAAAAAATGGAAAGACTGGACAGGCTTCATGTGTTCTTTACAGTTTTCACGAACCTCATTCAAATTCCCTTTAGCCCTTGTCCTTTCAAATAATCCACATCTTCACAAATTTATGACAGGATGAACTGGTGAAGAAAATATACTTTATTTAAATAGCTTCAATTATATAATGACCTATTTGCATTTTAATAGAGATTTTGAGAAGAACACCTGAGACTTCCAATAAAATAGGGATTTAAATTTGAAGGTAATTAAGGATCAAGCAGATTGTGAAATTTCTGTTTGATCTATTTAATAAACCTGTTTACTGTCATAGACAATAATGTTGCTGACCCCAACTTGTCCCAAGCTATCAAAGGAAAAAAGTCTTCCTTTGCTGTACTAATTACTTAGAAAGTGAGCGTTATCCATGTCAGGCATATCCTCTTTAAACTGAGATGCTATTTTAGTAATTGCATCTGTAGCTCCTGATGAATAAAGCAGAAAAATATAATTGAAGACAAAAAATGCTGAATATATCATTATAATCCTCAAATTACCTCTAACATCCCAGCTTTGGCCAGCATTTATAGTCTCTGGTCAGCTAGCAGAGCCTAGTGACTAACCTTACATAAATTCTATTGGTGTTAATAACACTTAGTCCCATAAATCCTATGAGTATTGATTGCAGAATGAAACTCTGCACGGTGATTACAAATGGGTCAGAATCATAGAATCATATGGGGTTGGAAGGGACCTCTGCAGATCATCTAGTCCAACCCCCTGGCCAAAGTGGTTCTACCTAGAACGGGTTGCACAGGAACTTGTCCAGGCAGCTTTTTAATATCTCCAAAGAAGGAGACTCCACCACCTCTCTGGGCAGCCTGTTACAGTGCTCTACCACTCTCACAGTAAAGAAGTTCCTCCTCACGTTTAGGTGGAACTTCTTATACTCATGTTTATGCCCATTTCCTCTTGTCCTGTCACTGGGCACCACTGAAAAAAAGACCAGCCCCATCCTCCTGACACCCACCCTTTAAGTATTTGTAAACATTGATTAGATCCCTCTTCAGCCTTCTCTTCTCAAGACTAAAAAGATCCAAGTCCCTCAGCCTCTCCTCGTAAGAGAGATGTTCCAGGCCCTTAATCATCTTTGTAGACCTTTGCTGTACCCTCTCCAGCAGTTCCCTGTCCTTCTTGAACTGAGAAGCCCAGAACTGGACACAGTACTCCAGATGGGGTCTCACCAGGGCAGAGTAGAGGGGCAGGATAACCTCCCTCGACTTGCTGGCTACAGTCTTCTTCATGCACCCCAGGATGTCATTGGCCTTCTTGGCCACAAGGGCTCATTGCTGGCTCATGGTCATCCTATTGTCCACCAGGACTCCCAGGTCTTTTTCTCCGGAGCTGCTCTCCAGCAGGTCAGCCCCTACCCTGTACTGGTGCTTGGGGTTATTCCTCCCTAGGTGCAGCACCTTACACTTGCCCTTGTTGAATTTCATTAGGTTTCTTTCTGCCCAACTCTCCAGCCTGTCCAGGTCTCGCCGTATGGTGGCACAACCTTCTGGAGTGTCAGCCACCCCTCCTAGTTTTGTATCATCGACAAACTTGCTGAGGGTACATTCCATCCCTTCATCCAGGTCATTGATGAATATATTGCAGAGGACTGGACCAAGTGCTGACCCCTGGGGAACACCACTTATTAAAGACTTCTAGCTGGATTCTGTGCCCCTAATCACAACCCTCTGAGCTTTGTCTTTCAGCCATTTTTTCAATCCACCGCACTGTCCATTCATCTAACCCACACTTCCTAAGTTTAGCTATGAGGATGCCATAGGAGACAGTGTTGAAAGCCTTGCTGAAGTCAAGGGAGACAACATCTACTGCCCTCCCCTCATTTATCCAACCAGTCATGCCATCACAGAAAGCTACCAGGTTAGTCTGACATGACTTCCCCTTGGTAAATCCATGTTGACTACTTCTGATAGCTTTCTTTCCCTCCATATGTGCTGAGATGACATTGTACAGATAGAATCTCCCACAGGGAATGACTGCTTGGGGATTAAATATTGTTCTCAGTTTACCATCTTTGACAGAGAAATGCAAATGATGCTTTCTTTAGACACTTGATTGAGGCACGGGAAAGTTGTTTAATATTATCAAACTCAGCCAAGTCAAATCACTCTAACATGTAGTTAGGTCTCTCTGGGATTTTCCGGGATTTGCACTTAATTGGCATTTTCATAGTCATGACTTTTCTGCTGAAAGACTACAATCTTTAAATTTTGGGACAGGTAGAACTTCACAGACACGTTATAATCTCTCTGTTTCAAACGCTGGTGATAGAATTGCCACTGCACTGGAAAAGGAATTCACAACTGCAATGAGAGCAGTAAGAAATCAGATTCATGCTTGGATAAAACAGTATTATGTTAACATCACTTCCTCACTCTGTCTCTGACTATTTAGGTGCCATTTTATTCTAAGCACTGGTCACTTGGTAACCTCTACTCAAAACATAGCAGATCTGCTCAAGGATGAGGCTTGAAACACATCGTGAACTATGAATGGAAATTTACCTTTGTGAGGCAAGGAATTAGATGTTTTCATGTTCAAGTTTTTGCTTGTTTTCTTGTTTGTCTGTTTATTTTGGTTTACTTTTGGTTGTATTTAATATTTGATATTTACTTTTTTCTCTCTTAACTAATAATATTTAGAATCTACAAAACCAAAAATGAAAGGGTTATCACTGAATACCTCAGCTGCTTTAACCATTCCTAAACCTTCCTTGGCAAGAACTCTTTTTGGTTCCGTAAATTAACTACTCCAAAACATTTAGTTCTCATTTATATCCAAGGCTAAGAAACAGCTAGGTTGTATGAGTGATGTTGGCTATGCCTTGCTAATGATCTTGGTTGGGACCTGTTTATATCCATGACCCGAAAGGTCTCTTAGCCAGATGTCATCCTTAATCTCTACTTTAAGGGAGTACATCTGACAGTGCCATGTCATGGCAGTATGTCCCCCTGATGCCATGGTGGAGTCACAGCACCAAAGTTAACCTCAATATTTTCAACCCAGGTCAAAGAAATGAGGACATTTCCCAGTTTCCACTGATGCAGCCCACTCTGTGTAGTGGGGAGAGTACACCCCTGTCTCTGGAACGCAGAGTGAACTGCTTAGAAATTTATAGCCTGTGAGGAGGTTCCAGCACTCCAGTCCAAAGTATTAAGGTAGTATCTGAATGGTGGCAGAGATGGTTCTGACCTTGGTGCCAGAGTGAGAGAGTCTGCTGTCTTAATGTCATCTTGAATTGATGACTTTCAGTGCACAAGGCTAGATGTACAAATGCTGCAATGGCATCCTGCCATCCTGTAATGGCAAGATTTTAGCAGTGAGGGGTAGTAGGTAGTGAGTGAGAGTGTCTTTGCCACTCTACAAATACTGTTTGGTTACACAGGGCTCACAAACACCTCTCTTCTGGGAAAGGCTGAGGCATTTCTGGCTCCACATGATGAACCTCACTGTCAGACTTCTCCATCAGCTGCCTTCTGACTATTTATACAATCATCTTCGTATCACTTCTTCTTTTCCTCAACCTTAATATTCTTCTTTACTTTCTTTAATCTTTAGTGGATGTTTTCCTGTCCCTTCTCAGGACTTTTTTTGTTTTTTCCTAATAACTGATCCTTGGGGATAAAATCCCAAAGAATCAGCACATTTTTAGAACTAGATCAACATGTATAAACTTTGATTCTGTACTCTTTATCATTTCTTCAGAGTAGTTGCTTACCCCGGTAAAGAAAGAAGACAGAGTATATTAGTGATATAACTGCAGTGTGAGATGGATCACAATCACCAGCAAGCCATAGCCATCCTGATGTCGGTATTCAATACTTCACACCATTATGGCTCCTTTCTTTATAATAATCCTGCTCCAGTGAATTCATTGTTGTATGGCTAATATGACAAAGTTGAGTCCCAAATAAATTTAGGATACATAATCTTGTGCTTACTAATGTCTACAAGACCTTGTAAGTAAAATCTATATTTTTCTCTTGAATCAATAGAATAAAAAAAATAATCAGATAATTTATCTATATGCAGATTCCGTACTCCTTTTTGAATAAGGATTTCTGTGAGTATTATCATAAAAATAAAAATAGACAGACTTGATTGAAAATTAAGATTATAATGTCCAGTTCTTGCTAATAGTTTCAAAATGTTTTATTCTGTCATGTTATTACTAGTTTTGACTGTTCAGATAAAGAAATGCATACAGGTGTACAGAAATTTGCCTTAGTTCATACATTTTAAACAAAATTTAAAATGCTTTTCCATTCATAAAATTATCTGCAAACTTCTAAACAGTATTCAGACAAAAATACCATTTTACTAAAAGATATGGGCTATGTATATTCATTGAAGATTAAGTGTTATTCAATACAGCTCTTAATCTTTTCAGATGTAAAATCCACATAAGATAGAAATATTGGAAAAAGTGAGTCTAAATAAGAATGCAGAGAAAAATGCATTTTGATGTTCTTTTTTTTTTACCAACTTTCCTCTTTATTCACTGGGTCAAGTTAAGAAATACTACGCCTTTCTACACTTTTTCAATCTACAAATGGGATTTATAAAACAGGTGTGGATGCAAAGTTTGTCTTCTATCCATGAGGAAGTCACTTACCAAGTCCTCTGTGCTTATGCAGAGCTGACATTTGTGCTCCTGACACAAAGTTCAATGAATACTGATCTTTTTTGTTTAGGTGGTTAACAGGTTTGTGAGTCTGAACATAGCTAAGAAGTTGTATTTTTTGAGAATAGCATTGTCCTTTATGATTTTAAATTCAACCCTTCTTCCAGTTCCAGGGAGAGTAAGGGGACAGGGAAGCTAGATTACAAAACCTTCGGATACACTGAATAATCTTTTATCTATAGTAATGCTGTTAACAGAAATGTAAGCAGGGTAACACTCAGCATCATAAATTGTGCTTTGGCTTTCTGTACACGGTAAAACTTTTCTAAACTAGCTTAAATTGTGTGTATTTGAAGAAAGAAAAAGATATCTCAGTGAAGCAATTAGTTAATTGTGGATATTGGTTTTGTGGAATGAGATGAAGGCTAAATCATCTGCCTGACTTATGGGAAGGTACTGCTCAGAGTTAGACTGTCATAGCTCAAACCCCTTCATAAAATCAAAGGCAAGCTTTGATTATCTGGCATCCTGAATTAATCAGGCCCCACCTCCTCTTAAAAGTTAGCACTTCTAAAAAGAATTTGCAAATAGTTTGGGTTTTTTTAAGCTGGATGCTCAGGGTATGTGTGTATAGTTTTATTTACATATGTTTCATTACTATCTTTTATTTTTATCTTACCAATGTTAGCCATTCACATCACCCTGAATAGCTGAGTTTACAGAAACAATCTCCTTTTCCTTATTAGCAGTCTAGCAGACATTTGAAGCTATTGATTATTTACAGTTGGTTGGCACTGGTTGTTTGCATGCTGAGCATGTGTTTATGTTCCAGCCACAAGCAGTTAATCTGTATCAATCATTATTCCATGCAGGTATCTGCTCTGGAATGGCTATCTCAGGAAACATATCACAACTAGCAGAAGTCCCACTATTACCCTCAAATTGCAACAGTGTCATTTATGGAAGGGTTTCTGATGGACTGAATGGACTTTTTGGAGAAGCAAACATTAGAACCCTATTTTCTTTTGTTGCATTAATTGTATTAAATGTGTTTCTGATTTTACCTTACTATTTCCAGTGGCTTTCAATGATTTACGCTAACCTCTAATTCTCTTCTCATGATACTGTGGAATCAAAATTGAGTGCTGTGGTCAAGTGGCCACAGACAGCAATGAAAACAAGAGCAGGTACATATTTCTAGAACTTTTCTGTTGTGCAAAAATGAGAGAGCTTTAAGACACAGTTAGATGTTAGCTTTGTTACTGTGTACCATTTAAAAATCAACTTTGGATGCATTTTCTTCCCCTGGAATTGTTTTCAGGTTGGTGAAAATCTATAATTTTTTATTTATTTATTTATAAAGAAGTAAACCCTTTAATCTTACCTCTGAATTCAATGAAATAGTCTCAGTACTATTTCAGTAAGGTATACGGATTGTTCCCCCAGTTCAGCCTCTAAAGATGCAGAGTCCAGTGTTTCAGATGGAACAGAAATAATGAACTATTTTGACTACAGCGATTCTAAAAATATATGTATCTTTTAGATCAAAAATTGAGAAAATAAATCCTAACATTTGTTGATCTATGTTTTTAATTTCATTTTCATTTTCATTTCATGTGTGTGTGTTTAATAGTCTCACATGAGAGAGTATCTTTTGAAAACAGAATAAGAAATGTGCAAATCCACTGCTTCTGAGGTAATCTACTAATGTAGATAATATTGGTGGTACTTGAATTATTAATATAAAGTGACTAAAGCACTTTATTTAACTCTATGATATTCATATCATATCTGAATTTATATGTCACTGTCTTGTTAAATTGTAGCAGATGATCCAAATCCACCAAACCTACAGAAAAATATCACCAAGCTTTCTTTGGAACATATGTTGTAGAGTAGGCGCATGGGTATTAATTGGGTCAAAATGAAGGAAAATCATTTAGACTAACAATATTAATCAACACCAATTTGTTTAGCATAGAATCATATTTCTTTATGTAAACTTCTCTGTTGCTCTTACAACTTCTGTCATTTTTTAATAGCTCTAAATCATTCCATCAATATTATTAAGGGAGAAATTACTAAAGTCACAGAATCTAAAGAAGGGGTCATGATCATAGATGCTATTACAGATGTATTAAAAACAGATTACTAGCTCTGCTAGGTGTTGTCATGGGTCATTCAATGAGTGTGATAGACAGTCACAAGACTGAATAAAATATTCTCCATAATTGAAAAGCTAACCTTCTTAAAATAAATAGCAATATTCCTAGCAGATTCAAGAGACCTGAATTTTATCCTAGCTCTCATATACCATCGTTCTCTTTAAAAAAAGAAAAACATAAACTCAAATGGAGGTCAAATATGTTCATATTTGTAAATACAATAATTATAACTATTGCAACACATTTAAATGAAGGTTATTATGATTCCTTATCCACTATATCTTTCTAGTTCCACTGTCACTGACAGGCATTTGTTCCCAAATCCATACTTTATAATTCTAAACTTTATACCTACTTGAAAAATTACTTAATAGGCCAGGGCAGAGAACAGTTTAGAATAAACATTTTCAACTGTGACATAGCTGCCACTATTGATTAAACTGACCAGATATGTCAACAACTTTCCAGGTGATTTGAGGTGAATGAATAGCTAATCCAATATGTATTCAATCCCACATTAGGTAGAAGTAAATATATTGTATGGTATAAGAAAGAAATATTGATCAACGTTTAAAATACCATAAAGAAAAATAACCTGAATAAGAAATCTTTCTGTAATGGATAAGAATTTTGTTGAAAGGCAATGATATATATTTTCTGTTTATCAGTTCTCACAGAATACAGAAAAAAACATAGTCTTTGGCTAGGCAAATTAAAAAAAATAAAATCCATCTCTTTTCGAACTTTTAATGAAAATAGATTCAAAAGATTACATAACAATGTTATGCTTTACATAACAAATCTGTGTGCTTTGCAGAAATCCACTGTATTATTTTTCAAATCCTAGGGGTAAGGACTGAGGCATCTTTAAAAATCTTGATAGCTCCTAAAGAATACAACACAGTTTTATCAGAGTTGCATAACACTTCACCTAATTATCTAAATAATAATCAGAATAATAATAGATAACAATAAAGCTGATAGGAGTAGAAGGTGTGAATAAATTACAGATTAGATCTGGGAACCAGCAAAATGGTGCATAAATAAATTTACTAATTATAACATACATTAAAAAAATCTAATAACCTAATTTAATAGTCCCTTATTATTTATACCAGCTCTCCCTCTAAGGCAAATGGTAAAAAATATTTCTGACGTAATGCAAGTACGATAGATAAAAATAAATTGAAGCTGTTTGTTAATCGCACTTCCTTTTCCATAGAATAGGGTGAAATCTTAACTCTCTTTGCCTAAATCTTCCAGTAGTTTCTCAAATTTAAATTGTGATGTTTTTCAAAATGAAATTGTGATTTATTTCAATTGTTACTCCTTTTGAAATATTTATATGAAATAAATTTCAAAGTGAGAACTTGATTCAATTTGGATAAAAAGGTCTGGATTTCCTTTTCTTACAAGTATCAAACTCTTTTGGAATATTGAACAAATTTTTGACAACACTACAACATAGAAATCTGGCTTACCTAAGAAAAACAGTTCCGAAGTTTTCATTGACTTCTCTAAATATTTTTTCACATCTAAATGAAAGCCTCCATTAAAGTTATGCTCAGAACCGACTTCAAAGCAATATTGCAGATTTGTATAGAAATGAAAGCTAGAATGGGATGCACATGGTATAAAGGAATTTGTGTCAAGATGTGCTCAAAAACATTTCTATCTTAAATAATGTAGAGGGATTAAGTGTCAAGAATGAAAAAAGGAAGTTAATCTTCAACAATCTTATCCATTTTTATTTAAAAGGGTTTATGTAATCTCATATTAACCTTTCTATGGTACCTTTATCTGGTTATTAACTACGATGAAATTTGTCCGGTTTTCAACTTTCAAAACCACATATTTACGTATGTATTTTTATCTGCCTGTACGTCTGTGTATAGAATTGTTATTTTTTATTTATTTATTTTTGTCAGTCCTAAAACTTTTAATTTATTTTTCTTGCTTTACTGTAAAAGAATACAGTAATTTTATATAAAACAAGTCCTTTGTTTTTTTACCCTCTTCCACATTCAGATTTTCATTAAAGCTTTGGATGCCCTTTATGCAAAAGTCCTAGAAGCATAATGTCTATCATTGTGAAGTTTCAATTCAAAGATTATTTTATACACAACTTAGAAAAAATCTTTCATCAGGAAAAAAAGAAAAAAAAAGACAAACACACATTTTTGGCTTCCTTTTGTGCAACAAAAACAGAACTAAAATGAAAGATAATTGGAAGGCCATTTAAAAAAAAAAAGAAAAAAAAAGAAATATCTATTGGCTGACTCTGCTTTACTATTTCAGAAGTTTGGAGATAAAAGGTATTCTTTCTTTGACAGCAATCATTGTTCAGGCTGTCATCACTCAAGTCAGCAATTTCATCACTCCACAGCAAATGCAACATGAGAAAAAAAGGGGGGAAAAATACAGATGAACCACTAAAAAAAAGCCCCCAAACCAAACCCCTCTCAAGCACCAGAAAAAGCCTAGTTTTTCCCCAATATGAAAGGTCTATATTTTATAGCTTTTCAGAGCTGAGGGTTTTTCCAGTAGGATTATAGCTAGTGCAGATCTTTGTTTTCAATAATAAAAGATGCTGCTTACAGAAGGAAAGTTTATTGCTTAAAACAGAGCATGGTAGCAATTTAGAACTAATAGGCATGAACTGGTAAACAAAAGGTGGTGGCTTTTTCTTTGTTTGGGCTTTTTTGTTTGGTTGCTTTGTTTGGGTTTGGGTTTTTTTTTTACATTGTACTAATAGTACATAACTATTAAAGTTAATTTCCTGTAGAAAAGGGACACTAAGTTTTTGGAAGCTTAATTTATTTTTATTTATTCTTAGAAGCTAAGAAGGTTATGATTTTTCAGCACAGGGAAAAATGCTGGCAAAACCTCATAAATCACAGTATTAGGAATAAAAAACTCATAATCTTCTAATTATTCATAATTACTCCTTCTCAATGAACATGCAATGCTACCTTGAATGCATCAGTTCTGGGTTCTTTAACGTGCCCAGCTGTGTAAGATAGAATGTCATATAACATTCTTATGCATACACAGCACTGATATATGTACTCAATCATCTCCACACTTAAAATAATAAGATCAACCAGTTCTTAAACGTCTCACTACTCAGTGGCAAGAAGGTGTTTTCTGTTAGGATATCCTTCAGCAATAACAACACTGTTTCAGTAGTACTCTGAAGGTTACGACTAAAGCTGTTTACTAGTTGCTTCTCTTAGTAAACTGCTCTTCAACTTGTTCTCACAGGATATTGAGTTCTGGCTTCTTATAAGGGGATGCTAACTGACTTTCTGCCGTGGCCTTCCATCTAGGCAACTTTCTATGCACATCTGTATTGTCGAGTTTTGGGTAGTCTGGTCTGCCTGTCATTCTGCCTGCCCTAGAAGTCCCCTCTAGGGCTTCTTGTGGAGTCTACTGCAGACTCTGATTGTAACAGGACAACTTTTGATCATAGATTCAAATAAGGACTTTTGCCTGGCATTTTGTACCTTTTGTGACTTTGTTTCCTACTTTCAAAATAAGTTTATCTGGATCTAGCTTGGAAGATGTCTGAAGAGGTATTTCACGAAAGCTAAACTTTTATGTACATCTCTATGACCTCAGAGACCATTCCCATAAAAAAATTCCTTCCTACCTTAACCCTATTCTGTAGGAAATTACTTTGATTCAGATTTCCTGCTTTTCTCCTTTTCATGGGGACCAGAATGGTGTCAAAGATTAGTTTTAGTCTTTCTGCCATCACATTCTTGTTTGTTCAATTCAGCTTTGGTAATGCTGAATCAAAAGTGAGGGATTAACTGCAGTATAATTAATTCCCTTACTGCTTAAGCAAGTGTCACTAGGGATTTACAGGTGGTCTGTAAAGGAGAATCTTGTTTTTAAAAGATCATAAAGTTCTATAGTTCAGTGTTTTGTCATGCAGGTCTGCTTAAAGATCTTTCAGGCTTGGGGGACCATTCCTGACCATTCATTTCCAACAGTAGTTTGGGATATATATAGGTGAGGCTGGGCAAAAGAGTTGAAAGGTTCCTGGTTTGCTGCTTTTTTTGTTTATTTTGTTTTATTTTTAAACCTAGATCCATTTATTGATAAAGTAGTGTCATGGAATTTTTATTACCATGAAAGGAAAGCAGTAGACGTTTTAAACAAAGATTGGCATGTGATGCCTTTCTTCAAACAATGTGATAGAAGGCTTGGAAAGTTGTTAGTCAACTACCGTTTTGCCACCACATCCTTTTGTGTATTATCTGTTCTCCTTCACAATAAACTTGTAAGAATTTATTAAGATTTGTGTCATGAAAAATATCATTATCTAGATATTATAATGAGGTTATGCTTATAATATTATATTAATTATAATTATATAATATTATGCTTCATGATCTTACGGTATGTTATGAAATATGAACAGCAGCTCAATAAGTTTCAAGTTTCTCCATTTTCCCGTGCTTTAGATAGATTAAAGGTAAATTAATTCACATCTGACTCCTAATTGATTTTTAAAAATTGCTTGATTAAATCAGACTCTTTTTAATCTACGGTATTTCATATGTGATTATGTAGTATATTTGAACTGGATAAACAATTACGTTTTCAAAAATGGGAAAATATTTAATGAGTATTGAAAAGAAGACAATGTCAGATAAGCAAATAAAGCATTTTCTCTCTGTTTTTTTTTATTCTCCTATTAATAGATAAGCTGTGTGTCAAGACAGGAAATTGCATTAGACTATTAGCAATTATTAAATGATATTTATCAAGTTAATGTATTGCAGGAATAGGGCAAAGCATGTTTTATAATTATTTTGTTTCTTGCCACTCTACTTCTAGTATTATGTTTACTAATAGTTTATTGCATATTAAGAAACATTTTGTGAAAGGAATGATAAATTGAGTTTCTACCTGGCTACATTCCGAACAGCTTTTGACCAGCCTCTCAGGTGTTCATAAGCCCTTGCACACTTTTCAGATATATTCAGTTGATAAGACAAAGATTATTACAAAATATTTAATATTTTACAGTTACTGTACTGTTATTTAGGATGAAACTTGTAATGATCTTATTAGTTCAAATATACCATTCTCGTTTCTCACGATTAGGTAGTTATGTCAGAATACTTTATGAATGTTAGTCTCTCTGTTAATTGAGTGAATTCCTTGCAAGAATGCCTTCTAATTCTTTGGCTAATTAAATAAACAGGAGAAAGCTTTCTTTTCAGATCGTTTTCCATTATCTGAAAGCTGAAAAATAAGTACTTAAAAATTCATGATAAAAATATTTTCCTTTAGGCTACAAATTCAATGGCTTATGCTTTTTCTTTTCTTGAAATAAAATAAATTAATGCTGCAACCTCCCAAGAACTGCCACTATAACATATTATTATTCCACACACACACAAAAAAATCTATGTTTTATGATAAATGCTTACCTACATTATAAGGAAATTTCAGAAAAAAAAAGAAAAGAAAAGAATGTTCTTAAAAATATATCACATTTTTTAGTGTTTTAATGCACCAAAACAAAGGTTTAAGAGTTTCAAACAAACTACATAGACATTTGCTGAGCGTGTTTGACTACAGCATTCCTGGCTCCGCTCTGAGACTCCTTTCCAACCATTCCTCCCAAAACAACAGAAAGCCCATCTTTAAATAACATCAGCACTGTCTGCATCCAACTTGTGTGAATGCATAGGCAGAGAAATTCCAAATCAAGTGGGCTTCTGGCTGTTTCTAGACATTTTACCAATCTGTTTCCTCTCCACACACTGGCATCTTTATCACTCTCTCTTTCCTCTTCCATTGCTGGATTGCGACACATGGCTGACAGAAAGGAACTCATCTAGAGTTCTGTGCCCCAGAACAGTCCATTCCACCAGGTGGTGGTCTAGAACCTCCAGGGCTGTGCTTCAGAGAGGGAAAGTATGGGATGCCCATCAGGCCACTCCTAGGGGCGTACAGCCTCTTCCCTGAACTTCTCAGGCCCCCATCATGGGGAGGTGATTGTCATACACTTGTCATATGCCTCAAAATTTGTTTGGTTATTTAAGCCCAAGTGAGGAAACTCTCAGCTTGTCTTGGCCTTTGCTAATTGTTCTGCAAAAACAATAGTATTTGCTGCTTCCAACCGTCCCAGAGAGCCTCCGCATCCACCCCTTTAAATAAGCCAGACAACTGCTCGTGCAGGGCTGCTTCAGGGAGGCAGGTCACAGTTCTGTGATGAAGGTACTAAGTCTGACCATGCCTACCTGCTTCTGCCTCTTACAGGGGAGACACAAAGTCATCCCAGAAAAAAAAACCTTAGCTTTTTTTTCATGTACTTTTGCCTTCTTTTTCCTTCAAAGTTTTCACTGTTCATGGAGTATTCAGTTCTTTATCTAAACACTTCAAATAAAGGAAAACCTCTCATATCTCTTTACATTTTTGATTGTTTCTCAGTGGCATTTTAGTAAGAGCAAATAAACTTTTTTTCCCAACTCCTTCCACCAGTTGCACATAGCAAAACACGGTAGTGGGTGCGTGGGCATCAAAGAACAGGACATTTAAGAGCAGTGTTTGAACTGTGAGGAATGAGAGTTGCCTATACTGAACTCATTTTTCCTTTCAAAGTGGAAATGTCTGAATGTAGCTGCCCACTGGACAGAAAGGTCAGACATATGCATACATTTGAGGAGACAGGGGATGAGATTGGCTGTAGTGAAGAATTACAGAGAAGCTCTAGTATGTCAAAACCAGCTCTAGCTCTCTACTGTTAATCAAATACCGCTAAACTTGTACAATGAGTTGTGGATGAGACAAATACCAGGGCAATGTTTAAGGTTCTGCGAAGTTTTACTTGATAGTTATTGTATTGTTAGAGTAGTATTTTGCAGTATCTAAAAACCGCATTGATCTACTTTTCTAGAATAGTTCTGTAACACAACAATAAAATATTGCCAAAGTTACTTTATTTATTCAGTAATGTTTCTAGAGTTTGAGTATTTTTAGCATTTAAAGGTGCTTATGAATAAATGTTTAAGCACACTGTTGATTTAAAAAAAAAACAAAAAACTTGAAGCTATTAAACCTTATTCATTTATTAATTCCGCATTCCGGTTATAGATTTTCCCAAGGGATGAAGTGTTAAACAATATAGATAAGCTGGCAGGATCTAGCTTCTCCTGATGTATTTTGTACTTGTAAAGCTACTTTAAAATTGATAATGCTTGCTGCTTGGAAACCTTCACTGAAGAAATGATCATTTATCATTTGAGATATATCTAAGGTCAATGTTCATTCACAGCAGGCCATCCATAAGATAAGGCATAGATTTTTTTGCCAAGGTTCTCTCCACCAAATAGAAGATAAAACCACAACAATTGTCTGCAAATAAGATGTATGCACTTTTTTTTTTTGTATAAATGGAAGTGTTTTGGCCTCTGTTTTCCTTTGTCTCTATCATTTTGGCAGGGACTCTTTGAAGTCTATCAGATTTGCAGATCTGCCAAGCAGCCCAGAGATCATTACAGAAAGTGACATTTACAGACAGAAAAATAAAGATAGCTTTTAAGGATTGTTTTTCTCCATATTAATATAGTTAATATAGTTAGACTGATGTATCCATTTTCCTTTATTTACTTTAGTCTCAAAACCGGGGGACTAGAGAGTCCTTTTTCAGTTTGGTGTCTTATATCAGAATAAAAGATCGGTTTCTCTTGAAATCATTGCTGGAGAATCTGAGATCCAGGCCATAGTCCATAAAAATACTGATAACATGGGATCAGTCAAGTGAGAAAAAAAAAAAAAATTCCCCCCAAAAAAGTTTGGGAAATCAGTATTGTCTTAGCTTCTGATTGCTGCTCTTCTTAGAAATGATACTTCTGCTTCCATTTTGAATTTGTGCCCCTCTGTGGACTGTTTAACTGCAGAACAACTTTCTCTGCAAAATGAATAACCTGAAGAATTTCTAAAGATAGCCTGCGGGCCTTTAGTTTTTGTAATAGCAGGAACAAGGTCAAAATGCCCAGAAGGGATATGCTAATGAACTGTTGGAATTGCTTTAGTGGTGCATTGCAGCAAACGTATTTATGGTGTAAGTTTTTGGTTAGTGAATACATTTCATCTTCTTCTGGAGTTGTACAGGTACATTCAATGTGATAATTAAAAGAAATGGTATTACAGTCCATTAAGTGGAACAAAAGACTCTTAGTGAATGCTACATTTTATGAAGTGTCTTGTTTATGCTTTGAGTTCCTTTTGATAAATTTAATGACCTTTACCTTTTATGCAACAGTAAGACACATAACTCACCAATGTAAGGCTGCATTTTTGTACAAGAGAAGCTCAATAAGTATTGTATCTCAGAATTCTGTACAACTCATACGCATATCTTGTCTTGTTACTCATATAAAAAGTATGAACTTATGTTTGTAGGGTGCAGTTTTGAAACATGTAATTTTCTTAGATGGCTGGAGGAACGTCAGCAAATATTTTATCTGCAGATATGGCAAGGAAGATACGCAACTAATTTTAGATCCTAAACTACTCTTGTGAAATGGTGAAGAATCATCAGTTCTCAGACTTTAACTAGAAAGGACATGTTGGTTCACAGGCTCTTTTTTCAGTTTTACTCATGTAAAATATTTCTCCAGAAGTGGATGAGGACATATTTGCCTGTGTGAGAACTGAAGTGGATAGCATTATAGTCTTAATGCAAAAACGTTATCTTACATTTTCTTCACATCCTTCAGATACCTCATTTTTGCATTAGAAATACATATGCTTCTCATAGATACTTCTGAATTTTACAAAATATTAACATTTTCCTTATTTAAAAGGTCATTCCCCAACATTCTCACTGCCATTAAATAAATTAATATTTTATGAAATGATCAAAATACAAAATATGTCAATATGAGAACTGAATATGCTTTAAATGGAGTCAGTTTGGACATGTACAACTAGCTGTTATGTTTGGTTTGTTTGGTTTTTAGCTTCTTGGGTAGGTCTTAGGTCATTAAATACCAAATGAAAGTCATAGAGAAGCTGGAGTCAGACTTCTCCAAGATGTGCACAATTAAGAATTGAATATGAGGCAATGGACAAAAGTTTTAAAAAGACAAATTCTAACTAGATGTTAAGGGAGAGAAAAAAAAAATCCTAGAGTGGTCAAATAGTAGAACAGAAATATTGTGGAAGCTCCAGCCACAGTCATACTCATACTTATACTGGGTATAAGTCTGAGGAACTTGGTTGAACTTTGATGTTGAATCTGACTTTGTAATTGTCCCTGCATTGACCAGAGTGTTGAATCAGTCAACCTCCACAAGAAGTGCAGGAAGTCTCACCAAAAGAGACTTGGAATATAAGCACATACTCCCTTTTATGCTAAGTAGTCACTTTCTTGCCAAGAGGTAGTACCTCTGAAGGTACATATTGACCGACTACTGAAGGTTGATACGCAACCCACGGAAAAAGGATTTTGTCTTGTCCTTGACAGATGACTGTCATATTAAAGTCCATCATAAGTTTTCACTAGTTAGCAATTATATTAATATGCTCAAATGGAGCAGGAAGTAACTGAATAAGTACAAGAAATAATCTACTCTCTCATTCTACAGATGGCTTAAATATATAAAGGCCAAGAAACAATTTAAAGAACTGATGTGAGACATAGTTACTATTCATTCTGTGTTCAATATTTCTTCTAGAACAAAAGGAACTAGACAAGAATTTTATTAATTTGACATTTTCCCTGGACCTTAATTAGAAAATACTGAACATATGGCATCTTGGTTTAATATACGATAATGTTTTTCCTAAAAGCACTAAAGATATTGAGCTATAAAATAATTATGATGTTTCAAACAAAATGACTGTGTATACCCTGATGGAACAGAGAAAGGACTGAAGGACTATGCATTTTCGGTCTACAGATATGGTAGACATGACTATCTCACATCCATTGATACTATTGTCAAACATTGTCAGAAAGAAACAGTAAGCGGCAGAAAAAAAATAGAAACTTGGACAAGAATTTAGAAACTCTGATTCAGACAGAAGTGAATGTTAATATCAAGCAACTCAGCCCAATTGCAGCTTGCATAGATCAAAGCTGGAAAATGTATAATCATCTAATATGAGTGTATAAGAAAGATCACATAAAAGATCACAGAACACCAGAAACAAGGCAGAAACAGGAGTAGAGAAATTGCTTTAAGTCCTATATAATGAAAATGATGAAGTGAGACGTGATTTAGTGAGGTGCATTATTGTTGGTAGTAGCATTGAAACCTGTCAGGAATCTTATCTTTACACAATCACAAACTCAAAAGGATGTAATTACAAAGAAAGTGACATGACAAAACTTAGTGAATAAACAAGCAATTCATTGCTTATTTAAAACATGATACTTACCAGAGAAATACATAACTAAAAAGTGAAATCTCAGATAGGTGGGACTATAATACATAAATGCTAACAACTGAACCTTCAGACTGGGGTCAGTTGTTCCTATTACTTCTGAGTAGCTAGTATCAAGTCAGGTTTTGGGTTTTTTTGAAAGTTTCAAAGAGTATTCTTTTCTAGAAATCTGACCTGGAAATACTGAATTTTTGCTAGTAATGACATCGGATTTGTTACCTAAGCTTGATGTTATTTAAGAGGTTAAAATATGTAATAATATAAATCTCAGTCATTGCAAAGGCAAAACATAAATTCTGTATGCTAAGTTACAACTAAAGAACATTAATTTCTAGTTTTAGATGTTTTTCTCCATGTTGTGCTATTCAGTAATGTGAAACACTTAACCTGGAATACTCTTCATATGAAATGAATAAAGAGAGCGTAGTTACACAAATAAAAGAAACCATGAATAAAAGTGTCTCCTTCAGCTCAATCAATTTTCAACACTTTTCTAAACCTCAGTCCCCAATGTCAAATGTTTTCCTTCACGCTCCAAGTTTTTAATGTCTTCTGTTAGACATTATTAGACATCCAGATCAATTTTAAATGACTTTCTTTTCGGAGATACTAAGCACACCTTACTCCCAGTGGAGTATGAATATCAGTACATTCTCAGCAGTTCTAAGAATGACATAATTTTAATAGATCTTACTTTAACAGCAGATAACCAACTTCTTGCATGTATTGACTTTAATCATAGATTTCACTTTTCTCGGTTTCTCTCACAAAAGGAATTAAAATGTACTTCCATCGAGGGCTGAACAGATGTAATGCCTTATCAAGTTTGTGTTGCTTCTTAGAAAAAAGCAGCCAAATCAAAACAGCTAATGAAGGTATTAGAGTTGCTATAGATTAAATTTTATGTGTATTCTGATGTAATAGTGTGAGAAAATAAATGACATCTTTCTTGCTACATATAGTAACATTTAGAAGACCAATTTTCTCCTTTAAACAATACTTCATTTAAACAATGCTTAATTGTAGCCTACTTTTTAAAATCTTGGACTCTTACTGATATTTTTTTCCCTCATGGGTTACCTATAATCAGCTATCTCTTACATTTCAAAGGTATAAATTACATTTTGGAAAATGAGTTTTATAGTATTGATATCATTGCTCTGGTGGGACAGACATAAGCAGGGAAAAATTCAAGACGTAGGGGTCTTATATGTGTATGAATATATTCATGTACATGTGTATGCATAGAATAGAATCATAGACTCATAGAATGGTTAGAGTTGGAAGGGATGTTAAAGATCATCAAGTCCCAAACCCCCCTGCCATGGGCAGCAACTCCTCCCATTGGACCAGGTTACTCAAAGCCCCATCCAGCCTGGTCTTGAACGCTTCCAGGGATGGGGCATCCACAACTTCTCTGGGAAACCTGTTCCAGTGTCTCACCACCCTCACAATAATGAATTTCTTCCTAGTATCTAATCTAAATCTCCCCTCTTTCAGTTTAAAACCATTACCCCTCGTCCTATCACTACACGCCCTCATAAAAAGTCCCTCCCCATTTCTCCTGTAGGCCCCCTTCAGGTACTGGAAGACCGTTATAAATTCCCCCCAGAGCCTTCTCTTCTCCAGGCTGAACAACCCCAGGTATCTCAGCCTGTCTCACAGGAGAGGTGCTCCAGCCCTATGATCATTTTCGTGGCCCTCTGCTGGACCCATTCCAACAGGTCCATGTCCTTCCTGTGTTGAGGACTGCAGAGTTGGAGACTACTCCATATATATGCAGTATACCACATACATATGTATCATCTTAGTAATATTCTGTAGAGATATATCACAGTAATTCTGTTGATAGACCTCTCCTAAGGCTACAAAGTTAGCTGCTTAAAAATACTAAACCCAATATTGTTTATGCAAGGTTGGATAGCCAACTTCTGTGTTTAATTTCTTACTTTTTCCTCATACTATAATATTTGTTCAATGTGTAGAATGGACATTTTCGAGGAATTAGTCCAGGTTAAGTGATAAAAGGGAAAGTGGTTTTACAATGTTTCTGATCTGTGGCAGAAAAGGGAATATGTTTGAGGAATCATGGATTTGAAAAAGTATAAAGGATGAATGTTTTGTTTCTTTGTTTCAAGCTTGCAATAACGTGCTATTAAGCAAAATATTTTAAACAAACTTGTAAAAATTAAACTAGTTGAGTGTTCATTATTTTCTTGGTACTCAAATTTTCTTGGGTGCAATACAGTTTTATTGAAAGTAACCTGGGAATTCAGAAAACCAAATGAAACCAATGAGGTTTATCAGTAACCTTTTGAATACTGCATGATGACAAGTAGTCAGAAACATGGTCAACAAAAGCACGTACCACAAATCAAGAAATTAAAAAAAAAATGAAGGCAGATAATGTGATATTATTCTCTGCATCAGCTCTCCATCTATAAAATGGCTATAGTGTCTGATGAAGGACTTTGAAGATCTCCTCTGTGTAGTTCACAGGCAAGTTACCTCAGGGACATAAAAAAAACCCCAAACTGATAAGGAAATAATTAACTCTGCCTTCAGATTAGGGTTGAACTTTCTGAAATAAATAACACCTAAGGCTCAAAATTGAAAAGTGAATCTCACAAACATTATGGATATACATAGTGAAATTCTTTCATTTTGTACTCTGAGTAGAAGTTGGACAGAGATGGGGAAAAAGTATAGGTCAAGTTATTGAAAGAAGCCCATTGCATACTTAGAATCATAGAATCATCTAGATTGGAAAAGACCTTTAAGATTGTCGAGTCCAACCACTAACCTAACACTACCAAGTCCACCACTAAACCATGTCACTAAGTGCCACATCTACAGGTCTTTTAAATACTTTCAGGGATGGTGAGTCAACCACTTCCTTGGGCAGCCTATTCCAGTGCTTGATAAACCTTTCAGTGAAGAAATTTTTCCTAATATCCATCTAAACCTCCCCTGGTGCAACTTGAGACCATTTCTTCTTGTTTTATCATTTTCTACTTGAGAAACCTTTCAGGTAGTTGTAGAGAACTATAAGGTCTCCCCTCAGCCTACTTTTTCCCAGAACAAACAATCCAAATTTACAAAGGTTTATAGGAACTGTTGAAAATTTAAAAGTTAATGTCTTTTCTGATGGCTGCTTTGACCTGTATTATATTTAACATTTAATGGATAGCTTAAGAATACATGTTCCTTCATTTACTAAAACATCATATATTTTGTTACAGAAATGCAATACTTGACTGGTGCCTTGATTTGATCACACTTTTAGGGATATTCTAGAACAACAGTTCCTTGGCCCATTAATAAGCAACCACTTAATCATTAATGTGAATAGGAATTTACAGTATAAACTTCAGAGTTTCATTTTCAAGCCTCTGTATTATAAAAATTTCCTAAAAATCCACATAATACATTGATTCAAACATCTCTAACTTGGAACAAGAACATGCCAGCTGATTAGTTGGGTATCTCATTTATGCAAATACTGTCATGTAAGCATTAGAGTTTTACAGCAGAATAAATGGATGTGCTTTTCTGTGGATCCTTGAGAGTGTTTTTGAAACTATAGTCATAAAAGATGTGCTACAGTTTAAACTGAAAAAAAAAATATTTGGGTTTGTTTGAGGTTCTTTTGGTAATTGGATATACAGTTCTGAAACAGATTTCAGTGTTGTGATATTTGAATAACAGGTTTGAGGAATACCTAATATTAAAAAATGTGAGGAAAACTTTGCTTGTTTAGCTTCTTATTATCTTACTGATAGTAAAGTGGAGTTGAAATTGGATCATCCTTTTTTTCCCCAGCTCGATTAATGGTGACTGCCACTTTTGATTCCTGCAAGGCTAAATCATTAAAAGCTGTTCCCCTCAATTCCCAATTGCTTTTTTCTTACATTTTTTTTTCACTGTCTATTCTGTGAACTTTCAAAAAATGCAAAATCTTCAGTTACTTTTGCCAGCTACCTGTATTTGATTATATTCCAAGTATACTTAACACTGTGTTTGCCCTTAGGTCCTTTGAATATTGAAACATTGTACAGAGGTTACCCCATCCTAAGCAGCGATGCTTTGCTGGATCAGAAAGTAAAATTGGCTTGTCAAATACTACAAGAAACTTTAAAAATATGATACTTTAATGTAGAAACTGATGTGCAAGTCCTTACCTATGTGTTTAACTGCAGGCAGGAGAAAAGTAAAATGTAATTTACAAAACTGTGGGAAATCTGAAGCAGTGTCTGAGTTATTTTGGGGCATGATTCAGTGAGGCAGTTGGGTTTCTCTTGTCCGTATGTGTGATTAAATAGATATCAAGTATAAATATTAAGTATATCTATTAAGTATATGTATAAAGTATTAAGTTTATATATTAAGCATTCTCATCTTTTCTGATAAAAGGTACGGTTATCTATGCACATGCCTTCACCCTTTTGCAGCGTCATCTTTTCCAGCTTGATTCGAAGATGGTGGGATCTAACTATGTTCTTAAGTGCTTTGCTGAATGAGAGCGTGGTTGATAGAAAAAGTGTTCAGTAGTTTTAGATCAAGTCTCTGATGTAACACTCTTCTATAAAAAGAAACCTGTGAAGAATGAGAAAATACAGAAAACAAGAAAAAAAATAGATAAGTGTTGATTTGTCTTTTATCTCTTAGCTATAACTCAATACAGGTAGAATCTGTACAATCACAAAAGCTGCAATCAACTTCCATTACACAACATTTTTTCCTGCTTAGTTTTAAAGTGATGAGGTTCTCTTTCCTATATTATTTAACATCTCTTAAATATTTTTTTTCTTTCTCACACTCACAGTGAGTTGTGTGCAGCACAAGGATTTTTTTTTTTTTTTTTTTAAATCCTTGCTTGGAAATTAACTGTACATCATGTAGCATGTTTGTTGGTCAAGCTCTAAAAACATTTCCCTCTGATGTGACGACGTACTGCCTAAGTAATGATGTACTGAGAGACGAAAATGTAATAAGGACAGTAAGCTTATAAATATAGTTTCTGGTTCATAGCCAGTGATGTAACTGGACATGCGGATGCTTTTGGGGAGCTAGTTTAGCTACCTCAAAGTTGAAATATCCTTCCTATGAAAAATAAGAATATTTGTGAAGCTAAAATGCCATGTGAACATATTTAATAGACACATGCATATCCACATAATGAGATCTTGATAATGCTTAATATAAAACACTTTGTGACTTTGTAAGTCACACTATTATCTTTTTGTCTTTTTTTTAATCTTCATGATGGGCTTCACATTTGCAAGCAGTCAGGCAACCACCCAGGCACTCCCTCACTCCCTCTCCTTAAAAGGATGGGGGCTGAAAATAAGACAGAAAGGTCCTGGGTTGAGATATAGACAGGGAGATCTCTTACCTCACAGGCAAAAAATACTCAAATTAGGGAAGATTAATTTAATATATTTTCAACTAAAAATAGAATAAAAGAGTGAGAAACATAGTCAAAACTTATACCCACCTTTTGTTTATCTCCTGTTCCTCCCAGGCTTAGCTTTTTCTTTCTCAAGTTCTCTACTTCCTCTTCCAGCTTACCCCCCATGCCATTATTGGATAAGATTAATCATTAAAGGTGTTGTACCTTGACTACATGGCAAGTGAGGTTTCCCCTTTTTCACTCATGCTTAGATTGCTTGCATTCCACTCAGGCTGAATTATATTGACTGTCTTAATTATATTGATTGTCAGAACTTAAATTCATTATATGATTGTTTAAAACTTGTTTAAAATTATAAAAGTTTTCTCCAGCATCAGCAACAAAACTACCATCCACAAAAGGTTTAGGAGGTTGTGGCACTGCTTCGAGGATGTCAATTCATTCCTGTTTCTCCCTGTACTTATTCTTCCCCACCATGGGGGATACAACACTCTGTCGGGTATCAAAGGATACTCAACACTGGAGCTGTCTGCCCCAAAGAGAAACAACGTGTGTTTAGGATTCTGCAGTTATGCTTATAGAGACTGTGATGTGGAAAAATAATAGAGTCTGACTTCCAAATAAAATAAAAAAAAATTATAATGATTTCAATTTTCAAGAAAAAAAATGTAAAATAATATTCCAGATAATGTTTTAAAAAATAATTTTGAAAACAAAAAGGATATGATGAATTTCTGTGGAAGGCAGCTGAAAATTCACAGGCAGGTAAGCCAAGAAATTTGGAGGGTTTATGTATTTCATAATTGCAGTTTTTTGAAAGGAGAACTTTCAAATGATATATTAATCGGGTTTACTGTTGCTTTCAGGAGGAAGTTTAAATACAAAAGCTATTCTATACATTGAAGACAATAGAACTTTACATTCAACATAGTAATATTTGTTTTCATTGATTTGGAATTGGTGAAAATTAACTTTTTCATGTATTTCTTTTGCACTCCTATTGAATCTTTTCCCTGGAGAAAGCCATTATTTTGTACATAGATGATACTAAATAAAAATTAAGTAGCTGGGTAAGAAACATAAAAAAGAGAAAAACTCTGTCCTGAACAGAATTGGAAACTGTTTGAAATGTTGCTGTCAAAAAGCCGCTCTAGCACAGAAATTACAATGTACTTGCATTCAACGTCCTTGTAGAAGAAACAAAAGCCAAGAAATCCAAAACTTCAATTTCAAAGAGAGGAACTACATAAAAATAGCCTAGGGACTTCAAAAAATGCAAACAAAAGTTGGTATCATTAAATTGCTTAGTCTTAGAAAATACTTAATTCAAGAAGACGTTCAAAAATGTATAATTGTGTGCAAATGAAGAAAATGAGAGGAGCAACAAACTCTAGCAGGTTAAATATAAAAGGCAGAATAAAACAACAGTTGGAGAACAACTTTCAAAAGGCATAAAAGCCATTAATCAATTCTTTCCCAAAGGCAACAGAGGCAGGAAACCTGCACAGACATGTGAAAAAAAGAAGCTCCCTGAGAATATAAGGTCATAGCAGAAAAACTGAATGAATATTTTGCATCTATACTCACTGTTGAAGAAACTGAAAAAGTTATTATTCTTGACTTCTTACAAGGAGTGCCTCAGAGGACTGATAGTAACTTCAATGGCTAGTAGGAGGATTTGAAAAACTGGCAAAGTGAACAGCAGCAAATTGCTATTACATCACTCTCAAAACAGTTGAAAAGTGCTTCTCAGTTACTGATAACTCAGTGATTAGGACACTTATCTGAGATATAGGAGACCTCCTTGAATTTTCTCCTATGCCTAAGGCAATTTCAGTTCATGAGGCTGCAGATTAGACAGCTGGCTACAAGGCATTTGGTCTTTTATACATTTAAATTGGATGAACTCCAAGTGTCCAAATGAGACTGTCTTTCTCTTGCAATTGCCAACTAGGTACTTCTGTCAAGTAGAGAAACTCTGACATGAGGAAATGAAGGAACACTACATCAGAAAACCTAATAGTCCACTGATTTTAATACTCAACAAAGAGATATGACATACATTCTTAATTTTGAGCATAGTTGGGCAGTGGTAGACTTGCTTTTACCTTTTTTCCTGTGAAGGCTCTTTGGCACTGTGCTTCTGTATGATTTTCATATGGATATGAAGTTGGTATTCAAAAACCAATGTCCTCATGAATACACAAAAGTATCACATGCTAATATCCTATGAAATTAAAGAATTCTTGATAGAAAGATTAAAAATTACTTACTACGATGTTACAAAAAGCCCCAGCATTTGATGCACTTTATGCATGAAAAATTTTGTATCATGCTGTACTACTGATTATAATCACAGATCATTTTTGGTAATGATATTCTCTGTAATGGATTTAATGTTACAAACAACATGACTCATTTCCCATCATTTTAATGGCAACAAAATGAGAAAAAAAATATTCCAATCTTTCACACTGAAGTGCTATGGAACATAAAGATGTCAATTGCCTACCAATTGCTTAGATACACATCAACATTTAGGTTTGCAGTTAGGTTTTTAAATGAAATGTGCTAAGTCTCCGCTGGCCAATGGAACACCATCATCATTAAAGTAATGTGTCAAAGGGGGTTCTTAATGTGTTACCTTTTTCAAATTTAGAAGAATTACATAAAGCAGCAAAAGACATTTTTGTGGGACACTACTATTACGGCTTTGGTATGGTGGAATGAATTTTTCCTAACAAGACTAAAAAGTGCTGAAATTAAACAAACACAGATGATAACATTAGTGATTTGGATAATGTATCAGAAAAAAGAAATAGTTTTGAAACACTCCAATAATAAACAGATGCAAGCAGTACTAATTGGTGACTGTTGGAAGTATGATAGTGTGAGGAAACAGCAAAACCTCCATATCAGTCAGTGTCACTGATATCCAAGATTAAAATGAAATTAGTATCCATGAAACACTTACAGCTGGTTATTTAAGTTAACTATTCCACTGTTTCAAAATATTTCAGAGTAGCATTGCATACACCTTCACAGGAATCTTCTGTATTCCATAGCATTTTGATAATGGCTTTTATTTTGTTTTTTTTTTAAAAATAAAAAGAATCAATAAAATAGTAGAGCACCTTAGCTTTCATTCACTCTTTATATCTTGTGTTTCTAGATATTTCTTCAAAGAAGACAATATAATTTTGAAGGACTATTTTTTTAATGGACAGATGTGAGTTTGAAGACTCAGCTTGCATTCAACGTATTGCAACTAAAGTGATAGGTGACAGAGACAGAGCAACTAGTATACCAAAAATAACTGCTAAAGCAGCTATCCTTGATACTATCTTTGTTCTCTCAGCACAGCCTTTTGCCATAACTCTTTTTTATAGGGAGAGCAAAAATTGGTTTAAAAAAATAAACAATCAGCCCCTTTCTTGATCTCCAGCCCAATCATGCAGAGGCTTTTAATGCAGAGGCAATTTAAATCACTCCAAAATAAGTATAACAATAATTATCAAGAAAAATAAATGTTTCAATATAATTTCGTGTACTATATCCTGTAGAATAATCCAGTCACCAAAAATGCAACTCAAGTAGGGTACCAAGTTGAAGAGTGCTTACTACTTACAATAAAGCCAATATAAGAAATCAAAATTAAATTATTTAAAACACTCTTATTTGCAGAAGTAGAGTATGGAATTAATATGGAAATGCAACCTTTCATTCCAGTTTTTTCATAGGTATAGTGCCCATTATCCAGTGGCCTTTGGCTCATAACATAGGCCTCTCTAAAAGAAACTGAGATTGTAAACCACCTACAGTTGAACAACATTTGCAAGATGAAAAATGAATTATTATTCTGCTAAAGATTATTCAGGTAGATAGACAGAATCACTTATAAATCCTAGAGTAAGGTGAATAATGCAAAGAAAGTTGCAATATAGTTAAAAAATGATATCACACATATGCAGGTTACTCCAGCTGTCTTGATCTCTTAAAACCCCAAGCTGTCTAGTAGCAAACCTGACAACAAAATGTGAAATCCTACTTTCAACACTAAACATAAGGACTAGCACCTAGAAGGACCCTTTTTGTCAGTATCCTTCAACAGTAGGAGGGCTCTATTAATCTTCCTGAATTTCCTCAAGAGATACATAACTCACTATTATGATTGCACAGATGTAGCTGTAGGGGACTGAATATATACATGATAGGCTTAACAATGCATAGGTGAAAAGCTTTTGAGAGCTTTTGCACAGCCAGTCATAAGCACCTTACTGTGAGCCTGCAATTATGAGTCTAACGGCTCATGGGAGTAAAAGGAAATTAAGTTTGAAATGTGTGAACTGAACCAAACCATATGGAATCCCCAGAAATATTTTGCTTAACAGGCACTCAGTTTTCATCTTCCTTGACAACTGAGAAACAAATATGTTGGTTCTGTTACCACCTAGGAGCAGTATACAAAATGCAACAATGAAAATGTATAAGTAGTTCAAGCAAAATTCAGCTTCACAATCAATCACTGCAAGTCAAAGGTATCACTACTCAGAAAGATCACCTTTTCTATATCTGTTATATAACTTCTGGAGAACCTCCCCGTAATTTTTGAAGCATGGATATAGGTTCATTCCATCTGAAATCTGTCATGTGCCATGTCCAGCTATACAATGACACTGCACACAGACACTCCTAGTTATGCAGAAATGGGTCTTTTTGACAAATCTTCAGCATAGAAAGACAAACAGTTAAAGAAAGCTTTAGCTAAACTATTTTTATTACAAACAAATCAAACCAGAATCAATTCTAAGGATAATTATCCTCTGCTTACCTAAGTCACTATGAACTAGAATAATTTTTTTAAAAAACTAAATGCCTATGCAGTTCATCTGATGAAACTAACAACTTATAATCTGCCCCTATATACACATAAAAATGAACTAATAAGAACTTGTTTTGGTGGAGGATATGAAATTACTTACTATGTGAGTTAGTAATCTAAGAGTTAAAGAAGAATCATTATAAGCAAGAATGTCAGAATTTGATTGTAAGTTACAAGCTTGCAATCATAGTGTAAAATTCAAATGAACATGACTAAGGAAAAATATATTCCCAAATGTGTTCATAAATTAGCCTGAGGCATGTTTTCATAACATGGCCTTCTGTTACAAAATATTAATTTTAATTCAATGTGATAATTTAAATTAGTTGTCAAGAGAAAAAAAATAGCCTTTAAGGAAAGTTTAGGAGTTTCTGTACAGGCATGTTGTACTTCTTCTCACAAGTGGTTTTCTACTTTTGGATAAATCTTTGCCTTCATGTTAGCACAACAAAAATAGCCTGTGCCTTATTGAAGAATGTGCTTTAATCACTGAAGATCTAACAGTAAAACTTAGATGTTCACATTAAGAAGTTCTGTGGAGATAATGGACTGAAATAATGAAAGCAATAAAACTTTAATCTGTTCTGAATTCCAGAAAAAAAGCATATACAAAAGGATAAAAATGTATTTTTAAGTGTCAGTTGGATCAGATTGCTTCATAAAGCATAAGCTTTAAACTGGGAAAACTGCAATTTTACAATGAGACTAATTAACAATTTATCTATGCTTAGTAAGAGCAGAATGCATGTAAAATCCTCTGTTTTTCCAGAAACGATAATGGATTTGATTTGAGCGCTGATGTTCTTCTTCAGATTGCCAATCCTCCCTATCTCACATGCAAAATGTGTCTGTGATACTCTTTGCTGTCCTGTAAGGAAGGATCACAGTTAATGAAACATGGCTACTTAATACCAGATAGCTTCACCTGGAAGCTTATAAATAAGAAAGAAAAAATACTCTTCATAATGTCATCATCTAAGATTCCCTGCTGCTATGGTCAGTAAGAACACTGGTGATCATTTTGATATCTGCTTTCTTGTTTTATCAAAAATCATAATTTTTAAGGCCTTTGATATTCAATTAACAGGAAAACACTTGTGAAATGCGTCAAAGAAATTAGGGCATGTTCCTCTAAAAAGGTGACACAGTCATTAGCCTGGCTGAAGTGCCTCTGTACCAATGCATACGGCATGGGTAGCAAGCAGGAGGAGCTGGAAACCACTGTGCAGCTAAAGAGTTATGATCTAATCACTGTAACTGAAGTTTTATGGGATGAATCTCATGGCTAGAGCATTGCAATTGATGGTTATAAACTGTTCATAAGGGACAGGGAAGGAAGGAAAGGTGAGGGTGTTACCCTCTATGTAGAAAAAAAAGTGGATTGACTGCACAGAGCTGTCTTTGAAAAACAGCACTGAAAAGGTTGAGAGCTTATAGGTAAATATTAGGGGCCAAGCCAACAAAAGAAACCTGATATTGCACATTTGATTTCAGCATAACTGTAAACTAGTTTTCCCCCACCTCCGTCTCTTTGATGTCCATGACAGAGGCAGAAACCATAGCAGCTTTTGAAAACTACAACCTTAATCACCTTTCTGTCATACAGCGAGCTCTGAAAGTGCACCAGTGGGTAGACCTAGGCAAAGCTAATATGTCCCTGACTGTCTGCAGTTTCAGGGGTAATATTTATAATGCGAATAGTTCTTCCTGATTTTGTGTTTCTTAAAGAAAACCCTTACCAACATCCAGTTTCCTGCTGATGAACAGTAAGTCACTCACATGAACAATCTTTCCAGGATGTAACTAGACCTGTTAGTGCAAAATACCTTCAGTTTAGCCCCAATTTTGGTGAAGATACTTATTTCTTAGAAAGGAGAGCCATGCTTTCCATTGCAATTTAGTAAAATAAGATAACTGGATAGCTGTTCTTGAAGTGGTCTTTGCATGTTTTGCACACTTTGCACGTGCTCTGTAAGTCCTGGGAAGATTAGCATTCAAAGGACTTCCAAAGGAGCATCCATTGATTCCCTTGGAATCCCCCTGAGCTGGAAAATTTCACCTTCAGAAAACTGGAGATGTTTTTGATCAGTTCCTTTCTTGTATAACTTTTCTTTTATATTGCTTTTATATTGCATTATTTTATAGTTAATATTAAAGGGTTTAATTAAAAAAAAATATGTTGACAAAAATGAAAGTATGAAGAAAGCTCAAAATCAGGTGGACTTCAATTTTTAGCTACTTCCAATTTTTGCATGCCTATAACCTAAATTTGTAATAACTTGTTAAAAATTAAAATAATGTTATTTGAAAATAAGTGCGCAGATAGTCCAAACAAAATCATAGGAAGAGACAGAGTGGGAGAAAAAAAAGGCAGAAGTGCCCATGTGATAGCTTCATACAGCTAGCTCAGGCATGAATGTATTTCACACTGCATATGAATCCAAGAGGATTTTTTAATATAAATCTCAAAGATTATCTGAGTGAAAATAAGATAATTCAGAAATCTTTATGTCTTGGATTCCTTTGAGTTTAATGAATGTCTGAAACTGAGATGATAATATTAAACAGAATATTCTGAAATTCTTAATTTTGTCTTCCGCAGGATGTAGAAATAGATAATTCTTCAAAGCTTAACAGAACTTCTCTTAAAATACATGCCACATTTTTTAAACTATAAAAGTTTGGGGATTTGGGTTTGTTTTGTTTTTTTTTTTTTCACATAAAGTTGGAAAATGTTTTAGGTCATCTCATGTCTTATCAGGTCAGTTTATTTCATTGTTGATGACTGTTATACAAAATATTTTAGAAAAAGCTATTTATTATTATGCTTTACATATAGTCAGAGGGTTTCTTTTCTTCACTGATGAGCTGTTGTAACTTTTCATCTCTCCCTCTGCCTGAATTTTAGCTCTTATTTCAGGAAACAATCAATAGGAATCCTACATAGATGATATTACTAATTGCTTTTCATTAATTAAGTTCACTTTTCTGATATTTAGCTGAGTACGGTAATTTTAGAAAAACAAGTTAAACACAATGTAAAAACTGAGCTAATTATAGTGTTTGTATTACATTATTGTGACTGATGTTATAGTTTCTCTGATGCAATGCCTTCCTTATTATGAAGAAAATACTTCCAATTGTTCATTGAATTTCTAAAGACCATCTGATTGTAATCCTCTATATTCTGTGCCATATAAATCTGTCAGGGATTAAAATACACTAATTTATCCAGAGGATAGACCATAATTTCTGCTGTGCTTCTGTTGTGATCAAGCCAAGCAAAAGATGACAACTACAAACAGGAAAAAATCAAGAGGAGGATTAGATGGGTCAATTTGAACCAGGTCATTGTCCATCTCAGAAGAAGGTTTTTTTCATCTTTAATGTTTCTGTTCTTTTTCCCATGCTTAACAGTTCAGTTGATTCTTTCAGTGTTAGCCACTGTTAGCCACTCTTTCATCTTTAGCCAACTAAATTTTCTTATTCCAATTTGAACTCACTCTACCTTATGCTTTCAGAGTAGAACCACCTTTTGCAGTGATGGATTCTGTAATTTGCAATTCATTTCTCTTTTAGCATCTTCAGTTCACCTTTCCTGCGAAGCTTCATTATCCCTAACATTTTTTATGATGTTTCCAATTAATTATTAGACACTTCAAGATTCAATGACACTGTTCAATTTCCCACTCCCTGACCACTTCAATTGGGAATATTGGCAATATTAAGAAATCTATTTTGGGTAAAAGAAATAAATTCTTTCTTAGAAGGACACATAGGCTTTGGAGACAGAAAATGAACTATTGAGGAGGAATGTGCTGAAAAGAAAGGATTCAGAAATACTATCATAGAATTTCTCAATGACTGTACTAAACTGCACAACACTGTACTGTGTTGAGGCTGTAACTGAAACAGTGCAGTGCAGAAGCAATGAAGCTGAAGTTACTATTTAAAACCTCAATCTGTCATGTCCTATTCTAATATATTCATAGAAGTTAATAATAAGCTTGATGGCGCACAGTCTGAAGTATAACAGGTTTAGGTACATAGGTGCACAATGTTATGCAAAAAATGTTAAAAAGGCAGATTTGGAGCTCTGCGTGTGTATGTGTATGTTGTATATACACGCATGTGCACATGGACCTGTGTGCACAGACACATATACCTATATTTTACATATATGTGTCATTTTTGAGTTCTCAGTGAAGTTTAATGTAACTTTGGGGGGCAGCGGGTGGATGACAGGTGGGGGAAAAATGACATACAGCTTTAATGGACTGGTTTATAAAAATAAGTTATTTACACTATTTCGGAAAACTGCTGGTCTTTACATATTCTCATTTTAGGCATTCTTACACCCACTTTCTCATTGCTCTCCTATTGAATGCAAGGATGTCTCAAAGTGACAGTTAAAGTAATGTTTATTAGTCTCTTTTCTTCCTAAAATCTTTCGTAGACTATGCTAGACTAAGTTGATAATTGACACTTAATTGTGGGCACTAGGAGTATACTAAAGCTACAGTAAACATGATGATACCATCAAATGTGCCTGCTGTACTGTGATGTGAATCCTCAAGAGATGCTGTTAGTAAATCAAGGACTTTACTTGCAAAAAGAGTAAAATTTGCACTAATAGTATCTTAGTAAATGTTCAGTGTATGCTACTACACTTTAAAATGCATTACCTGTTAAATTTAGAATAATATAGTTTAGGTTGCATTTAATACAGTTTAGTCTTCATTTCAGTGGGCTTTTAAATTATATTAAGCTAATGTATTTCTATTAATATGACACAAAACGAATCATGATGGAACTCCTGTAGTGTAGCACTCTCAGATTTTGAAAAATCAGGTTACATATGCCTCCATAATTGTCATTTACTTGTCCATTTGGACAATAGGCTGTAAATGCACCTGTCATCTGTAAGAGTTTTGTTGTAATTACTATTATTTTTAAAATTTTATTACAATACCTATGAATTTGAAATAAACCCTTTTCTTTCTGCATTCACTGTTTTATTTTCAAGCTTTTAAAAGCTTAACCCAAAAGATATATTTATTGATCAGTGAGGAAAGAAGCAAGAGTTTTTATGAATATGTCACAAAGTGAAACGTGAAGTTGCCCTGACTTCTCTGAATTCTAAATACTATTGATTCAGTCTCCTGCAGTTACTTTCTCAGCTTTCAAATACCTTTCCTCAAACATGTCACTCTTAACAGACATGTTTAATTCTGAAAGTAGTTTGAAGACATGAACTGTCAGGCAGTCCTTATAAAACACTGAATACACAAATGTTACCTTTCCTGGAGTTCTGTTTTAAAACAAACAAACAACCAAAAACAACCAAAAACCCAATGAAAAACAACAACAGCCAAAAAATATCTTCCCCCAAAAAACCCCAAACCACCTTCATATTTGGGGAGTGAAGCACTTCCTAGGTCAAAAAAATCCCATCCTTTTCAGGTTGCCATAGATCAACAGATCTGCAAATAGCTCTCCATAGTCTATATGAAATATCTTCTAGGTAATGGACAGATGCTAATTTAGTATGGCAGATGTAGATGAGAAATGAACTCAAACTACCTTTTTAGTATATTTTCAAGAGTGTTGCAAATGAACCGTGCCTTAAAAAAACAGGGAATATATGAGTGAATCTGGTCCTCAATCTTGTCCTCGTATTGTGGAAAATAAAAGAATTTAAAGAATTTAAACTGAGAGTCTCACAGTATGTGATGTTTCTGAGCAGTTAATTAATCTTTGGCTATGGGAAAAAAGACAGCTGCGACCCACTCTATGCTACATATACTTATTCTGAGTAGATAGTGCATTTGATGTTCAGCATTGTTGGCGTGTTCTCCAGGACCTTTCAAAAATGATGGAGAGTGGTCCAGCAATGACTTCTGCCAGCTCCCTCAGCACTCGTGGGTACACCCCATCAGGACCCATGGACTTGCGGATATCCAGTTTACTTAACTGCTCTCTAACTTGATCTTCCTCAACCAAGGGGAAGTCTTCCTTCATCCAAACTCTGTCTGTTACCTCCAAAGTCTTGGAGACTCCTGAGGGCTGGCCAGAGCAAAGACTGAAGCAAAGAAGGCATTTAGCAACTCTGCCTTCTCTGCATCCTCTGTCACCACGGTGCCCATCTAATGCAACAGCAGGCCCACATTTTCTCTAGTTTCCTTTTGCCTCCAATATACTTGAAGAAACCCTTCTTGTTTAATTCCAAGAAGGCCTTAGCTTTCCTTGTTTCATTCCTGTGTACTTTAATGGCATTCTTGTAATCTTCCCAAGTTGTCAGTCCCTTCTTCCACATACTGTAAACATCCTTGTTCCACTTGAGCTTTTTCAGAAGCTCTCTGGCCAACCATGCAAGTCTCCTGCTGCCTGATTTTTTTGCTCATAGGGATGCACCAATCCTGAGCTTGGATAAAGCAATATTTGAATATCAACTAGCTTTCTTGAGCCACCCCTACTTTCCAGAGCCCAAACCCATGGAATTTCTCCTAGCAGTTTCTTGAAGAGGCTGAAGTCAGCCCTCCTGAAATCCAAGACATCAATCCTACTTGCTGTTTTGTGCATACTACCCACCATCCTTAACTCTATCTTTTCATGATCACTGCAGCCAAGACTGCCCCAACTGTAATGTTTTCCCCCTGCATAGCTTCACTACATCTTGGTATTCCTCATAAGTTGCCAACCCCCTTTTCCAAAGACCGTAAACTTTTCTTTTTTTCCTGAGGTCCAGCCAAAGCTTTCTGTAGGTGTCCTATAATGCTGCAGTACAACTAGGTTTATATGAATTAGTTGACTTTACTGAGGTAGACAGAACTAGCCTGGATACATCAATGTATGCTCATTTTTTGACAATGAGGGAATGAGCTATTCATCTTCCATTTTTAAATAAATAAATCCCCAAAATACAGAATTTCCAGAAATGGTCTGACGACCTGTAAAGATCTGCGATCCATTGAGAGTTGTATTGAATTTGGAATACCCACAGGGGTAGATGATAATATAGGTAACTGATAATAGAGGATATGAGGTTCCATCAACTTGAACTGAGTATCCTGTGTACATAACATCAATGTGAAAAGGTTTTGCCTTTTATTTCTTACACAGAAGCCCCCCGGCCCAAAAAATCTTCTTGTGTGCATGCCAGATCCTCTACTTCTTCAGCCAAAAGCAATTTGATAGATTGTATGTGTTCCAATATTATGTCAATAGCTTCAGAATTGCAACTCAGGTGGTATTGAACTCCATTGTGACAGAGCTATTGCATGCAAAACTCCATCAAAGAACAGGAAGCAAAAGATGAGAATATGTTCAGTATCTGTTAATCATCCTTGTTATTTTATTACCCCTATTTTTCTTACAACAGAAGACAACATGTAGAGTGGGGAGAATTTATGACAACAGAAGTTTACAAAACAATGATACAGCTGGTGATTTAAAAATAAAAACTAATTAGTGTGTTTCACCTAGTTTTGTCAAGTAGTTTTGACTTTGAAAAAAAAAAAAAAACCCAGAAAAAAAAAGAGATGCTCTCCCCCTCTGTTTCCTCAACAAGTGATGTGTATTTTACAAATTTAGACTGTGGCAACATCCTGTTTACACTCTGAATTAACACTGTTAAAAATTGGAACCTTTATGCAGTGAAGTTATTTCCAACTAATGTTTTTTCTAGATAAATTTTCACTGGCAACTGAAGACAAGATTATAACTGCAACTCTTGTGACAAAAAAGAAAAAAAACAACCAAACAATACAACAACAGCAACAGCAAAAAAACCCAAACACTAAATTCTACTCTTTTTATGCTAATTTTCTCCAGACCTTAATGCAAAATCTTTAGTGTGATAATTGCAAAGTATGCTGTAGTGCAGTTTTGTACACTATGTTCTGCTTTCCAAAAAGTAAGGGAAGAATTATACTATTTACAGGAACCTATTTATAATCTTTAATGCATAGGTCTGGCTGAAGAAGACTTCAATTCTCCTTGGAAATTGTGGTGGTATTTTGCCAGCTTTTTCCTGGAGCAGTCTGCTGAGAGTTATACTAGAAGAGACATTGGTTAACTCCTTTATATTAAGAGATTTTTAACATGGGTGTTTTATATCCTTTTCCCTCAGTCCTTGTTTAACAAATTATTGCACGTGTTCTCAATTGCCCTTAGCTATGCTTCAAACCCTGCAAAATTTTAGTGTATATTTTTCTTGGCTCTGTTAATACATTCAGCCTGTCTTTCACCACCTTAATTACCATCCCTTAATTACAATCCACACAGCTCTTCAATTACAATTTTTGCACTGTCTCTTCTATTTTCCTATTATCTTCCTCTTTTACCCTTAAGTTGAAAACTAACTTGCCTCTTCATATTATTGTCTTACACCCATTTCCGTGTCTTATTTCACTCTGTCTACCATCCTTTTTGCTAGTTTTGTCACCATCCATAAAACGCTGAAGTAATTTACCTGCTTCTGATATAATTATTTTCCAGAGTACTTTTAGGTACTTTTCCCTATTTAGGATCAAAACCAGTAATTCTGTGCATTCACAGTGCAGAACTTAGTCAATAATGAACTCAATAATGAGACAAGGTGTAAGTAAAAGTCCACAGATCCTTCAGCAAAACTAAATTTGGATACCAGGAGAGGAGAAAAGGAGGGTAGGATCATAAAAGTTACATTTTTCTCTTTTTTTCCTCAAAATTTAGAACTACAACTAGTTTGTCAGCATCTACAACTGTGCATTGAAAGAAAGTTTATAATAATTACTTTTTGGTGAAACAAAAATGTTAACAAAACATGCTTCCAATGCATACTTATATACAGAGAGATATAGAGTCCACCTTCCATTTTGTTTTCTGTTTTCTGTTTTAGCTTGTTCCTCCTTTTTTCCCACCTATCTCTTTTCTCTCTCCCCTACTGCCTCCCCATCCCCCCAAAAAAACCCAACCCAAAACCACCCAAAAAAGCAAAACATAAAAAATGGAAGTAATTCAGTATTCATTTTCACAGAAGTGAAAATGACTCAAGGAAATGATTATTCTTGTCATGCTGTGACAAGGAAGGTCTGAGAAATTTGGGATCTGTGGGATTTTCTGATCATCAGCTGCCAGGTGTGAGAGGAAAGGAGAGCAAAGCTACTTCTCATTTAAGAAAAAGATGTTCCCAATAGTGAAGAAACACCATACTTGCTTCACTGGGCCACCAACCATTGAAACGTTGTGCACACTCAACTGTCAGCTCCTGGGTGCTGTTGTGCAGTTGGGGCCATTCTAAGGGGAAGAAAAAAATCATATAAATCATAACACCCATCCAGGACATTTGTACCCTGGTGAGGAGATAGATACTGCAAGTAAAAGTCAGCTTTCCTCCTAGCCTGACCAGAATTGTGCGCCCTATCAATGTCTTATTCTATGCTGGTACAAAAGGCCCATCCTGCTGAGTGATCGGCTTTCTAATAATACTTGTATGCAGTTTGGGGATGGATAAGTAGGACAGTGCCATAACTTGTGTCAAATTGTGCCAGAAACCCAGTTCATTGGTCTCAGTCAGTTAGAAACAGCTTGCTCAACACTGGTGTTGGGTGCTGAGGGTGTAGGAGGCATTAAAGTTCCCAAAGGCACCTGTAGTAGGCTATGTTTCATAGATCTGGTATATATAGGTTCATCATGACAGATTACAGTACGGAAGGCCTTTCTCACTATTCTGGGGGTAGTTATTGACTCCCTCTTCACTCGGTGAAGGCTAGTGAGACATTGGCATTTCCACAGGGCATCTCAGTCATCTTTCTTCGGCAGTCCTCTCCTTCACATTACATAACCCAGTCTCATTAAATCCTCTCTTTGCTGGAATTTCTTCGGCAGCTCAGCCTTCTTGTGCTGCCCCTGCAGCTGTGTTCTCTATGCCACAGTGAGAAGGAAAGCATAAGGGATATTCATCAGATGATGAATCATCCTATTCACAGTTCTTATTCAAACAGTCATCCCTGGAGATAGTCAACAAAGGAATGAGTCTATGTCTGCACTCCTTACAGAAATCTTTGCCCTTGAGAGTCAGGGGGGCTGTGGAGAGGCTGTTGTACAAGCAACAGAGCAGTTCATTGTGTTTTCACAGAACTTTAAGGCTTTTCATCTTTCCACATATTTTTCTGGTGATAAAGGAACTGCTGCACTGCTCTTCCCATCCAATCTCCTCCCTGCTGTAGGAAAAATCGGAAAGAGAAGATAGTTAGGCCATCTGTCCTGTGTCTACCCCGGAACACAGAACTGAGAAGATATAGCCAAAAAAAGGACACTCAGCTAAGGCAACAACTAACTAAGGATGCTGAGCAGAGCATATAACAATATTACCAGTTTATGGAGGACTATTAAGTTCCCCAGATGGAGAAATGTCAGAGTTATTTCAGATTGCATAAGTCATAGTTTTCTGAAAAGACCCTTTGATTTACACCGAGATTTATTTACTTCTGGAGCAATTGTTACTGTGTGTGTGTGTGTGTGTACAAGAGCCACTGGAGCCAGCTGGTTATTCAGCTCTGCTGGAGAACTCAGTGCTGGCCTGTTGTGGAAAATTATTGCCTCCCCATACAATCCTGCCATATCTGTCTTCAGAACTGCCAAGGGCTTTGCGAAAGGCTGCCTTAGCCTTCCCACGCAAGTGTGGCATACGAGGTCCCTGCAGTTGTTCTAACCGCAATTTAATTGGCTATGAATTTGTAGCGTTTGTATTACATTGGCATAAGATGTGCTTGTTGTGAAAGGAGTACTAATCCCTCTATCAGTTCTGGTGGGTATGTCATGAAATGTTTTCTGGCCTCTGCATATAGTTGTAGATTTCCATGCAGAGAGATGAAGACTCTGCCTTGGTGGTGTATGATCCCACAACCACAGAATAGCAATCTTTGAGGTAGGAACAAGCTGAGGGTGAATCAGCAATGTCCACTTCATAAGAACAAGTGGTCTCCATGATACTGTACAGATCAGTAGGCCCCTGACAGGAGGGAATTCTACTGCAAGTGGATTGGTAAATGGTTGGAAATCACTACTTTCTTCTCTGCTGTTATTTATACCTGGAACTTCATGTAACGATTTTGTGGGTGGGCATTTTTTCAAGGGGTTTCAAATGCAGTCCTGTATGCATGGAATTATTTCTCTTTTTGCTGGTTATACAAACTAAAAAGACAATACAGTATCAATAGACATTTCTGTACACAACAGTATGTTCAAAATGTAACTGACTGATTTAGGGTTGTCCTAGGAAAACCGTGTTTTCTCTTTTCACATCTTCAGACTGAAAAATGTACTCGCTATTTTAACTTTTGATCTATTGCACATATAAATTGATGCGGTTCAACCCCATGCTTAAACCTGACCTTCCAGAATTCCCTGTGTTTAACACTGTGCTCCTTGCATTCACATTTCTTTCTTCCAATATTCATGCACAGCACTTGGAGGACATGTGCTGAATAAGTATGAATACCAAATGGATAATCATAATTAAACTTTTATCAGCTATTCTAGAGCTAACTATTCATTGCACCAGTTTTATGCCACTGTAACACCATTGGAAGTGGCAATCAATACTCTGTAGGTTGGGCATTTATTTTGTTACATTTGAGTAAGTTCAGACAAGCGATACAATTTTGAAGTATTTTTAAAAGTCCAGACAATGAATCAATCAAATAGATGGGGAAATCATTCAGTCTGTCACGTGTTGCTTTGCTTTATTTCTCTAATCAAGCAGAAAGAGTAGTTTATGAAGGATGCTGCAATTATTCTGAATCTACTAAATGATAAGATCTCATTACAAAACCTGCTCCCCCAGGCTTACAATCACTCCTGTGCCTACTATGATTTCCTGTATCTACTATATTTTTTGTATCTGCTATGCTTTCCAGTACCTGCTATGATTTTCATTGTGGTTGGAACATAGCAGAACTTTCTATCATTATGGAATCTTGATGACAACGAAAAAAAGCAATGACAATAAAAATCTGCTTCAAATCTGCCACTAATGTCTGACCTAAAGATGATAGAAGGGGCCTGAGTATTAGATGGGACTGAAAAGGGAGGTTTTAATTAAACGATTCGAACTATCTTGAAAGATCCTGACGTGTTCACACAGTCTGTAGGAAAAAAAGTTGCAAAAAAGGCAGCTGGTTACAGAGCTCATCTTTCCTGAATGCTAAATTTCCCAGGTTGTGGGAAGTGTAATATATATTTTCCAGGACCAGATTAGAAACCAGAAACTTACATTTTCCATACTCAAACATATTCCTACTTACAAGACTTGATTTTTACTAACTGGAAGGAGAAGAAATGCTTCCAGCATAAGAAGCATCATGCTTCTAAGAATGACTGAAACTATTTGGGTTTTATTGCTAATCATTTGTAGTTAAAAAAATAGATATTCTGAATTTTTTATAAAATGAAAATATAGTATTTTGTTCCTAACATGCTATAATGTATTTTTGCATATACTTGTTTTGCTAAGAGCTGCAAGACATGCAATTATACATGCAATTATAAATGCAATTATAACTTTGGTGAAGAAAGGGTGGTGAAGACCAGAACAGATTCTCATAACATAAAATACTTCATTTCATGAGCAATAGTGTTCTATAGAAACTTATTTGTGCCAACTGAGTTTATAACCATTTAATCACCTTATTTTTCAAAAATATTTCCTACATTAACCCAGTCTATATTCCATTTACTTTGTTCTCATTTTCTCATGTGTAGAAAGTGTATATATGTGAATATACATGAACGTATATATCTTCATATGTACACACGTATGTACATACATACGAAGCTACCACTCACCATTCTATCTAGTTCCGTGATAGAATGCTGTTTCAAAAGCCACAATGAACTTTTTTAAAAAGTGAAATCTGCTAAGGTGGCTTTTCAAATGCAGATATATAGCAAACAGAACAGATTCATAAGGATGAAACCTGGACATACATCACTATAGCTCATTTGTCAGGTGGAAAATGGAACTTTTAACTTAGAAACACAGGCATCTTTCCTTGAGTAAAAGTGTAAGTACAAGGACTGAAACTCTCCGTCCCAAGGCATTTACCCTAACTCATATTCATTATTGTGGAGTCATGAGACTGTAACGTAAGACCCAGGTGCCAAGAGGAACCTGTGTGCCAAATCTCTTCCATAGAGCTCTCCTATGATCATTAGATACAAATCAGTACATGCTTCATGCAAAATCTTTTACTGGCACTCTGCAAAAAAATTTTTTGTAAATTAGTCTTATATTTAATTTTTAATAGGAAAATAATTAGATTTAAAAATATTTTTGGTGTATATCAATGTGCTGCATCATTTGAAATGACATAAAGTCATTCCTTCAAAATGGGAAATGGTTTCAATGCACGAAAGACAAGCATAAGATTATTTTTCCTCTAAAATTTGAAGCTCTTAAACCTATTTAATTTAGAAACAGAGAAAAAGGATTTTAAAAATTGTGCTTATTATTAAAAGGTAAACCGCACAGCACACATATACTAAATTCATTCTGACTCAGGACCTAACATTTTTTGTTCTGACTCTTTGTCTTTTTAAGGACTTTATTTTAGTGTAGTCTCAATCAACTAAAGTCAAGGAAAAAAAATAAGTGTCGGGTGGTCCTAGTTCAAGGATAATTCCTCTGTATGTTGCTGTCGTATCTCTGGAGGCTGCACACTATTAAACTGCACTGATTATACCTGTTACCCTAATGCATTATTCATGAAATTGGCACCACAGCATCTTCAAACAGTCTGTCATTTTCCATTACTTTCCATCAAAGAAACCATATGCTGTTCTCACAGTATATTGATACCAGGGCATATACAAAGCAGACAGTCACATAGAAGCACTATCTGCTTTCAGATGAGCTTTTCAAATAGTTATTATTAAACACAATTTTTAATAGCCTATTTGATTATTCAGTGCTTAAACTATGAAGCTTCAACAAGGAAAGCGCTTGATGACTGCTCTCTCTATGGTGAAAATGATTCAATTCTCATAAACAGCTTGCTGTTCAACGGAACTGCACTACAAGATATTTTATCAGGGATGTTGTACATTGGATTTTGTTTTGAAGCTTTGTTCTGAAAGCATCTCTCAATTACAGTTTGAATATCTAAGAAACATTGCCTCATTATGAGAAATCAGCCTTGTTCCCCACCCCCTCCTATGTGTAGTAAATCATGGTTTTGAACAATAAACTATTTTTTTTCAAGATCATTTTTAAGTTAATAAACAATAATTTGATTCTCTGCACTACCTGGTAAGCTTTCCTGAAGATTTTCTGAAATTCTCTGTACACAATACTTGATCAACGAAAAAAGACCCCTGGATTTTAATCAACATTGAAATCCATTGTTATCTGAGCCATCAGCTGGTACTATTAGGTTAATGGTTGGAATCAATGATCTTAAGGGTCATGTCCAACCTAAATGATTCTATGATTCTGTAGTCAGTCAAAACAAGATATTCCATTGTGTTCATAACCTAAGCCTGTATGCAGCATATAAAGATGTTATAGGGTTAAATCAAAGAGGCATCAAATTCAGATGTACAGAAGGAATTTAAAATGGGTCGTGTTGGCTCAGTTTTTCAAAATTCTTCTTTTTCCTTTGACACCCCTAAATTAAAACTGAATTGAAAACTGAAGGTTTGGGTCTCCATTTTTGTGCACACAGGATTATTTGGAACACCTGAGGTGCATTCAGTAGTAAAACTGTTCATAAGACTGGTCCCGTATTTCTACTCTCATCTATGCTGTTAAGAAGGCCTTCAAGGCATGGGGAAACAGGCTCCTGGCAAGTCCTTCCTGCTGTCACAGAGGAGTTCTTTGTGTTCTATTCTGAACACAGGAGATGTTTTTCACACACCAAACAAGTACGGTTGGTAGCCAAAAAATGCATTTTAGGTACATCTGGATGAAGTTAAAAAGAACCTCAGCAAACTATCTGTTACATTACATGGAGTAGATTGGTTGTTTTCTCATATTTAATACAGTCTTTATTCAAGGGAATCAGTTTTCTCATATCACTTTGCCCTTAGTGCAAAGTCCCCTCAGGGACACAAATTTATTTCTAGTGGAGGGAGGCAGTGCTAGCTCTCAGTATGTTAAAGCCTTTGCAGGCTTGTGATACAGGAGACAGTTCTTACATGACCTAACAATAACTAGGACTAACTGATTCACACTCAACTTCAGTCACAGGATCATACAGTCACACCTCCTACTTTCTGCTTCCAATAATGAAGAATATTGGCCTATCTGTAAACCTCCCAAAAGCAAAAGCATTTCATTTGGGATTACAGTGAGGTAAAGGTTCAAGTGCTGTCTAGGTCAGAAAAGGAGCCATGTGTCAGGGTCCTGTGTGTACCAAGGGACTTTGAAACTTCTTTCCTCCTCCCAGGGCTGGGATGAGGGTGGTGAGGGCCAGCTCTGTTGTGTGGTAACAGCCTCTCTGTGTTTCTCCTCCTGCAGGAGCTGCACTGGAGCTCAGGATCTTCGCCTTGGACCTCACCTGGGTTGTCTCCATAGGGTTGTCTGTGCCACGACATCTCCTCACTGGCCCCAATGCTGTCTTGACTAGGCCTGTTCCTGTCCCAGTCCCTGTCCCCATGGACCTCTTCAGCGACTCCAGGACCTTTTCTGACCCCAGTCCTTCTCTGCTCTCCTTGTTAAAGTACTGTGGGATTGGAGCTCTTTTTGGTGACACCCTTACCTTGCATGCCATACTGTTGCCCACGCTCCTGGGTAATCTTCTTCATGGATCTGTCCACTCTTGTGGCTTCCTGACACCACACGGTATCACACCAATACAACAGAGAGTGAGAATTTGAACTGCAGTTCATTCCTTTGGGCCCCAGAAGACGTGAATATCCATCAAACAGCTATGACAACTAAGATTTGCAAACATCTGTGAAAGTGATGACAAAGCTGCTACATATACAAATGATCTACTTTCTGGCTGTTAGAAATAATCTCTTCATTTCAGTGCTGAGCTACACTCAAGGGGCAATTTTCCCTAAAGAATATTTTTCCATGCAAAATGCTTAAGATTTGCGGGAAGCCTTGTCAGGGATTCCTGTATTTCAATAGATACCATTTGCAAATAATCAATTTTTCTTTGTTTTGGTAGTGTAGTGTTGTCTGTACAACGGTCATAATGACACTAGCATTTTTGAGGTTTTGATAATGTATGTATACTGATAGCATATTCTACACTGTCAAAAAGGTCCCCAGTCAACTTAAAAAATGAGCACTTTTACTTGTGGGATTTTTGTTAAATTTTTGCAGCACACTCACAGCTGGGGATGTGACAGATGCTTCTTCCTATACACACTATCTTTATTTTATTTTGTTGCATTTTGCTCAGCGTAATTTTCCTTTTTTTTTTCTCCATATGTTTGATAACATCAGCATATGTTCTCTGCCATAGCAGATGACCTTTAATTGTATCTCATGTTGTGAGGCTGATGTTATATGATTGAAGATTTACCTTGAGAACGTCTCAGTAATGTTTAATGGGTCAGTCTTAACCATTCATTGTATTTAAACTGTCCATACAAAATGCTTATGGATGGTTGGTTATTTGATATATGCACCAGATGTCTGGTTCAGCTCAGCTCACAGGATCATTGCTTTGATACCAGCTATAGGCAGTGCTCTGAGACTCACTGTTCAAGACATTTAACCATTTTGTATCAAGAGCACGAAGACAGCCAATGGGTGACTGGCTAAATAATTTGATGTGACAGCTTTAAAAAAAGACACAGACATGTAGAGAAGTGGTAAGAACAATTGCATGGTACTCACTTTTGTCTGAAGCCAGATTTTTTTCATTCCAATCATGCTGCTTTTTCCAATAACTGTACTGGCTTTTGCTGTCCTCTGTGTGACTCCATTTTCAGGCATACTTCCCTCAGCACACACTGCTGTGGGACTGAAATTGTCCTCAAATGTCAATATTTACTATTGGTTTAACATGTTTTCTAACAACAATAAGACTCTTTTCAGGTAAAAACTTTTGTAATGAGTAACATACTTTCACATACATGCTTAGAAACCCATGCAGAAACCCACATAATGATAAACTAAACCTGTCCAAGAGTACTGTCTGCCTGATCTCATTTTAGGTAAAAAATGGTTCTAACATTTCACCCTTGCTACCAAAACCTGCCTTTTTAAAATGAGTACCCATTGACCTGCCTGAACAGAAATCTCTATATATGCTTTCACAGAATCCCAGTACTAATTAATTTTGTTAGAGGCAAGGAGCATACATAGACTTTGACTTTACGCTCTGAACTTTTCTTGATTTTGCCTGTGAGCAGAAAAATGTCAGTCTGCTCTTCACCAGTCAGATTACCTTTAGGGAGGACTCTTTCCAACAGATTCTACTGATTGTTATTCTGTCAAGGACATTTTCCAGAACCTGAGAGAAACAACAAACCACAGTAGTTTCCACTGTCACTATCATGCTTGTAGGGATGGATGACATTTCCATTTTAAACTCCCAATCTATTCTCAGTTTATTCCGTACGGTGATTACCAGTTGCTCTGGTGTGAAAAGAAAAAAGATGTTCTTATTTAGTCAGAATTAGTCAGAATTATCACTGACTTTACTGGCAGTCACTGCCTTACCCTGAAGCATCTGGATAATGATTTCAAGACTTACTGATACAGCACTCCCAGATGATCCTGAGCTGGTTGCTGTGGAACCCAATCTAACGCTTTTCTAGTTATGGCAGACTGACAGTTTAATAAATAATGTGCACTATAGCTGAAATCTCCGATGAGGTGCTACATTTTGCTGCTCAGGATTTTTCATTCCAATTCACTAACCTCAGCTTTGTTCAGTCACTGAATTATAGCTGTGTCTAGGGATCAAGGTAGACATCTGCTGCTTTAAATATTTCAGTGTTTAATCCTTCTAGGAGTTTCTATTTTACTTGTTTTGAAACCATCAGACAGTTTTTGACATATGACTCCTATCTTTAATCAAAGATCAGACCAGAAATCTTCACCATGTATAACTTATAGAGCAAATGCCAAAGTGACGATATCACTGTGTGACCAACCTGTTCAGTCAACAAGTAACTAAATATCAATGCTGTATTGGTGAGGCCAAGCTGAAGATCTGAGGAACATCAAGTGTGTTATTTGACTTTTTGATGCCACTAACATAACAACTGATCTGTTTGTAGATTAAATTTTTTCATGTTATACAATTCATTTAACAATACTATTCTGCAGAGATCAGCAGGTTGCTCTTGATCCCACCTGTGCAAGTTGTAGTCAACAGATTATAAATAACACTCATGGTGCTATTTCAATTGCCATATGACTAGGATATTCCTAACATTGAATGGTTATTTGCAACTTTACTCAGTGAATCTCGCTGATGTGACAGTGATGTTTGCTTCAGTAGTGCCCAATCAGGAACACTGAGACTGATTTTCTAACGTGAACACAGTATGAAACAGAGTTGGAACAGACTCACCAGCAGAGAGGTGCTATGAAGAGCTGTGAGCTGCAGAGATCAAGCACATGATGAAGAAGTTCTATTCGCTTTTCAGGTCTTGTGTCAGTAGTGTTGTGTTTGAAAATTTTATTGACATATTTAAGGTCTTCTACAGATACTTGTTCTTGCTTTTATAAAATTGTATGTTTTGTCAGAAGTAAATGCTGCAGAATATTTATTTTCTTTAAGAAACATTTTCCTTTCATATCTCCAGAGTGAGAACAACATCACTCACACTTCATAGGACTACTCCAATGGGTATGAACCTTATTGTTATACTGATGAACAACGACCTCCTTATGTCCAGTTTGTGACTGATTGACTTCCAGTACCAGTTTCTGCTATCTACCATTCTCTTTACCTCAGGATTTCATTGATTAAAGATAACAGATAAAGCACAGAAGAGCCCACACAATTAGTTGATTACAGTGAGAAAGTGCCAATCGTGTCTTGTCTGTGAATGTAATTTCTTCTCTCATTACAGCAGAAAAGAAGTAGACAAAGGTGAATGCAGCGAGCTGACCTGATTTTCTACTTTCTGCTGGGAACAGTATGCTTTGGTGCCAGCTTTTTTCCTTCTCTCAACTAAAATGGCCTTAATTATTCATTTATTTTTTTTTAAGAGAGCAGCTCAATTAAGAGCGGAGGACTTTTGCATTTCAGCATGGTTGATTATTCTCTGAAATTACACAGAAGATAGAACTAAAGGCAATGCTCTAACTATGCTATAATTTAGGTAACTGTACTAGTTTTGCATGTTTGCATGCAAAAAATGCATATATAGAATTACAAAGGGAGGTCAGGTTGAGGCTCTTTGGAAATCTAATAAAAATTTCGAGGCCGTGTGTGTATATGAAGAAATCTGCTAGTATTGTAGAAGTAACTAAAATAGTTTTTCAGCAGTAGCATTATTTTTATGACCATNNNNACTGAGGATTTCAGATGCTAATTTTTTGTCATTTTTTACTTTATTAATGGAAATATGTTAGAAAAAAATCATGAATGGAATTCCATATCAACACTGTTTCTATCTAGAGCAAGCACTTAATTTAATCTACTTCTCCCCTTGCTTTCCACTCCACCTCAAATGGCACTTTGATAAAACAAGGTCTTCCATAGAAGGCATCACAATAAAATAGAAAGACCTTTTTGAAGCCGCTCCAGGAAATTACTGTGTCAGAAGGAAATCAGGAATTATTTTATGTACTTGAAGGAAAACTCCCTCATTCTTGTGCTTCCAAAATGTCTTTCTTCTCTTTTTCTTTTGTTCTTGTTACAAACTTGAGTAGAAATTCTCCAGCTGTGATCTGTGAATGAGCAGAGGCCGGGTGGAAAATATTCTGTTGGTCTGTGGAGAAACTACTACTAATTTGAAGATGGGGACTGTTGATCTATATCATTAAAAGCATGCCAAGACACTGAATGTAACCCCCTACTCTTGCCTTTTTCTATGGTTAATAAAGAATCGGTAGCTTTTGCAACCTTTAAGCTGCTATTATCATGTCAGTATCATTTAGCTTACACAACCAGAGGTATTTCTCACAAGACAGTTACCGCTAGGATGTTTGAAGCTATTCTGCTCTGATTCTGTTCTATTACTATATTTGTGTTAGTCACCATGTGAATGTATTAACATTATATTATTGAAGGAAACATGAAAGGCTAAAACAAAAACAGAATTGCAGATCTTTCTTGCTTAAACATAAATTAATATATAGAATCATAGAATTATAGAATTGCCTAGGTTGGAAGGGGCCTTTCAGATCGTCTAGTCCAACCATCCCAACCGTCAACCTAGCACTGACAAAAAACATCACTAAACAATATCTCTAAGCACTATGTCTACCCGCCTTTTAAATACCTTCAGGGATGGTGATTCAACCACTTCCCTGGGCAGCCTGTTCCAATGCTTAATAACCCTTTCAGAGTACAAACTTTTCCTAATATCAAACCTTATCCTCCCCTGGCTCAACTTGAGGTCATTTTTTCTTGTCCTATTGCCTGTTACTTGGGAGAAGAGACTGACCCACACCTCTCTAAAAACTCTTTTCAGGTAGTTGTAGACCAGGACAAGGTCTCCCCTCAGCCTCCTTTTCTCCAGGCTGAACAACTCCAGCTCCCTCAGCAACCCATCATAAGGCTTGTGCTCTAGACCCCTCACCAGCTTCGTTGCCCTTCTCTGGACTCCCTCCAGCACCTCAATGTCTTC
>JAOXJK010000012.1:103197111-103207655 GCA_025774025.1 Xenus cinereus | reverse complement strand
AGCCATCTTCTACCGAATGAGCGTAAGATCTCACTACATATGGCAAATCCAGGGCTTCAGGACTGAAGGGAAATGGTGTGTCAGAAATTACAGATAGATCATTAACACATGGAGAAATTTTTCTCCTTAATAAACTATACTATTTAATGTAGTCTTCTTGTTGAGCATCTGAAATTATGTAAGATAAGCTTTCATTGGAAAAAATATGTATTTTGAATTTTGAATGAGCAAAACAGAGACACAATCATTTTGATTCAAATTTAATCTCTGATTCATTGTTCAAGATTTTTTCCTGCAGTATCTCTATTGAAGTTAGCAAAACTATAAGACTAATAAATGTGAGTCACTGAGTTGGGGTGATACTAGTGGCCCTTCACTGACAGCCTGAACTCTAAGATCCAAGTCTGCTGGATGCAAAAGCTTGTGTACTTTCTTTACAATCAAGCAACGTGATTGTCAACATATTATAACAATGAACTTTTTAGGGTTTTGTGGGGGTTTTTTGTTGGGTTTTGGTTTTGTTGTGTTTTTTCACCTACAGGACTGCACATCTTTGTTCTCCGAGGATAATATCACAAAAATTATAACAAAGACAAAAGACATACAAGATATCAATATTTTGTTTCTAAAAAGAAAGGTAGTTTATGATAGAAAATGAACAGTAAAAATTACAAGTTAAGAATGAATTGTAATTTTTTTCTACATAGAATTGTTTCTTGTCTAAATAGCTCTTCAGAATATAAGACTGAATAGCTTTAAAACTCCTACACCTGTTGTCAAAAATTTATTTGCTTATCAAAAATGTATCTGCTTATCAGTAGTTAGTCTACTTCAATACCCAAGCTTAACTGCAGCTCATTAACTTTAATATCACAACAGACATAATGCGATCCTGACTGATGACCTTCTTGAACTTCTTTGTATGGAAAAGGTGCAAACAACGTAGACTGTTTTGTCATATTAGAAATTGGCACTGCTTTCTCTTAAACACAGTCTTCACATACCCATGGACCTGTTTGGGCATACCACTGTCTTCTAGCATTTGATTCAGTTCTCCTGTGTCTCTAAAGGTTTACACGGTAATTCTGAAATCTATTAGACCACTCTTTAGTAGTGTTGGAGTAAACAGTCATCCTGTAACAACAACATTCATGCGTTGGTTTGCAAACACCATTGCCATGCAATTTCAAGGCTGGTCCTGGAGTTAATAGCAATGGAGAAAGGAGAAGACAGAAAAATCTAGTCTAGAACAGCATGTGAAAATTGGAGGGAAGCAATAGTAGGTGGAGAGAGTATAGTTCATGCATGTTTTTTCAAATCATCCTTTGTTTTTTTTTAACATATTTTTTGAAATAGTGTGGTGAATTAACCTTGGCCAGCAGCAAAGCAGCACACAGTTGCTCACTCACTCCTCCCTCCAGGAGGTGACCCAAAAGATACAGAAAGCAAAATGAATGTCAGGATTGTTTAAATAATCTCACTAACATAACATTGAAAATGAAACACAAGTTTCCTAAGCCTACTCAGTATAAACTCTTGTCCAGACGCAGCATCCTGCTGAAGGTTCATTTTGGATTTCTTCCCTTATATAACCTGTATTTTATGGACGTAGTTTACCAGTTTAGAAGGAGGATCTACTTTCCTCATCTTTTCTGACTGTATTACCTGCCATTTGGCTGCATGGAATCACATTGCTGTAAACTGGATAAGGCTTTGGGATAGCTTGAGATGAGGTCTGAACTTATAACTTTTTGCCTTTATTTTATTCCTATTATTTTATTTGTATGTTTGTAGTTGCCGTAAATGCATTTATACATGTACACTTGGTGTAGTAAGTCCAATGAGGGGATTTTTTAGTGGTTTCAAGCTGGAATTTCACTGAAATCTGAATTGCTTTGATAGAGAATAAGCTGTCACATGGTCCCAAGCAGGTACAGAGCAGAAAGCACAATCTGCTTACACCATAGCTTGCCACCAGAGTAATTCTGTCTAGCTGGGGAAGGTGAAACAGTGTTTTTTCAACTAATCTTTTGATTGCTGGTAGTCATGCCTGAAGCAAGGAAAACTGAAGAAGAAAACGAAAATGTGATAATTTCCAAAGTTTTAAAGCATTGTCAGGACCTGATCGTACACACACAAAAAATCCTTTTATCTTAATCCAATGGTTAGTCTTTTATCCAATTGCATTCCAGAGGATCTGAACTGTTAAAATTCTTATGAGTATGATTGAATATGTGGTACTTTTTTCTACAGCTGCTGTATTTGGTAATATAACAATGAAGATCTTTCTGATAGGCAAGAGGGTTTTCAAAGGGGTAAAGTTCAAATGTAGACTTAAAGTACGTTTATTTTTCCTCCCCTGATTAAAAAGACATGGGAAAAAAAAATCTCAAACTAATCTTTGCAACACTGAGTAAAAGGCACCAGAATATTGAGGAAAAGCCTCAATTTGTTGCAGGGTGGTGGCTGAAATTAGACTTTTAACACCCATGTTTAGGCACTTAATAAACCATTTATTTTTGGAAATGCTGAATAATGTTGGTATGGATATGCTGAATAATAATAGTATAGAAAAGCCTGGCTGAAATAAGTGAGTTGAGAGATGTCTGAGATTTTTTTCAAGAAATTCAGATGTAATAGCTGGCTCCAGAAATATTCTGATAATTATCAAGTGGATGGCTAATGAAAAATTCACTTGATGAAGGAAATTTAATAAGAAATATGTGAGAAGTTGTAGCAGATGGAAGAAAGAAGTAACTGAGAAAAAAGCAAACTATTTATTTTGAAGGTGATGAAGTTTGAAAATTTTTATCTCCCATAAAAGTAAATACTCAGCCCATAAATGAAGAGGGTGATAGTCATCTAGATTCAACTTATGATCCTATTTGAGACTATTTAATTCTGCTGTATTTCCCATTGTCATATCAACTTTTGGATATTTTACCTACAGTTAATTGCTACAGTTACTTCATCTCCAAAATTCACAAGACCTTCGTCCTGGTAGTTTTGTGGTTTTCTAGCCGTAAAGTTATTCTGAGCTATATAATTTATCTCCCACACAAAAAGTAGGATCTACCTACTACAAGCTAAGAGTCTAATTCTTACCTTCTTCCATCTTCTACCTTTTTCTCTTTATGCCAATCATCTGCACAACAGAGAAACCCATTAACTTGAGTTGAGTTTAGCCTACAGGCAGTGCACACAGGAGGTTTTCCAACCTGTGTAAAAGGATTAATTCCTTTTATGACATTGAAATCTTGCCTTTTGAATTAAAGGAAATCAAGAGACGCAACAGAGCTGTTCATGTTTCTTTCATCAGAAAAAAAGAGATTATATTACATTTTAGAAGTGTATAGGATGCAGAACTGAACTGGGGGTGCTTGAAAAAAGGAATCTTGATTTCATTTGACCAAAGAAAGCTGCCTCGGCGTATCTTGTAATGGATTGTTGGGAAAGACAGCTTCTCTTCAGCCCCTGTGGTGGCTTTTCAAAACCTACTCTTTTGGCCTTGAACACAAGAGAGGACAAGGAACTGAGGAAGAGCTGGGATGTCAATAAGGAACTCATTTTGTAGTGTGAGTCTGTTGTCTCATCATCAAAAACATTTTGAAAAGCCTCATCAGCATGTCCACATCAAGAATTTTATGATCTCTCCCCCTTGTATGGTTGTTATTTTCTGCATTGGGAAGGGGTTTGCCCTATGAACCTAGTCATCGCACTGTGATTCATCAGAACATTAGCAAGTTCAGAGCCTGTGGATCTGACTTCTCTTTATTATAACTGCTCCACGCACAACTCCTCTGACACCTGTTGCTCAGCATAGTTCTCCATCACTTCTTGAAGTCTTTTGACAGTCAGTAGTTTTCTACCATTTCATTTACTTCTAAGAGAGCTAGGTCCAAAAGCTGTCTTTTTTTACACCCTTGCATTAAGGACCGACAAGGAGACAATAGCAGTTCACAGTCTCCCTGTTCCTGCAGATGACCTAGAAAACTTCCCTAGCTCTCCCTGGGATTTTCTCCTTCTCTCTGCCTCTATATAGACATATTATTCACAATATACATAATGACTGAGACAAAAACATGTTGCTTCAGCCCAGTTTACATAAGCTGCTTAGTTAGATGAAGTCTCATAGCTCTTTGCATAAGCTGAAAATCTGTTAGAAGCCTATTATTATTAGTTTTCTGTCCTCCACCTCCCCCAGACAGGTGGCAGTTATGGATCTCTGGATATAGTTGTCTTTGCTCTTGTTGTCATTGTTGTTGGGTTTTGTTTGAGGGTTTTGTTTTGCTTTGTTTTCCTGCTCTTGTACTGTCCCTCTTCTTCACCTTCCCATCAAGGAGATATGTGTAATCAGCCTTCTGTCCAATTCTCAGTGCTCTGCCTGTGAAGTAAATGCCCAGAGAGAATGAACTGGCCTGCAATATGTCCCACACTTTGGGGTTTCTCAGAAAAACAGACTGACCTGGCTGCAGGACAAGGGTTATTGAAAGCTATGAGTATTGCTGTGCTGAGGCACAGAATTTTCCTCAGAACTCAGAGTTCACCATAGAAGTGTGAATAAGGATCCTAAACTGGAAAGACAACAAATTTCCTTCCTCCCTTTCTCACTACTAAATTTGGACGATCTCTTGGTCAGGATGAATAATTAAGGCGTGTACTCCTGAACTGCATTTTGTACAATGAGGTACAACAGGCACACTTGTTAATTGGGACTCTCCATCCGTGTTCTCTTGTTAAGATGATTGAGACCTATAGCATGCTAACTGATCATAGCATAAGCTATGTGAGAAAATGAGAAAAAGAAGGTGTTATTTCCAAACTAGGAACACATATGAACTCCTGCCTGATCAAGTTCTGCCCTAGCATTGAAATCTGCTAGTACTGATGAACATGGAATTTCCTTCCAGGACATAGTGCAGATATGAGTGCTGACAAATGCCTAGTTAGTGGCCAGCTCTATGACTGGCTTTCCTCTACAAGATAGGACATGGTACCTTGCCTCTGTAAGAAGGAAAGGCCACTTTTTCTTCTTATTTCCTTAAAATAATCATTCTTTGTGATTACTTCAATTAATGTAGTATTGGAATAAAACCAGGACATGTATTCATTGCTGTCTTGTAAAGAATGCTTTTGATACTGAATTTGTTGAGGAAGGCTTTTAGATGGGGCACTTGCTCTCTGTCCTTTTCTCAGAGAGCACTTTTAAAGAGGGATGCAGTAAGAGTGGGGAGCTGCCTGTGGCTTTTCATCCTTCAGCCACTTCTACGTTATATTTAGCTTGTAACACTTTGAATGCATCTTCATACCTGTTTCTTATACCACCAACATCATCAGAGTGTAGTGAATGCCATTTGTAAGACTCTGCCCAGCTGATACTGATGGACAACACCAAGGAACAATTCCCCTCTGATCAGCATCGGCATTCCACACTCTGTAACAGAACAGATAGGCATTATATACTATGATATACTGTGGCCTTGATCTGGCACACAAGGGATGGTGAGCTGTTTGACCTGTGAGATTGTACTGCCTCTTAGAAATTTTGCTGCTTCCTTAGACTTGCTTTTTATCAGGGTTGTTGGAAGTAAGGAGAATACCTGTGCGCACAGCAAAAGGGTATGAAAAGTTCTTGAGTGTAGCCCTAAGCAGGAGGGAAAACGGAGAGGATGCTGTAGGAAGAATGCCATGAAAATGTCCTGCAAACATGATGTGGATAAGTCTCCAGGAAAGTCTAAAAGGGGGATCCATCATTTGAGACGAAGATCTAGCTGTCTGAAGTGCAACATGAAGCCATACAGCCTGGGAGAGACACTGCAGCTAAAAATCCCAAATATTTGTTCTCTAACTACTTAGATGAGATGAGTCTAAATTGACACAAACCAACTTGCAGTTGGATTGTTTGAGTGAGATAATTCTGTTCTGTTCTCTTTGTGTTTATGTATTTTGAACTATCTTTCCATTACAGAAATCTGCTTATCCACATGTCATTTCTAATCTACTCCTGCAGATATTTTGTTGCCTAATGATAGAGTGTATTTTTTTTCCATTCCTCATCCATTAACTTCCATATAGCCTTGCTGTGGAAGTGGAATTAACAATATGTAGACCTTTGTCTGCTTCTGCCACATTAACTATATGCCAAGTCAGCCCACTTCACATTGAAGTACTCTGTTTCACACATTGAAGGAGAAGACACTCAGTACCCAAGTTCCCGGACTCCCTGAAGCATCTTTGATATATACCCTCAATATTAACACATGCTGTGGAACTGATGTGTAAGTCCACTACTTGTTTAATCTCATGCCATTCACCTTGTATTACTAAAACAAAAAAATTAAAAAATAATAAAAAATTAATACATGAGAAATGTAGTTTGCACCCATGCCATAACTTCATGAAAGACTGTGAGTAACTATAGATATTCAGTGATAGGGAATGGAACTGCCTTTATTTGTTTTAGGGTAATTGATATGGTAAAACATTAAAACTACCACAGAAATACTTGCATTATAAAGTTATGAAGAAAGATGTCCAACAAAAAGTCAGTAGCTATTGTGCAAGATGTCTCTGAAAAGTTTGGTTTTTTTAAGATCTTCTTATATTTAAACACCTGTATGAAGTAATCTCTGTTTGCAATTACAGGATGTTTATTTCCATTTTAGTAGGTATGATGTATTTTTGGATGCTAATGGTTGCTGCCTAGACACAAAGATACTAAAGAAGCTTTTTGATGAGTCACATTACAGTCAGGCTCAAAATAGGTGTATATATAACAAAACCTAAGCTGATTTTATTGTAAAATGCAAATTATGGGAAAATATTTGTATCAAAATATATAAGAACATTCTTAATAATGTTTTAAATTGCCTGGATGACTATCTTTTTTTTCTTACATTACTAGTATTTATCTTTTCACTTCCATACAGACTTTTTTATTGCCTGTGCGAGACAGATATTTTATTCAAGAGCATAAACTATTTGCTTTATAAAATCCTATAAACCTAATCAGATAAAGATTTCTCCTTCAATTATTCAATTATACTTGATTTGATTGCACTAGCACAATTATCACCTTAACATTGCAAAATACATGGCACCGAAGTACCTTTTTTTCAAAGGAATATGAATAGATGTTGAGTTGTGTAAATTCCTTTTATTCCTCAGAAGGAAACAGTATTATAGTTTAATAGTGAATGTACTGAAATAGATTTTTTTATAAAAATAAAGAATAGTTCCTAACCTTAGGCACAGCCATTAATGATAAGTTTTGTGGTATAAATACAAAAAAAAAAAAACAAATAAAATTTAAAAAACCACAAGAGCTTCTATTTTAACACAATACTGAAAAATGAAAGGGTAATAAGTTTTGCTCATTTAACAAAATATTTGAAAGAATTTGTATTGTGTTTTTACTAATGCATCACTTCCAAGTTTGAGGTTGTGAACATAAGGAAGAATATACTGTTATTTAATTCCAATTGCACTTAAGATGTTTGAAGAGTTTGGGCTTCCTTATGCTAAGATCCTCATAATCTAATAAAAGACAGTCCAGAGGTAAATCTGAGCTAAACAGATATCACAGAGCAGGAGAAAAAGATAAATCAGTGTACAGACAAATGAAATGAAATTTCTCCATAGCACCCGTAAGCAGAACTATAGATAAAACTTCCTTAGATGATCATGACCAACACTTGTCTGTAATTAGGATCAAAAAATGCTCAGAAGGCCCTTTTTTTTATTCATTTCTGTAAATCATATTTATAGGCATAATCTCAATTTAGGCGCAGTTCAATTAACTTCAGTATGATTTTCTAATTTAATGTTATTCATTATCAAATAGGGATTTAGTCATCTATCTGAAAGCTTTTGCTGTCTTCTTAAGCTTGATTATGAATTCTTTAGGACCTCCTAAGTGACACTAAGAATTCTAATACTATACTGGGATGGGAAAGCACTTTGCAAAGTTAAAAAACTTGATTTAAAAAGTGGAATTTAGGTTTTTATACCAAGATTGTAAAGAACATAACCATGACATTAATTTTGTGTGATATATCAAATGAATGGAACTTATCAAACCAGAGTAATGCAGGAAAATCATAATCATGACAGTAGTCAGTTTTCAAAGAGCTAAAAAACCACAACATGATTTTTGTATAGAGACAGATACAAATGCAGAACTGAATGCTGGAAGCTTCCTATATGCTTACCTACATAACTCCTTCACAGTAAAAAGATAAAATTCTGCAGGTGCATGGTTATGTCACATATGCTGCAGAAATTCTCCAGCCCTGACATGGCTGAGTGTTCAACTAGGATCCTAGAACTGTGTTTCACAGTATAAGTACTGAGTTTATGCACTTCAGAAGGAGATGCAAAACTTTCCCCTTTGGGAGTTTCAGACTAGGGATCTCAGAGCTAGGTTCTTTAGTGATTGTGTCCCAGAGACCATGCACTTATTTTTTCTTTTTTTCTTTTTTTTTCCCCCAGTGGCAATAATGACAATCAGCTATTTAACAGCTTTAACATTGCACAAAACCAATGTGCAGGAGAAGAATGATGCAACTTAATCAGTTATAGTAAATATGATGTGAAGAAGAAACTTAACATAAAGCTGTATGGCATCTCCCTATATCTCAGATTACAAAAGAAAGTAGTAAGTAGTTGAAAACTTTTACTTGTTTCTATAAACTGTATTCTTTATTTTCCTTATGGGTGGAGGGCAGTAAGAAAGGAGAGCTACTGACCTTCTGCACACATTAGCATGCTGCAAGACTTTGTGTACATAATTGGTTGAATAGGAACCTCCAGTATTTTTCTAAATGTCACAGGCCTTATAATCTGAATTAAATACCTTAAGGCTGAATTGTTCATCACTGAAATACAAAATAAGCCTTTAGGAGTTGCAAGCACGTGATTCTGTTGCTAAAAATGTAAAACAGAAGGGTTATTAGAAGGGCTTATACATAATAATGCATAAAGGACAACATAGTCAATTTAAACTAAATTTCTGCATTAAATAGCTTATTGTAATGAAGTTATTCCTATTATGACAGATAAAAGTGACTGCATATAAATAATACTATATGTTCATTATTTATTATTCATGTCTGACATATGCATATTGAAAAAAATTGTACATTCTACTCCCCTGTGGCAACATCTAAAAGTGTTATAAATTAATAACTCACAAATTGTCGTACAAATTAAAAGCAATCATATGTGTTGGTCTCTTGACTTATAGCTGGACTTTGCAGGCTCTAGACATTGTCAGTTACGATAATCCTCAGTAAGTCTTTCAGTTTAATTATGAACCCTCTTGTATGCATATGATTTAATAATTCATACAAACTACCATGCTGTTTGTTGTGATAAAATTTTTATCTCTGCACACTGGGAACAGATGAGGAGTAGTATTAGTGCTCAGTTTATTCTTTCACGATAGTTCATGACATTTACATTGGTCTCCTGTGATCATTAATATGCCAATCCAACAGTTATTTTCAACCACCCTTTTGGATGATTGGCACACTGTCCGTAAAAATCCTTTTTCATAAATTGAAGCCAGCGATATCCCAATGCTTGGTTGAATGGTATTGAATTTGTGATGAAGTTCAATTTATTGGTCAGCTGCTCACAGACACTCTTTGTTTATTCCTTACTAGATGACAGTCTTAGGATTCAGCATCAAAACTGGTATAATTTGGGTACTGATGCCCAATAAATGGTCTTTATCATACAAATACAGGAGGAATACATTAAGTGCTAAGAAAAACATTGAAGACCAGTTGATTTATTCAGTCTGGCCTCTGTTTTTGTTGGAAAGTGTTTCCATTCCCAAAACTTTGAATGGAATCAAGTTCTTCTCCTTCACAGAAAAAAAACCACATGACTTTTACATTTGTTTATTATGGAATCTCTTTTTAAAAAGTGTAATCATAAACAAATGTGTTTGTTACTCTATATGCCTGGTCTAAGAGAGCCAATAGGTACTTGGAATATGAATATATGGGAGGCCAGAAAAACTAATCAAATAAATCAATAGTGCATGTACAAAGGGGGTTTGTGCTCTATCTGCAGGACTGGCATCTGCATAAGAAGGAAACCCATTCACATATAAAAAAGAAAATGTATTCATGAACTATACCCACAGGCTTAATAGCCATATAATACAGGTAATATATTAAATAATAGACCAATAATTGGGAGGGCAAAGAAAGACATTAAATTCACTAAAATTACCTTCAATTTAATAGAAGGCTAACATATATTTTTCTGAATCAATATAGACTTTTTTAAAAAAAATTGTGAATTTCATGACATACCAGTGGAGAGAAGAAAAATTATGAATTTGAGGAAAAAAATATAGCATAATATGGTACAGTAATAATTATACTGAAGATATGAGCTGTAACTTGTTAGTATTTCTGTCACATTAGCAGCTAATTTTTGGATCCAAAACACATGACATTACGGAAATCACAAAAGTTCCATGGAAGTCAGCTAGTTTTTAGTGAACTTTATTAAAGAAAAATCAGAAAGTC
>JAOXJK010000012.1:103159209-103173970 GCA_025774025.1 Xenus cinereus | reverse complement strand
TTGCAAATAGTTGGTCAAGTGAGCAGACATGAAAATGAGGTTATTTTAAATATTTATGGACTGTTTGTTTCACAATTTTATTATTAAAATAGTTTTATTATTATTTTGACTCATATTAGTCATTAAGAACTGATCTTATGGAAAGATATGTCTCCAAAATGCATTAATGTCTCATCCTGAGGCAACTAACAGTTTTATGCAAGGCTTTTAAAGCTCAAATACATGTGTGTTTTTTGTTTGAAAAGCCAAGCTGACATCTTTGGAGGATCCCCATAAGTGCACTCACTGATGGAGAATATTGGATCTGGGTAGCTAGCTAGTACAACTGAGGTGCTTACAAATGTGATGGAAACAGGCTAGCAAAATGCCACTGTTTTTATATCCCTTGGTCCTTGGGATAGATGCTTCAGTTCTCTCCATGTCCTACTTAGAGTGTAACACATTTGTCCTCTGTGTGCAAGAACAGTGGCAATAACACAGCCCTACTTATAAATGAGAGGGTTTATTTTGGTTTTTTTTTTTTTCCTTTATAAGCAAAAAGACATATCACAGAAAGATGTTCTATAAATTTTAAAAAATACCTCAAAATGGATTGTGTCCATCTCAAGAACAGAAAAAAAACCTGATATACAGTGGTAATGTAACTCATTATATACTTCTGAAAGCTTGTTACTAGTAAAGTAAGAGGTCCAACAAGAGAAAATCTGTTTATCCTGGTAAAGTCTGTTCTCTGGAGATCCAAGTTTTATTCTTGCTGCAGCAAAATCCGTTTGTGACATGAAACTTTTAATTTATGGTACCTTATCGGTAATTTGGGACAAAAAGCCATTTCTATGCTAGAACACTGCTTGGAATATGTGTATATTGTGACTGGTGATCTTCAGGTAGAATGCAATGCAGAAGTACGCAGTATTATTTTATATACTATAATAGTATATAAATATATTATAATACTATATTCTATAGGTTTTGCTCCAGTAGTATTTTGTACCTGTTTTTGTAACAGGAATCAATCATTGTAGACTAAAATTTGTGTTTGTTTTTTATTTTTCTTCTCCAAATAAAATAATGCCACTGTATCTTCAGTTCTACCAAAATTACTGAAACACCTTTCTGATATATTTTTAACATGTCCAACAGAAATAAAGATTGTGTCAGAGTGTGCTGTTCCTTTAAGAAGAAGAAGATATTAATCTCATGTTTCTTTCCCACGATACTGAGCATTAGATAAACCAAACGCTTTTCTGGTTAAAATTGAAACTCTGAGTAGCTCCTGCTGCTGAGTATTCATTTACAACTGAGCTTCAGCCAGCCACCAACTACCCATTCAGGCTTGTAAGTTCAATTTTTCCACATGTTTTTGTATCTTTTTTATATGCCAGTTAAGCTCCATCTTGCTATCCAGAAGCCTTAAGTTAACCATGTGTATCATGTTTGGATTTAAAAAGTCAAATATAATAGAAAAGGGGAAAAAAAAGGCAAAGAGACAAGTGGTCACAAACTCTTTTGTGTCTCAGCCTCATAAGCTCCACAGTTCTACTGATTCATCATCCAAACTTAATTTAAAGCGACTGTGCTGATGCTACCTTGGCTGCCGCTTAGGCTCTGACTAGTGCTACCACTGTGTATCATTAGAACACCTCCTGTTGGACAGAAAAATGTCATTGCTGCTGGCTAGCACTGCAAAAAGATGTCATGTTACAGGAATCTGTTTGGCTCTCGGAATAAGGTTTGAGTTGTCACAGTCTCATTTTACTATAATAAAATAAAATAAAAAATAAAGGAAAGGCCAAAGAGACGGCGGGATGGGAGAGGAGGGAGGCACGGAAAGACTGACTGGCTTACAAAAATGTACCTGGACCATTAAGATAAAAAATCTGACATACTGAAGAAGTTGGAGAAAGAGCTGTCTTCAGACTGATATAGAAGGTGACCTTTCCAAGAAAAAAGTGTCCCTGGAGTTCTCTGGCTGACACTGCAGTGGATACGTCAGCTTAAATACGCCTTCATTTAAGCACATGTGTGTGTAGCTAAAATCTCAAACCTCAGTAGGAATACACAAACACACACACACAGACACAGAGAGATAAATACATATATTTAAACATCTATATATGATGAGAGATTGCATATGCATAAAGGTCTGGAAGAACAGAGATAGACGATGTTATGAAATAGGTAGGTGGCAAGAAAAGCTGAGGAAAGCTGAAGAAAACTAAGATAATTAGCTGAAAGAAAAAAATTAAGCTCACTCCTCATTGTTTATAGGGCACATGACCTCAATTTATAAGAACCTCTTATATAATTTAAACTCCTAATTTCCCATATCCTCAGAGAATTTGCCAGTACAGCTAAATTGATGTATTATTGCTAATGGAGGCTCATTTCCAGTGTGGAGATATCAAGCACTGAATAAATCCCTTTAAAGTCAGTTAGTTTTATAAATACCTCCTTTGTTCATGCTAAACTAATCCACATAGACAATTACTTCAAAGTAGCTTCTGTGCTATACAGTTTTCTACCTACTTTATTGCACACAATTTTTTGTTTTCTTTTGTTTTTTAATCTGGGCATGTCCAGAGTTACCCTACACCTAAACTCCTAACAAAATAGTACACCATAAGTAGGCAAAAGCCAGTAATACCCTCTTGGATACTTCTTCTTGCACTGTCCTTTGGCAAGAAGTTGCAGAAGTCATTAGATCAAGCCAATTTCTGAAACTATGGGCCTTATCTATCTCCATAATTATGGAACTTGGGCGGTTCTATTACACAGGAATAACTCTTTATATATATATATATTTATACTGGTATGAATTAAAAATAACTCCAAAGAAATTGGTCTGTAACTGAGAATGATTGAAAAACTAACTAACTTCCTTGTTCTTTGAATTTTCCTGTTCATTCAGTTTTCCAAAGGAATAATTACTTATCCTCTGGAAAAAAAAAAAAAATAATCTTGCATTAGAGATTTTTTTATTTTATTTTTTTAATTACACATTAGAAGGTTTTTCTGGGCATTTGTGGGTTTTTTTTTTTTTTACCAGTGATATTTTGGAGTTTTCGTTGTTTTTTGTTTTAAACCTAAATAAAGATAAGTGAATTCACAGAAGTAAGGACAATTCAGTTTATGCTGAAGAATTACTTAAATGTTATGTATACTCTTTAACAATATATTTTTTTATGTAATATTTTTATATATAATTATATGAAAGATCAACACTGACAAATGTACTGCTGAGCACCAAAGAGAAGATTTTGTAATGGCTTCGGTATTCATGTTCAGAGTGGGTTTGTATGTAGAGATTTAAAGAATGCCTCGTGACGCAAAATAGAGTTACACCAGATATGAATATAGTCCATCATTAGTGGAAGAAAGTACGTCTGAAGAAAATTATGTGCTGAATTGAAGACATGTGACAGAAAGATTTAAAATGGCTGCACATCTCTGGAAGTGTGACATTTTGTGCTGGCAGGAGCAGAAGCAGGCAGAACAGACGGAAGAAAATGCCTAATGAGGTTTGAAGAGAAAGATGTTATAGTGCCTGGTCCAAAACATAGCAAAATCAATTTCGATTTCTTTTTTTTTTTTTTTCTTCTCATGGGCTGTAGCAGGTTTTCTGTCAGGGTCCACACTTCATTCATAATAACACATACACCACACAGGGATAAAACAAGGAAAGGTTAGGAAAAGTAGCGTGGGAGTATAATACTGACAGAAACCATACAGGTCTCATGAAGGCAATGATTTACACCAGTTGAAAAACTGGATAGTATATAAGTTTTTTTCAACAACGAGAATTTTCATCTTTGATTAATATATTCTCTGTGTATATGCAAAAGAAAAATAAACAATATTCTGTGTAATATCCTAGGTAAAATATATAACTGTCATTACAAATAAGAGCCTGATTTCAATTAAATGTCATATCCTTTTTCCCAAAATTATCTAAGATCTCAGTTAGCTTTCAACAGAGAACTGCACAATGACATGAAGCTGAAAACTTCAAATATGGAGTGAAATAAGAAATGCACTTCAGCTTTTGTTCTGTAAAATACAAAACTAAGATTAGTAGAAATATTACTTTTAATTCCAAACAGTTTACATTTAAAGTAAAGAACAGTTTTGTATACTGTAAAATCCAAACATTTAAATTCTAAGAATTTTTAGAAATGTGCTAATATGCATTTTGTTTAGTGTATATAGGGGCTTGAATACAGCTTTCAAACCAGTCTTAGAATTCCTTTTTAAACTAAAAAAAAAAAAGATTTTTTTTTAAATTCCTGACATAGAAAATGTACTAAAAATGTAGCTATCCTATAACCTACAAGAATCTAACAGAACTTAGAGACTGAAAACTTAGGAAATCAGTCTGCCTTTTATATTTTTTTCTATTTAAATGGTATCATGGTTACACATTGCCTAATGTGTAGCTCAAGTTGGAAAACAAGTTGACAGTTATATAAGAGAGAAACTAGTATCACTAGGATGAATTTAATTACATGTTGCTAAACACAGAAATTCATGGAGTTGATTCTTAGGAAGAACTAATATAAATCACACTAGCTTATAGCCAGCACTGAGACTGGGCTGAACATTTTCTTGACCAGTAAAGAGTACTTTGTGATTAATTTTTTAAAAGCATGAAAAAAAAAGGTCTGTGAAAACAGCAAATAATTAAATTTACTTTTTCTATATTACCATAGAAATTAAAGTGGATGCACCCTCAGGAAGTCATCTGGGACATTCCCAACCCTATCACATTGTGACCAGTATCGAGTAGGTCTGCACGGAATAGTTTAATCTACACTGTAGTATAAGTAGATACTACCTTGTAAGTAATTTAATATACCATTCTGCTAAACTACTATTCCTATGACGGGAATGAAACTGTACTAATGGTCTTTCTTTTCTAATAATTATGGAGATATCCTAATTGTTTAGCAAAAAATACTGTGTTGCAATCCACTAAAATTTGAATGTTATAGGGGAATGAATATTGTTTATGTTATATGGGCCAAAGCCTATTGACCCCCCTGAAATGGCATTGTATCACTGACTTCACTAGAAATAACAGCTAGTTTTTACCATGTTCATCATAGTCTAGTGTTGGTTCTTCTATGTAGAAAATAAAATTAGGTCATTTTAACTGACCTATGGAAATTCAAGGTGGTGCAGACCACTAAGAAAAAAAAAAAACACCTAAGAAATTATTTTAAGACTCATAATATGAAGAAAAATGTTAAAGAACACAGATAAGCCTAAAAAGCAGTTTTTCAGCCCTCAAGTGAGGGACAATTCTTTCCAATTCATATATAAATAAAAATTCTCCTTTTATTTAAATATGTTTTTGAAATTCCAAAACATTTTAGAAAAAGCTCATTCATCCTGTACTGCTCACCAGCTGCTGCTATCTCTAACATCACCAGAATTGCCAGACAACATAACAAGAAAATTATATTGCATAATGCATTATGAGATGATGCAAAAAGTGTATTATGCCATTGTAGGACACCCTTGTTGAAGAAATAAAATATTTGATACATGCTACAAAAGTTACCATACGGTTCTCTCTTCATATAGATGTCTACCTAATGTAAAATTCTACAAGGTGCTGAGGCACTAATGATAGACACCCCATAGTTTTCCCTATTCATATTCAGTAGGAGAAGCTGTAATGTGTAGTACATCTGATTCCCAGCAGGACAACGCACTCCTGAAACACAGCTTTTCTCAATATGCTTTGTACCTTTGTGTAATAATGGGGATTTTTCAAGTTTCTTTGTGTGGGTAGATCACATCTTGTTCACTTATTTCTAACATTGAAAAGTGTGTTTCTAGTTGATTTTTTTTTCCTATTTCAAAGTCATGTAAGTTGATTGGTAGGTGAAAGTTTTCATGACAAACTGGAATTTAATATGAAAGCTTCAAAGAAGGCTCATGCTTCTTTGATCATGGCAAATTTTTTTAAGGTAAAATGTTGATCCTGTGGTATGCAACCTCACTTCATTTCCATGAGAGAATCCTTTTTCACTGTTCTTTGTCCAAAATAGGTATTGCACTGCTATATCACTACCATCTTTTATGTGCATAACGTCTTTCTTCCCTGTCATTTTTGGACACTGACTGTCTAATTAAATTATTCTGCCAAGCAAGTAGCAGGCTGGAGATTAGTCTTCAGCATACAATGCCTCATAACTTGTGTGTTTTCTATCTTTATTATTGACTTTCTATGACAAGTGTGTTATGAGAAAAAGTTGAATTTGAGACCGCTGCTGCTCAACTGGGCAGCACAGCAGCTGAACCTGTAGGTTCAGTCTTCATCAGTGCCACTTGAGCTGACACTGAAGCCCACTATTTTATTGAAATTTCTTGTTTTATAAGCTAGATGCCCAAGTCTATCCCTGAATGCAAGCTAGGATCATGCTTAACCAGCAATAGAGATACTTAACACTTGAAAAAAACAATTAATGTGATCAACCTCTCTTCCTACCAGATACCACTTATTTTGTAAAAAAATTCTTTTCTTTACCCTTCTTCCTCTACCTGACAGGTAGAGTATGGCCGAAGATGAAACGTGCTGTTTGTTACTTAGTATATTCTAGGCAGTTGAGAACTGTCTGAGAAAGTCTGATGATATGATAATTAAATGTATTGAACATTTGAAATGTACGTTTCTTGTTACAAAAACATTAAAAAAACACAAACAAACAAACAAAAAAACAACAAAAAAACCCCCCTTCATTTTAGTAGTGGTAATGTCTTAGGGAAAATAAAACAGTTTCCAGAACTGATATATACTTGCAAGTTCGAAAAACATAAGCTGATCCAAGATTTTTCCTATCTGCCAAGTTCTCTTTTGATTTTATGTTAATTAACGCAAGACACAGTTCTCTTGCTCATTCACACTAAGAAAAAATCACGGTGACTCTTCCAAAAAAGTTTGAATGGAGATGAACAAAATCCATGAGAAAAAGCTCTTCAAATTCTGGGTTCTTAACAGGGTCTGAAATAGGTCAGAGTAGTTTCTGAGAACTAATTAGACTAATTTACTGACACTTCTCTGACTATCATTTCAGCAACCCTACTTCCTAAATCTTGGAATATCTTCAGTTTTACAGTATCCTGGTTGCTCTGCCAAGAAATGTGGTGTTTTAAACATAAGGCTTCTAACTGATCTTCAGTTTCTTGTTATCAGCTAAAGAGATGACAATCTAAGTTAAAAATTAAATAGATTCATTATTATGTGTCTACATGAGAAGGAGACTGTGCTCATGAGAGCTAGAAAATATCTGTGGCAAAGGAGTAGTCTGAGGAGTAATCCTGGCATCAGTATGTTTGCTCTACCTCTCCACACCTTTTACCTAGTGTATTGGGTGTAGATGGCAATGTCTTGGCAATGAGGGCACTGCAGGGGTGGCTGCCCTGTGCTGGACATAGTTGGTTCCAGCCAGGTCCAGTGGACCCACTGCAGGGCACAGTTGAGCCCCTTAGCCAAACATTTTTAACAAAGGGCAAAACACTGCACAGTAGCTGTGAGACAGGGGAGTGAGAAAAAAAGAAACAGACCTGCAGACACCAAGGTGAGAGAAGAAGGGGGAGGAGGTGGTCCATGTACCAGAGCAGAGGTTCTCCTGCAGCCTGTGGAGACCACATTGAAGCAAATACCTACAATGCAACCCATGGGGAACCCCACACTGGAGCAGGTAGACATTTCCTGAAGGAACATGCAGACTGTGGGGAGTCCATGCTACAACATGTTTATCCTGAAGACTGCAGCCCATGGGAAGGACCCATGATGGAGCTGTGTAATGGGGTGATGGGGAAGGGTGAGCAGAGAAGAACTGTTATGGACTGACCACAACCCCCATTCCCCACCACCCTGCACCACCTGGGCAGGAGGTAGGGTCAGGAGTGAAGGAGTGAAGTCAAGTCTGAAAGGAAGGGTGGGGTGGTGTTATAGTTTTTGGTTTTGTTCCTCACTACTTGAATATATTTTAACTAGCAAAAAATTAAATTAATTTTCCCTAAATAGAGTCTCTTTTGTCTATGATGGTAATTGGCAATTGATCTCCCTGTATTTATCCATGAGGATTTTTCATCTTATTTTCTCCCCCTGTCCCATTGAGGAAGGGGAGTGAGAGAGCATCTGGGTGGCTGCCTGGCAGCCAGCCAAAATCAGCCCACCACACCTATATAATTCCTTGTCAGTCTTGAAATTATTTGTTTCCTTGAAGGGAGTCAGATGACTCATCTGTAGAAGTAAAATGAAGAGTTAGTTGGGAGGAGAGAAGTGTACAGAGGTGGATATCCATTTAAGGTGGATAGTGAGGTCATTGGGTGTAGATTTGGTATAGATTTATTTTTTTTTTCAAATATTATTCAGAGGGAAGTAGAAACTATGAACTTCATAGGGGCAGAATTTCATCAGTGCGAATCATTATATCTCCTCTGCTTCCATAATGGCTATGTCAATTTGTGACAGATAAAGATGTATGGTAACTTGAAATGATCTTGCAGTCTGAAGTAATTTAGAAAAACTGTCTTTTAGGACAGTGAAACAGACTGTCTAATGTTTTTTGGCTGTTTTGTTTTGGTTTTTTTTCCAGCGGGTTTCACATTTCAGAAATAGGAACACATTGTTGAAACCCTAACAGTAGTGTTAAAATTCAAAGGACTCAACAAAGGCTAAGGCAGAAGCAAGAGAGAAGGCAGTGAAAGATGTAGGATAATGGAGCAGTGTATAGATGTTTAGAGCTTGGGTCTCCAATGCATAATTAGAATCTAACTTCCATATTGATTACAAAAGTTTTTGTCACAACTCTCTCCTTGCCTAATGTCATTCTACCATAATTCTTCTATATTTATTTGCTTTTATATTTTCTATTCTGGATGTTCTGCTTTTTTATCTATTTTTTTTTCCTTTTTTTCACCCCGTCTTACTTTCTACTATGATATTACAAACCTTTCCAAATCCAGCACTTACAATGTATGGGTTTCAAATTAACTTCCAACAAAAGTGTTTTTAATCAGGCAAAATGAGCGTGTGCATTACTATTGAAGATGCTCTTTTGAGAAGTAACAGTAGCTTCCGCTATGTATGACTATATACAGAAACTTTCTTATTTTTTAAGAAATGCACAGTAAATCTTTTGCACATCCCTAAGTTTTGTTCATTATTATACGGGGCTGTGAACCAGCATATTTTTTGCATTTCATACTTTTTTCAGTTTAGTATCCGAAATCAGATTGTTCCAAAACATGATCCAAAATGTGCAAGGTTTTTTAATTCTGTTTTAACTGATAAAATTAATTGATTGAAAGCAACAAACAGGATTGCCAAGCACTGTCATTCTGGTGGAAAGCTGTAACAGATATATATGATTAAAAGAATCTCAACAAAATGTTGAAAATTTATTTGTCCAGAAATGTTTCAAGGAAGTACTTACAGGGAAATTGCTGCTGTATCACACTAATAAATTCCAAATTCTCTGTCTATTAAAGATATTAAATATTTTTAATTAATTAATTAATCATAGCAGCTCCTCAGCTGCTCAGCACAGCTTGTATGAACTTCAGACTGCAAAAAACAAAGGGAGGACATGAAAGCTCATGTTCTCTGTCATCTTACTGGCCAAGGCATTATTGTAGCTCCAAAGTAGAAATTACTTTTTTACAGCTAGACTGAGAGAAAACTTAAACCTTGACACTGCTGAAAAAACATTTCAGTTCATTCAAGGGAAAGATTTTCTCACTGTAGAGTCAATTTTCTCACTGTAGAAAAATAACTCGGTTCCTTCGTATAGGATAGATACTATAGTAATATGAATCTGATGCTTACTTTGTCATCTGTTACTTAACAAATACAGTATGTAACAAAGTTTAAAGAACTCAATTTCAGCATGTGAACATATAGGGATTTACCACCTCCATTAATTTGATTCTGTGGACCATCATACTACACCATCTTTTCCTTTCAAGTACCAACCTCCATTATGAAATTTCTCAAGTTTTGTATACCAGTATTCTTAAACTTCCACAATCTCATTCCTTTGAGGCCTTCTAATTCTCAACCTATTGCTACAAGTTTATGTTTAAAAATTGACTTTCAACTTCAGTTAAATATGCCTATGGTATTTATCCACCCTATGTCCCCCCTTACCTGAATAATTGCAGAGAGCAACAAAATTCTTCTTCAGCTTACGTTTTGCCAAACTTTAGTTTCCTTTGTAGAACAAGTGTTCCATATAAGACATCATATTAGGAGCTCTTATTTTCTTTTCTCCTGAGGTTAAACTTCATGTTTTCTAAATTTCGGTTATAGAAATGGGACTCAGTATTTCTAAATAAATCTTCCTTGACTCATAAAAAGTTGATTTGGAAAAGATTCCAGGAGTTTATTAATTCTACTTTCCTCCTTGGTGTGGCATCATATATCTTTTTCTACGGATGTTTTTCCAACATCTTTCTAGTTCTGTTATTAATTTTAAAGTTTGTATGAGCATGCTTACTTTTCCATAGTCCCGTTTTATTGGTGGCTTATAATTCAACAGTAATCTAATTCACTGATTTTTTTCTACCTGTTATTTGCAAACGTAACTATTATCCAAGTCTCATGATCTCACACTTTGGATTATTCAATCTTATCCCATTGTTTTTAGCATGCTTTCCTTATCAATGTCTTTTGAACCTTTCTACATGATTTCTTTCTACATCCAGACTCACTGTTGGTGAAGAAAGAGTTGGTATGTAAACTATTACAGGAACGTGACCCCTACAAATCAATGGGCCCTGAGGTTACCCACTCAAGAGTGTTAAAAGAGACGGCTGACATTGTTGCAAAGCATCTCTCCATAGTCTTTGAGAAGTTGTGGAGATCAGGGGTGGTCCCAGAAGTCTGGAAGAATGCCAATGTCACCCCCATCTACAAGAAGGGCTTAAAGGATTCAGGAAATTATAAGCCCATCAGTCTTACTTTCTTACTTCAGTCCCTGGGAAAGTTATGGAACAAATCCTCCAGGGGACTATCACAAGTCAAATGAAGCACAGATTGGGAAAAGCCAGCACAGATTCACCAAGGGCAAATCATACTTGATAAACTTGATTGCCTTCTACAACAAAGTAACCTACTCTGATGTTGTGGGGCGAGTGATGGACATTGTCTACCTGGACTTTCCCCAAGGTTTTCAGTATGGTTTCCCACAGCCTCTTCCTAGAGAAATTGATTCATTATGGTCTAGGCAAGAGGGCTGTGCATGGGTGGGAAACTGGCTGACAGGGTACACTCCTCAGAGGGTGGTGGTAAATAGCTCTTCCTTCATGAGGTTTGAACAGGCCCACCTCTCAAGCCTGTCCAGGACCATCTGGATGGCACCCTTTCCCTCTGACATGTTGACTGTGTCACACAGCTTGGTGTCATCAGCAAACTTGCTGACGGTGCATTCAATCCCACTGTCCCTGTCTCCAACAAAGATGTCAAATAACCCTGGTCCCAGTACTGACCCCTGAGGAACACCACTCATCACTGGATTCCACTTGGACATTGAACCATTGACTGCAACCCTTTGAGTGCGGCAATCCAGCCAGTTCCTTATCCACTGAGTGGTCTATCCATCAAATCCATACCATTCCAATTTTGAGACCAGCATGTCATGCAGGATAGTGTCAAACACTTTGCATAAGTCCAGGCAGGTGATGTCTGTTGCTCTCCCCTTATCTACCAATGCTGCAGCAACATCATAGAAAGCCAACAAATTTGTCAGGCATGACTTGCCCTTAGTGAAGCCATGTTGGCTGCCACCAATCACCTCCTTATTTTCAATGTTCCTTAGCAGAGATTCCAGGATGATCTACTCAATAATCTTGCCAGGCACAGAGGTGAGACTGACTGGCCTGTAGTTCCCCGAGTCTTCCTTTTTTCCCTTTTTAATAATGGGTGTTATGTTTCCCCGTTCCAGTCAGTGGGAACTTCACCAGACTGCCACAACTTTCCACATATAATGGAAAGTGGCTTAGCAACTTCATCTGCGAGCTGCTTCAGGACCTGTGGATAGATTTCATCAGGTCCCATGAGCTTATGTACCTTCAGGTTCCTTAGATAGTCCTTAATTAAATCACAATTTAATAACAGTCATATAAAGAAAATATTAACAATGCAATATATACATCAAGAGCCATGAAAATGATGTTTTAAAACAAAAAGAATTGAAAAAAAAATTCAGTGTAATTCAGTTTTTTTCATTTTGTGGTGTGATTCTTCCTGTAGACACTGAAGAGAAATCTATGGTTTTTTTGAACCATAAATTCTCTGGTCTCAGTTGTATCTTGTATCAGTATCCTGCAATGTAATCTGGCTGCAGCTGGCTGATTGTGAATTATTCTCCCTGTGGGAGGGAAATCTTTAGTGCTGCTCAGCCCAAGAATATGTTCTGCACACAAAGCCCCTGACCCTGAGACAGACTTCTCTGCCTGAGACAAGGAAAAGAGGGGAATGGTTCTTTGTACATCTTGACACAACTCTTTAGCTTTGTGGATAGATTTTTAGAGCCATAGTGTGTTATAAGGAAATGAAAGTAAGTTGAGAATCAGAGTGAATACCTGTGTCTGATTTCACCCTTCTCACCCACACCGGTGTGGGAGGCTTTGATAAGAGTTTCAATAGCAGGGAGGATGCCAAGAAAGCTCACTACTCTGATACCATCTTATGCACCTCTAAGACTACTTTGTGGTCCAGAGGAGAGTCTATTGCACTTCTGCTCCTCTATGGCCCTTGCAACTGTTTGATGTGTGCAGTCAGACCAATGTACAGGGGTAATATTCACTCTAACACAGAACAGTCAGTGAAAAAGACACAACATCAAATCTTTTCAGTGTTGAGCAAATACTTCAGTGATGCCACAACTTAAGCTAACCTTCTTTCTCAAGATGACAATCGCCCTTGTAAAAATCTGAGTGTGCTTCAGAAAAGTATGTTTGTGAGAAGGAGAGAAAACAGCACATCTAAGAGTCTTTTCTATGTGTTTCTTTGTTTCTTAGCCCCTCACTCTTCAATTGACATGATCAAATTCTCAGCATTATTGTTCTCTTTATTTGTACTTATAACACTGTACGCTGACAGCAAAGTTTATTTCTTAGCTTTATTTCTGAGCTGTATGATGAAAAGAATTTTCTGGAATGTAGAATAAGCCTGGAATGAAAAATTAGAATTTAGTTAGTTAGTTAGTTAGTGTCTGATGTCTATTATTCTATGTTTTCATTGTTATGAGACCTGGAAGGGAAGCTGGCAGAAAAAACTGATTACTTTAGAGAACACTGGTTGAACTCCAGAGAGTCAGCTGGCATGAAAAAAAACCTGAGCTCAGAAAGACACTTCAAAGGTTTTGTAACATTGTTCCTGTTCTTCTGATCCATAAAAGAATCATCAGAAGTCAAAAATTAAGTGATCTGCAGAACACTACCAAGCAAAAAGAGTTGGGTTATGGATTCAATTAGCAAATGTATTATCAAATTACTATTATACCAATGAAATATGAATTAAAAGCCTGCTCATTCTTATCTTAATCTATTGCAGGTAAAAGCGAACTTTAAATCAGCAACATCCTCATGTTTTTAATAGAATTGTCCTTATCTGATTAAGCTTCTCCTTAAGATTAAGCAGATTTATTGACATACATAAAATATCTGTCTCCAGATTAGGGACATCAGGGAGCTAATGATTCACAAAGTTTTTAATTGTACAAAAGGATGGAAATTACCAGGCTGTCTGCTCAGTGTTCCATCCTATCTTAGGACATGACATAACACTGAAAACACCTCGAATTTTCCCACTGATTGCAATAAGCTCTGTCTCAGCCCTTTTAGCAACCCTTATGTAGTCCATAAAAAGGGACGCAAATGAACCATCAGAAAGACAACTTTAGACTTTTTCATAGAAAAAGACTGACTTTAACTGGCTGTGAGTATGCAATCTTGTATGTGGGAAAAAAAAAATAATTGAATAATATATCGGTGCGATCAGTCAGGAGAAAAAAAAGAAAAGAAAAAAAACCAAAACCTTTCAGTTTCAGGTTTTGGTTTGGTTTGGTTTTTAGGGAACACAATTATTAAGTTTTTAAAAGAAAGTAAAAGTGAATGTAAAGATGAAATCTGTCATCTTTAAATCCAGATAGATTTGTCCTTTCCCTTCCTAAGTCTCTCTAGCTGCTACAGAGGATTCTGGCTACTTATCATGAAGGAAACCCTTGTCTGACATACAGCTGCATGTCTGAGTTCTCTTCGAGACAGTAAAGAATAACTCTAGTACAATGTCTTTCGGTAATTTTTGTTAGTTTAAAAATTCTGAGGTGACCTTTTCTTCTGAGATGGCCTCAATCGATATCAGCTCATCTCCTTGTTTATCTGCTAAGAGTAAAGATTGAAATACATTTTTAAAAGAAATATAAAGGTATTGAGTTTGTGGGGAGGGGTTGCATTTCCTATTTCTATTATTTTCTTCAACATTATTACTTTGTCTTTTTTTTATAGAAGCTCTGTAAGACATGCTGAAGCGAGTGCAGAGGAGGGCAACGAAGATGGTGAAGGGCCTGGAAATCAAATCATATGAAGAGCGGTTGAAGGAGCTGGGCCTGTTTAGTATGAGGAAGAGGAGGCTGAGGGGAGACCTCGTTACTCTCTACAACTACTTCAAAGGACACTGTAGAGAAGTTGGTGCTGGTCTCTTCTCACAGGTAATTAATGACAGAACAAGAGGGAATGGTTTCAA
>JAOXJK010000012.1:103106567-103135100 GCA_025774025.1 Xenus cinereus | reverse complement strand
GAACTCCATGAGATCCCTGTCAGCTCTTTTCTCCAGAATGTTGAGGCCCTTCTGGATGGCAGCACAAACCTTTGGCAGCACAACCCTTTGGCATATCGGCCACTCCTCCTAGCTTTGCCATCCACAAACTTGCTGAGAGTACACTCTGCCACATCATCCAGCTCATTAATGAAGATCCTGAAGAGGACTGGACCCAGTATTGACCCCTGGGATACACCATTAGTTACTGGCCTCCAACTAGACTTTGTGCCACTGATCACCACCTCTGGGGCCCACACGCTTGCTCAGTTAGTTTTCAGTCCACCTTGCTGTCTGCTCATCCAGCCATAGTTCTATTTCTTGATGAGGATCTTACAGGAGACAGAGTCAAAAGCCTTCCTGAGACAAGGTATGCAAACTTCATTGCTCTCCCCTCATATTTCATGCCAGTCATTTCCTCATATAAAGCTATCTGGTTGGTCAAGCATGGTTTCCCCTTTGTGAATCCTTGCTGACTACTCTCAATCGCCTTCTTGTCCTTAATGTGCCTGGCAATGGTTTGCAGAATTATTTGTTCCATCACCTTCCCAAGAAATGAGATGAGGCTGACCAGCCTGTAGTTCCCTGGGTCCTCTTTCTTGCCTTTCTATTATACCTTGTAGAAATGAAGCCGATCAAACTGTACTGTCTATTCCATTAATGAAGTTTGAGCCTGCAGGGAAAATGACTTCTAACCTGTGTATAACAGGATCCAAACAGGGGCTTTCTTCCCATGATCAAGTCAATATGAGAAAGAACACAGTTATTCTAGGCCACTTTCACTATGCTGATATCTCTACATCTTATGGTCATATAAAAAAAAGAATTACGAATGAGGGAGGATGATTGCAATAGTAACTATCAAAACATTGGACTCTCTTCTTTTAGTGTGCATGGTGAGATATATATGATGTTATTATAAACATGTTATTATGAATATGGTAGATACCCCACCTCTAGAAACATTCAAGGTCAGGCTGGATTGGGCATTGAGCAACCTAATCTAGTTGAAGATATCCCTGCTCATTGCAGAAGGGTTGGACTAGATGATTGTTAATGGTTCCTTCCAACCCAAACTATTCTATGATTCAGTGATTCTATGTTATCATAAAATGAAACTCAAGTCCTAAACCGAGTTGTTTACACTTGCATAAAAAGATACTTAGCCTGCCCAAGGGAACACAAAGTAAAAAGCTAGCCCAGAAAACTCTCTCTCTTGTTTTAATTGAGGCCCTCTAGACTGAAATCTCTCCCTGATGCCGATCAGTCAGAACTGTTCTCATATGAGAACTAAATGAACACTGAATTTTAGTTGCAATATACCTTTGGAAAAAATACAGCTCTGCTTGCAACCTGCTGTTGTCAGCATAAAACACAGACACTGGAATGAAAACCACTGACCAAACTGATTTGCTTTCCATTTCTTGCATGAAAATTTGCATAAGGAAGTGATGGAAATCCCTGACACCAGCTGTGCTACCAGACTGCATCAAGGTTGTTTCCTACTGTAAAGCAAATGACAAATTAATGTAGCCTTTCAGAGAAGCATACTGAAATACACCTAAAATAAAGGCACCACTTTCTCTAACCTCCCAAGGTGAAACCCTGAAATGAACAAAAAGAGACAGAGTTCTTTGCTTTCTTTTGGTATCTTTATTCACCTCCAGCAAGGATAGAAGCTCACTTGTCATGTGAGAGTGAGCTGGTTACCTTCCAAATACCCTCCTGGGCTTCTTCTGACACACTGTAATTTCACAATTCCAGGTTGTGCCTAAGTGGTATGTTGGAGCTCTGTATTACTTTTCTACCAGAGTTCCAAAGTGATTGCATCTCTTTTGTGGATTTTAACATTATGGATTTTCTATACACCTTCTGAGGGTGCAATTTCCTGTCTGACTATGTCTAGGATGTGTGTCCTAATTGAAGGACTTCCCAGATGGAGAGAGCAAAAAATGCACATCTTATAATCATGTAAACTCAACTTCACAGCTGAGTAGCATTAAACAGTTACTCAAGTATTACCTGTGCAGGCTTTGTCTGGACAGCAAATAGGTTGTTGTTGGCTGCTTGGTTGGTTGGTAAGACTGTTCTTTTCTAGACAGGTCCACCAGCTCTTTATTGGCCTACACACAGATTTGGGTGCTGTGTATATTAACAGCTATTCCCTCATGGGACCATGCAGATGCAAAAAGATTCACCAGTATATGCATATTACAGATTCTGTCTCATTTTTAATGGTTGATTTAGTTTGTCCTATTTTCCATGTCATATCAGAATTTCAGAAACCAGATTTCTGTTGTTGAAACGTATGCCAGAAATCATGACCACAGAGTACAGGAGTACATAGCAGAAGTTGGCGTCTCTAATCCTGGTTATTTCAGGAAATTAGAAAGCTTGGTGCTAGTATGCATAATATGAATAACTCACCTTAGTGCAAAGTTAATTGTTTATATCTTGTGCTTAGAAAATGACATATGGCTGTTGACCTTAACAAGAAATAATATGAAAGGATGCATAACAAAAAAAAAAAAAAAAAGAGAAGTATGGTAATCATATAAGATATGTCTTATTTATATTCTGCATTTAATTCTTCTGCTTCCCTACACTCCATCCTTGTCTTCCCAGAACATACTGAAGAGACTGGCATGTGTTGTATACAGCAGATGGACGTGTCATGACATACACAGATTCTTAGTGCAGTTCTGGCACACACAATTTCTGCTGAATTTGCTAGCTAGCAAGGACTCCAGCAGCAGATGTTTCACAGAAAATGCTGTTCACTGTCATTATATTAAAAATAATTAGGCCAATATGAATCAATGAAACCAAATAACTGAACCAGCCTTAGGTCAAGTTGGATGAATATTTTTAATATGTATTTAAACACTTTTTTGGGTTTTTTTATTAAATGGAAAATAAGTTATTAAAAGGAAGACATTCAGTTCTCGTCCTGAGCCCTCTACTAAGTTGTTTATCCAACAATTTATGGTCTTTGGAAACAGCTGTTGCTGTCCTGGTAGGTTTTGCCCTTGTTGGGATGGCAGTCTCAAGCAAACAGTGTCAGCAAACTCCACTGGTAGATGCAAAGAACTTTTCTCATTGCTGTGTTTTGTCCATTCTGAGGACTTTTTGGTTGGTGTTTTATTTTTTTCTTTTTGATGTAGGCTATCCCTAAGAGATTCAGCTTGGTAAAACTTTTATTCTTTTCTGGGATGCAGTAGAAGTACTACTTTTAAATCTCTATGTTTTTTCTTGACATTGTAAATAGTATCACAAAGATAAAAATAAAGTTTGCTCATATACATACACACCTAAAAATAGCTAGATATTCAAAAAAGTCTTTGATTATCGCATCCTTTCTGCATTCCAACTAGCTGGCCAGTGTGGCACAGAATAAAAAGGCTTCTTTCTTAAAGAGTGCTAAAACATTTTGTTACTGCTAATGTTATTTGAAGGGCAGAAAGAAAGAAATGTGGAGAGACCAGGAAGGAATTGTATCTCTTTCCATCATGTCTTTTCTCCCTACATACTATAACTGCCATCTGGTTTGGTCTCAATAGATTATAACGTTTGTTTGGTAATAGACAAAGGTGACACCTAATGTAAGATTTCATCATCAAATGCAATATACCCTTGTGTGTTTAAACTTGCAATTCATTCCCATTGTAGTTCTTCACTTGCAACGTCAGGTTTTGACCCTGAGTTTGAGTCCATGTTGTGGTTTAACCCCAGCCAGCAACTAGAACCTGCAGCTGTTCATTCACTCCCTCTGACACTGGGTTAGGGAGAAGAGGAAGAAAAGTGAAAAAAACTTGTAGGATGAGATAGACACAGTCTAATAAAACAGTAATGGAAGAGAAAAAAAATATAATTGATGATGATTATGATAATAATAACTATAATGGTAAAAGAATATACAAAATGAGTGATGCAATGCCCGTCCTGAGCACCAATAGCAGATTCCTGCTCCCTGGGCAGCCCCCATTTATATACTGAGCATGACATCTATGGTGCGGAATATTCATTTGGCCAGCTTGTCCTGTCTATGCTCCCTCTCAGCTTCTATGGGAAGCTGAACAAGTCCTTGACTTAGTATAAGCACTACTTAGCAACAACTAAAACAATGTATGTTGCTCTCATACTAAATCCAAAACACAAGAGCTACTAGGAAGAAAATTAACTCTCTCCCAGCTGAAACCAGAACAATCTACTATATTGATAATTGTCCAGATGATTGACAGTCATATAAGATCTTCTTGACAGCAACCAATAGTTCATGGCTCTTCCTTTAAACCTTGAATTTTTTGCAATTTGTTAAAATGTACTAAATGAGACTGCCCTGGTGCTTGTTGAATAATATCTCCTCATTAACTACATACATTTCAGCTTTAATTTCATACTGAATACAAATAGCTCAAAAGTGAACAGAGAAAATGACAAAGCAAGTACCATGAATTTCACAAAAAAAGGAAAGCATCCCAGCATTTCAGCATTAAAATTGCTACTAGTAGCTGTCATTTCTGTAGTTGCTTTGAGGTCTTCCTTTCACTAGTTAATAACATTGCCAGTTTATTACGTGGAGAACTAATTATTGCCTTACAGGAAAAGAGCATTTAGTGGAACTGATATTCTCTTCTGCTCTCCCATGACAGCATTAAGCTTGTAGTTCTTATTGAAAGTTGACCTACTGACCTCACCCATATTTATCCACAGCATGCTGTTACCTTTGTAAAGATCTGCTAGGAAATCTTGTTCTTTATCACGTAAAATAGCAAATGAAAAATCCCATTGCATAGGTTTGTCTTTGTGGAGCTTAATTGTACGTTAATTCTATAAATACAGGTATCTCAGGATTTGATCTGTTATTTTTCTGTTATGTTGAGCATGCTTTGCATCACATATTCTTTCCCTGATAGAATACGTATATTCAATATCTTTCTTTTTTACAGGAGTAAATGGGTAAGAACCAGATCATTGATTCACCTTAGAACACTGATTACAAAAACTAATTTCTGATCTGTACTAACTGCCTCATGTATTTTAGTTCTATACGTCACCTGTGAACACAAATTTGTTCCTTTTTAGATGATTCTCCACTTAAATGATTTGCCAATATTTTGCCTTCTTCACCCATACCTTATGTGAAATTATAAACTGTCATAGTATTAGCTGAATTTTTCTAATATTAAGGTCTGTTCATTTGCCACTGATTACTGGGCTGCTTGAATGTAAAGCTACACAAAAGAAATTGCATTGATTTGCACTAGCAGAATGAGTTACTTCTCACCTAAATTAAGACGGTCATCGAAAACACATTAGCACAAAGACCAAAAGGTGAAAGCAGTTAGTTCTGTAAGACATACTCAAGCAATAATTTGATCTGCAGGCCTAAACTTGACCTGACTGAATGACTGTAGATTTTGAAGAGACAAGAAGAAGAAACCCTATGCAGGCTGGGAAATGGAGGAAATAAAAATTAATTACCCCTTGTTAAAAGCAAACTAATCTTTGCTTAATAGGACATTTTATCACTATCCAGATCACCTTGCTTTGTACTGTATTTATATAGAAAAGCTTTGTGTGCTTTCATTCTCCTTTCTTTTTGCAAAATGAAGAACAGCACCACAGGTGAGGTAACACACTTTGCCAGTTTGCTGCTTACAAATCTTATTCCGTGTCTGGATTGCACAGCAACATTTTAGGCACTGTAGCAATCGTAATAGGAATCGCAGTTGCCACAGCCTTCTAGTGTTAACTGTGTTACCTGGTGTACACTAAACTACTGATGCAGTTCCCTTCCCTAAGAATGTATTCAGAGTTTAAAGAAGGTTTTGTGAAGAAGATTTATGCCTTATGACAAAGTACACCATCTTTTCCTAGGAGTTCTGTAAGCATAACTAAGCACAGAAGCATTAAAGAAAGAAAAATACAGGTAGGTGGCCCCAAGTGTAATAACAGCTACATCTCTCAAGAAATAAATTACCCACATGACATAGCAGACTTTGGGAAATGAATAGGAGAAAATATATATCAGTAAATCAACAGAAGTTCAAACAGCATTATGCTGCATGTCAAGCTGAAAGGAAATTCAGGGTAGTAGCTGATACACTATCCTTTACTCACCTCATTGCCAGCTGGTGCCAAAGTGATCCTTACTTGATTTTAAGTTTAACAGAAAAGTAGTTCATCTTGTGGCAAGAGAAAGACTTAGTGAAAAGGTAAATAATATTAACAATAGGAGGGTGAAGCAGTTTTATTCCTAGCTCTGCAAGAGATTTCCCATGTGGCACTGGACAAATGCTTTAATTGTTCCATATTTCAGTGTGTCTATTAAAATTCCTATCCATGAGCTCTGGATTACTACAAAAAATTAATATTGTCAAGACTGCCAATGTCATCCACAGTTAAGTTCACTTTCAATAAGGACATGTTTATAGCTTTTCTACTTTTTGTTTGTTTGTTTGTTAATTTATTAATTTTGTAATTAAAAGCTTGTAGTTTCTTCATTTGTCATTAACAATTTTCTCAAAAAGTCATTTTGATCAATCTTGAGAATGCCTATTGGAATACAATTTTAATTTGAAAGGTTTTGGCAGTTTTATCTCATGGTGACCAGAGCAATCCTTGATTAATTAGTCTTTTGGGAAGCAATATATACTTGCTATGGTTTTAGACCTTTTACAACCATTATCTTCTCTATAACTTTCAAAAAAATACTATGAATTTCATCACTCTTGCCTGTGGTAAAAATCTTTTTCCAAATAGATATATTTGTAACCTGCAAGAATATTGCCACCTGTTTCCATTTGAAACTAGAACAGTTGCTGCAACTGTTCAACTAAAAGCATAGACAATGGATCTAAACCTCACTATAAGTAACCCAAAGTAATACCACTGATTTTAATATAACTATAGAAATGTTGAATTGCTGGAGATACAGGAAAAAAAATTCATTGATGTAATTCAAAATAGCTGTGCAAAATAGTCCAGAAAACAAAACATTTTCAATTGGAAATATTTTATGAATACCATTGATTTGATATACAAAGATGATTTCAAATGGGAAAAAAACATAAAGAAAAAAATCCTGCTCTCAAGAATTTGTCTTTTGAGTTTTCTCTGCAGAAACGATTTAAAAGTATTAGTGAATGATACCAGCAGACTCAGGAAATTTTTCTTTTGTTTGCTAATATCTACTGCTTATTAAAGAATGTCTGAGACCTCATGAGTTCTTCACTACATCCCTTGATAGTCACATCACATCTGTAAGGACAAAAAAGAGACTGCAATGGTATAATCTGATCAGAAACCAGCTGTGCCAGTTGAGGGTGCATGTTATAGCTACCAATGTTTTGAACTTTGACCTCTAGGTTAGAATCTTACCATATTTGATTCTACGATCTTTCTGAGAAAACACTGAAGATACTCCAACTTTGGCAAAATGGTATTTTCCTCTCACTAAGTGGCCTCAGCATATTAGTTGTATCCCAAAGGGAACGCACTGGCTCCCTGTCAAACATCAAATTGATTTTCAAATTGCTTTGATAGCTTATAAGGCAGTGCAGTCTGAGAAGTGTGTATTTATCAGAATTGCTTTCTCTGCATGAGCCTAGTCTCTCTTTGAGATCATAAAAAGCAAGTAAATTGGCAATTCTGGAATGTACAGTAGGGTAAAAGCTTGGGAACACATATTTAACTGTTTTACAGCTCAAATTTGTAACTGATTCTCTGACCAGGGTCTGTAATGTGGCTTGATCCATTCATATTTATGTAGAATTTCAGATAGATACCTTTAAATTATGAGCGGTATTTCTTTGTGTCTACATCCATGTAAAGATCTAGACTAGAACACAGGAACTTCCCTTGTAACACTCTTTTAAGGGAAAGAATCTGGTTTGAGGACTCCTCATAGCTGAAAAACAATGGACAGGCCGCTGTATGTGCTGCAACTTAAACACTTAAAGTTAACCTACGAGTGTACAGAGGACTTTATATCATGTCAGTAGGAAAGCTATGACAAGCTCATATGCCATACAGAGTTCTTTATATATGTTCAGAACTTTGTATTTGCAGGTGCTGAGCCCAGAGCAAAAGACAACCTGTTCTAAATAATCTCCTTTCTGTACCCTTTGACTCACAGGCTTTATGTCAAAGTCAATAAAGTTACCTCTTAAGCACATTTGAGTTAGGGCCAGAGCAAATAAAAAACATTTCCTGCTTCAAAAAAGACCCAAATAAATGTTGTCTTTATTATTTAATATTGTAGTAGCAGCTGAACACTTGTTCGACTTGACTCCATTGTGCTAGAACCTGTCGGTCATATAATAAATTATAAAATCTAAATTTCTGAGTTTCTGAAAGAATTTCCAAAAGCTAACATCATTTTCCAAGCGTCTTTCTCCCTTTCAAAAGGAAACGATTGTAAGCAGGGGATCTGCCAAGCCTTCTATCAAATCAGCAATTTGCTCTCAGTTTTAACTATGAGAGGACCCCAAATTCTTTCAGCAGTAGTAATGAAATTCTGTGACCAATATTATTTTTCATTCATGTCTATCTATTATGGTCACTGGTATTCAATATATTTTGTCTGTAAAATTTATGTCCATAAATTGAGTAGATTTGGGAAATGATAAGAAGACACTATCCCTGTTTTCCAGCAGACATTTGTGAAATTAAAAGAGCAAGCTTAGACGTGAAGTGCTGATGATGTCTGTTGCCTCGAGGAGTACGGAATGAGATAGAGAGATGTGAAAAAAAAAAACAGAAGTAAAGTTATGTTTGGTTTGGATATGTGTTTAAACTGTTTTCCTGTATTAGGATCCATCTCCAGTTTACTTTAATTTTCATGGTGCTGTTTTTCAGATGACTCCCAGAATATAAAAATGAGATGTATTTGTTCTGTCATTACTAAAACTCATCTTATTTTGTGTGTGTGCATGGTAGAATATACTTCAAGGATTTATACAATTCAATCTAATCTGATAGTTTTACCAGGCTACATTCTGGCATGTACTCTGTTTTAGACTCCTCCCAGCTATGCAAAAGGTTTTGAGGAATACAATTTGCTTGTTTTCTTCTTAATGACATTTGTTTCATGAAAATAAACTGTAAGCTTTGATTATGTATTTTTATAATAGTTAACACAATAAGTTGTTGATCTCAGATGCAGAAGCTCTATAATTATAACAATAAATATTTTTCGACCTTTCAAAATTAAGATCTTGCTGGCAATATAAGATTACTTTTAAATTGTATTCTTTAATTTTAATAACAAATACAAATGTTCATGCTGACATTTTCAATATGACTATCAATCTCCTTCATTAAAATCATTTGAAGTGCTTTGAACTTTATAATGAGACAAGGTGGCTGCAATTTCAATGAAATTAGACTGTATGTTTTCTTAACAAGCTTATTTGAGTTAAGTTAAAAGAAGTGTAAAGAATTTTCTTTCTGCTAAAGAACATAAAAATCAATTAAAATGTCAGAAATGCATTTCAACTAGATGAAAATAGAAATAAGAATTTTTGACAACTTTCTTAAGTAAAAATATGTCAGAAGTTTAAAGGTTTGTTTTCTTCTTTTAACTGAATTTCTTTACAAGTAAAATATTTAAAAATTGTAATTCATATTCTTTGATTATGACCAATATTTTGTCTTTGTGTTCAAAAAGAAAAGGATTTGGCTTGTAGTAAGATATTATATCTGTGGCATACTACCAGTTTTAGATTATAAATACAGAATTTCCCTTTTCTATACATGTATTTCACCCTGAATATGGCAGATGTAGCCCCTGTAGTTGTAATTGGAACCTATTTATTTGTTCAAGACAATTTCAGTCAGTTCCATTTGATACATATATGATGTTATCACATGAGCAGGTTAAACCTAAGTCAGACAAGTTATTATGTAAAGGTGTGCATGTTGACCTGGTGGTCATACAGGTCAAGTATACAGTGAACAAAGTGTAAAAAAAGTCATGTTCACTTACAGTGCTACAAAGAAATTAGTAAACATGATGAACAGACTGAGTCCAGTACTTCAAGCTCATTGTTTGTTTCAGACAAATAATTTAAATGTAACCTCGAAAAGGGCTTCTGTATCCTTTTAAAGATGGTCTTCATAGTGGGTATTCATTAATTCCATTTTTGGAAATTATTTTTTCTTTAAAAAAAAAATAAAATTCTTCAATTAACATTCCTGTTAGTTAGGAACAGCAGCTGCAGCAAGCAAATCAGAATGACTAAATACACACATCTTTTGTAACACACCAGAAAAAAACAGCAAAGTGTTCTGGAGATGTTATTGCTGTACCTATGCAATTAGTTCCACTTAAAATAATTATGCTGTAGCATTTTTATTTTATAAAAGCATAAAAAGCTCTCAGCTGAGATTAGTCCCCTATTTTGATAGAGACTGTGCAAATATATAGACAGAGGAAATTATTCATGCTCCATGGGCATGAACCCAACCTCACAGACAGACAAAAAAATGCAAGAAGTAACAAAAGAACTTGCCTAAGTTTGTAGAAGACCTCTTTAAAAAGGACCTATAGCAATGTTCCAAGCTCCAACATACAGTTTCTTGCCACACTGAGGGGAGACCTTGGGCAATAAGAGGTAACCTGACCCAGTTTCATCCCAGATGAGATGACCAGAACTTTGATAAGGTTGTTAAGAACTACCTCTATGTGCTACAAAAGCAGTAAATCAATGACTCAGCTGGGAATAGGATCCAGATTTACAGACTCACTGTTTTTACCTTCTAAACTATGGTGTGACATTCATGCAAGACAGTGCAAAATAATGTTTTCATTAACATGGATTATAGCCTGTGGGCTCGGAAGTTCATTTCTGTAACCTACTGAGGTATTTGACAAGATCCTTTTTCCCCTTAATGAGCTCTGATTTCCATGAACATTGAAGGTACTCAATATTTTTCAAGAGTGTAACTAGAAAGGTGCTTCTATAGGCTGTAACTTAATATGACATAAATCAGCATCATTCCTATAGAACTGTCCTGATTTATACTTACTGAACTACAGTTTTATAAAAATTCCTAACAAGTTGGTAGATATTTCTTAAAATTAATGAAAACTTGTCATAGTTGAATAACTATAATAAAGTCTGTTTTGGGGAAGAGAGCTTAGTGTGGTCCCCTACATTCTTTATTTATATTCCCAAAATAAAGCTCTCAAAGTTTAAACCTTCATGATGAATATTTAAAATGTATTTAAAACTCTTGTGATAAATTGAAGTAATTAAACTTAAATAGCTTAGAAAGCCCTAAAAAGATAGAATTATGAATAAGAGGAGGTATATCACTTCAGCACCTATTCTTTCAAGAGCATTGAAGCTCATGTGAAAAAATTATGTTGAATTCCTGCATTTTTGCCCCTTGGATGTCACTGTTTTATTGTTTCTTCTCCTTTCTCCATCTACGATAGGACCTTCACCAATGAGACCTAAAAATTTCTTAACAGCAAGATTTAATTTTCTTCTCAAAATATATTTCCCAAGCTGTTCCCTCGTAGATATCAAACACAACAGTACCTTTTGAGATCAGGCAATTTTCTTCAAACCCCAAGCTTTCATGAAGAATTAATTAGTGAAGAATTCTATTTGATCATATCTGTCATCATATGTTTTCAGTAATATTGTAACCCAAATATACATTTTTGACTAGGATTGGTGAATGCTTTGAAATTGGACCTCACTCAGTGTAACATATACTTCTACAGAAGGCCTGAAGAAAAAAGGCTGCAAAAACTTTGATTGCCAAAACATGTATAAGTCATTCTAGAGATTTATAGCTGCTTTTTTAGTGTTTGTTTTGGTTTGTTGGATTTTTTTACTTAAAAAGCCTGTTTAACACATACCACAGAAATAGGTAATGAATAATATGCTGTGGAAAGGACACAAATGGATTTCCTGGAGAAACATTAGGTAAACGCACAGTAAATTAATAGCAACCACCACTTAGCTGAAGAGTTGCTCATTATGGGGAAGATTAACCCTCTGTTCCTTGGCTTGATTTCAGAATTGCAGCACAGAGATTTATAGGAGATCCTGTATGCATGGGCAGAGTCCTACACTCCAAATGTCTTATCCCCAGACTATGATGAAGAGGAAATAAAATCAGTGCAATTTAGAGAGCTCAGAGCTCATGTTAGAAAACATCCCTGGAGCACAGGCAAAGGTGGAAGAACCACCAGTGCCTCCACTGAAGGGCAGTTCCTCAGCCCCATTGTCTGTTTAACAAAGCACTCAGAGGGCTGGTCCAGCACAGCCTGCTTTTCTGAACTTCTGAATCCCACAGTCCAGAGAAAGAAGAATAGGATGGAGGAGGGAAGCTAAGTCTTGTTTTAGCTGTTCTGACTATTCTTGAGTACTAAAAGATGAATTTTGTTTTTTCTTATTGATTTTTTAAAGTTTTTTCAAAAAGTTCCTCAACTATTGATTTAATTTTCTTAAAGCTACAACTGAAAATGGTCTTGAAAGGAACACAAAAAGCCAAGAAATATTAATTTTTCCAATACATTTTGGTTAAAAAAACACATTTTGTTTTATTTATGTTGTTTTGTTTTTTCTTTTTTGGGCAGATAAATCCAGCTCTAGATGATACACAATCCCACTTTTCCCATTTTCTCACAGCTCCGTTTTGACAAGTGTCAAAACACTTCTGTCCATCATTTCCTAATGACACCAAACAGCACAAGCTATAGGTTTCAAGTTACAATAGTAACATAAAATATGCCAACATAAAGATTGTCAGAAAAATATTATGCAGCTAGCACTGCAATTACAAACAAGTCTGTTTCCATAAACAGATTTACCTAGCCTAAGAAGGGTTAAAATACAGGCAGGGTTTAATTAATGTAGGAAATTGTTTCAAAGGATCTGGAAGTGAATAAACCTTTTAAAATACCCAGGTTATTAATAAATATGCTACTTTATAATTATTATTATCTCTCCGAGATTCAATCTTTCCCTGTCTGGGATCCACAGTGATAAAAGGCTTAGCAAGAAGAGTCACCAGCTTTCCTTTTGCATTGCTATACTATTTCAGTGTTTCTTGATCACATGTTTATAGGCTCAAAAACAGCACCTCAGTGTGAGATGGGGTTTAGAAAGGGATATAAGGAATCAGGATAGGTCAGTGAGAGGACATTACAAGACATTGAGAAGACTCTAATTTTACNNNNCCCCTGCCTGAGGATGCCGTCCCAGAACAACAGCGCCTGCTGGATCTAGGGGAATACCTCTCGTGTTTTACACCCTGTGTGTTTAATGCTCTGGAATTCCTCTTACTGAAGGGTTGTACATTTTGTTCTGTACCTGTTAATCTGAACTAGAGAAGTCTTACTGAGCCATTCCACCATCTGAATATGAAATGTATACTTCTGAGGGAGTGCTCCCAGTGTAATTACGTATTTTGCAGCAAAAGATACGTGAAGTAGAAATATAATATTAGTAATCTTACATATAACTATTTTAGATTGCAGAAAAGTACTATATTGATACTCCTCAGAAAATGTTTCAAAAATAGTGCAGTATATTTATATTTAGAGAGATAACTATCTGGACTTTTTTACTGCTTTACAATAGCTATCTCTCTAAATATTTCAATCAAATTCCATTTTACAAAATAAAAGAAAATTAATTGCTCTCCAATTTAAAAGAAAATGTCTCTAGGCATTGTTTTTGTGCCCCTCCTCTTGAGAGAAATCATTAAAGTCCCAAGAAATACTCATTTGTTATAATTGTCTATAATTAAAGTATAAAAATAGCTAAACATACACCATTACCACAAAAACAAGAAAACATTGAATTTTAGACACTGAACAACATGGATGAGTAGGAGAAAATCTGGTATAAATTTTTAATTTATTTTCAGTAAATCTCATGTGCTTTGTAGAAGTGTTAAAATGGATTAGTAGTATACTAAATAATTCTTTGAAAATCTTCAATAACAGATATTCAAGTTCTTTCTTCTCCTATAAAAATAAAACTACAAAAATATCACAAAATGTTGTTTCCGGTGTCAACAATTATTATACTAAAAAACAATCAAGGAAAGAAAGAAACAGAAAGATAACATAGCTGCACTTTCTCGGTTTAGTCAAAATTTTGTCTACACCTCTGAAGAGACATTAGGGATACTTACATAAATAGGAAGAACACGAACAATTTTTGTTGTAAGGGACTTAGTCCTCAGAAAATACTACATGAATCATCCCTAACAATATACGATTATTACTTTTTCCATTCTTAGCTGGACATCATCTGCTCATTAATTCAGATTAACAAATGGGAGTTCGTGGCGTTACGTTTGAGGGTGACATATCTAGGACATTTTTGAAAACCATAGTATTAACAACAGTGTAAGCATATGTTAAGTGCTAAGAAGGTTGAACTTCCCCATCTCAGAGATAGCACAGGTCATAAATCTGCCTAGACAAATAATGAAAAGTAAGATTTTTCTCTAGATATGTACACTCATTTTTATTTTCTTTATCCCATCACAAAATACGGAAATATTTGATGACAAAAAACAAAAGAAGCAACTCTAGTTTCATGTAATCTGGCAAAAAAACCTCCTTTTAATTTTATTTGCGCTGGCTTCTGTGAAAGATATAATAAGTTAATATATAATATAATTTATTACAAATATTATACAGTAGCTACATCAAGTACATTAAAATATAGCCACAATACATGTTCCATTTCTTGGCTTGGGTTTTAAATGCATTCTGAAATCTTAAAATGTAGTTGGCCTTCTCCTTATCATAGCAGCAGATGTTTTTCAAATGTCTTGCAGACTACTGCATCCATAGTCCTGAGTAAACAACTTTGGTTTCTGATGCAAATTCTGGGGAAGGTAAATTGGCTTGAAATAGAAGAAACAAAGGCCAGTCTCCTTAATCAAAGAATAATCTGCTGTGGAAAAATACCTGTAAACAGAGGAAAAACCTAAACAAAATTAAAAACCAGGTTAGATCAGGTTAAAAAATAGATACCTAAGCACACTGGACACCCCTAAGTCCATGGGCCTGCCAGGATGAGCCCACGAGGGCTGAGGGAGCTGGTTTTTGTCATTTCATAGCCACTTTCAATAAGTTGTAAAAGATCGTGGTGAGTGGGAGAGCATCCTAATAAATCAATGGTCAAGGATATTATTTGAGTTTTGAAATGCCTAAAAAAATGCCCATTTTAGCTTATCCAGTGGGCTTTATTAATATATTTAACAACATATGAGATCTCGCTTATGTTATCATTCTGTTTTTGTGGGTTTTTTTAATACATACTTATAGTTTAGATAGGCTGGATATCTAAATTTAAATTGTTTCTGAAGATCCATAGATCCTGGAAGTTAGTGTGGATTTCATAAAGCCATGTAAATTTATACCAGCTAAGACAATAGCCCATTATTAAAACCCTGCTTTCCTCATGTCTCCATATCCTGCTGCGTGAGGAAGGTTAACTTGTCATTGTCTGGATCATTAACTTTTTGGAGAGAGATTTTTGAATGCTCTCATACATAAATTTACATGGCAAGATGAACTTCTTAACTCCATAACTAGACATTTCAGAATCTCCCAAGGATAGCATTCGGAAATCAGCATTTTCATTAGCAGATATTTTTTCAGAATGTACTTTCTAAATGCCACTGGAATACTATTACTGTGGTACAGAGATGATGGATGCATGAGGTAAATAGAGAAGGAAATTTCTCTTTGTTTTCTTCATGAAAAGGTTCATATTCCCTGAAGAAAAATTTGTTTAACATTCATAGAGCAACAATTTGATAAGATGGCTATCAGGTTACAAATAACTTAGTATTTTTTTTAGTCATTTTTGAAAGACAAGTGTAATGAAGGGAAGAATAAAGTCCTACCATGTCTATTTTGTTTGCATTCAAATAATGTTATCGAAACTCAATGCAGCTGCATACCATCATAAATTTTGCACAGGTATCTGGTATTTCACCTACTTTATCTTACTGTTGTCTGCTGTCTTATAAATTCTAACAGTGCGATGCATATGCATCTACACACACCAGCTTTTTGACAACAATTAAAATTGGCATGCAGAAGCATTCTGAGATTAAATCTTATAATTGACAGACTAAGACATTAGCCAAAGGGGTATACGTTTGGGTAATCCCTGGGCTGGAACACTGCTGGTCTGTCAGCCTCTAAAATTATTGGCAATCTCATAGCCCGTATCTAGCAGCTGAGAGGAAGCTGTGCCAACTGGTGGCAGACTTCAATGGGTTTAGAAAAGCCGTCAGTGTAATTGTCATCTTTAACACTGAAAAGTGCTTAGATGCCATTGTAATAAGTGTGATAGAAACTGTGTAAATAGAAAAGAGCCAGCAGAGACTTGGAAAAGGGATTCTGCATTTACTATCCCCCACTGCTTTGAACTGCCTGCAAGCAGAAAGTTTAAAACAACAGACAAGTTACACTTTCTATCAAGTCCAAAGCATTATGAGAATCGTGGTGGTGGAATTGCTTTGATTCCTTTTGCTACACTACATCATGTAACAGTGAGGAGGCCAAAAGGTGGCAGAAGTTCCCTGGGTCAGCTGGCTGCAGGATGGGACTCTCTCCCTGTTCTTCGTGCTGGGAGAGCCAAGAAGCGAAGGGGACAGATAAACCCTTATTGGAGTGTTTTGTGCTATTGGTATCTTTCTATAATCTGGGGAGGACAAAAGCCCCTCATATTCTCAATGTTTTAGATACTTCAGTAAAAAGGGCTTCAAACAAGCACAGAAGTATTAAAGCTATTCAAGCCATGCTGCATAATGTGAGGCTGATAAGTTTTTTTAGTTGGTTTTTTTTTTTTTTTTAAAAACAACAAACAAACCAATCAATCAACCAGACAGACACCTCTATGGCTTTTTCATTGTACCAGGATGGTTGCGTGTTGATAGATGGAAAATAATTGCTTAACCATCTCCCAAAAGCCTGTAAGTGGTAAGGCATGATACCAAAAAAAGTCTGGATAATTATGAGCTCATTTCATCGTTCAGTGTCCTAGTACTAAATAGAAAAAGTACAAGGGAGAACTGTGAAAGATTTTCTGCAACAAAGTATCTGGAAGAAGTTGTCCTTGGGATTAACTATTTATTTAAAACAGCCAAATTGGAAACACAAGAGCACTAATTCTGAGTTGTTGATAAATTGCTTTCCTTTTTTTTTTCTAAATGATATAACATACACGCACACACTTGTACACACACAGAGGAATACTATTATCTGTCAAACAGAATTATGTATAATGCTTGTCAGTCTCGCTTGCCCTAGTGCTTTACAAGCAGAGAAGCAAACTCAATCAGTTGCATGGGATGTCATTTTAGGGAAAATATTACCTGTTGCTTGGTTTATAGTGTGGGAATTTTTTCAAGCTGAGAGATGGGATTTCATTTACTGCGTATAGCATAATGATCAGCATAAATATGCTAAATGCAATTGAATTAACTTTTTTTTTTTAATATTTTAAAGTTTTGTCTACAGCCCACTGAAAATAACAGTTCAAGGGAATTTTATATATATTCTCCTTAGTGCACGTTTTAACTAAGGATTATGGTCCCATGTCAGTAAAGATAATTAGGCACCTGCTATGATACTGTTGGCCTATATGCACCCAGTCCTCATTCAAGTGTTGCACATCTGTTGCAAACCTAACCTTGAAAAGCATTTGAGTCTTCTGTATGACATTTCCTGAGGTACCTGCTGCCCTTCTTCCAGACAAGCTCAGCATTTGTCTCTCAGGCTCAGGAAGGGGTTTGTTCTTACAAGTGGGTCCTCTTCTGTCTCCTGAATCTGGCTCTACCCAAACTGCAGCGGAAGCCAGTATTGCCTTTCTCAGAGACCTGTTCAAAGAAAGAGCCATGGTTTAATGGAAGAGGTCAGTATTTAAAGTCTGTTCAGCCCAAATGAATAGAGAGCTGTGCTGAACTTGCTGCTAAAGCAGTTCAAATAGGCTCTAGAAAAGTGTCATAAACATCAAGGCAAAGGGACCCAAACAGCTGGAAAAAGCGTCCTCGGATTGAAACTAGGTGTTTCCATGAAGCGATGTTAGAGATTTCTTGGAGCAGAATGCGAATGAGGCAAGGGTGATCTCAAGGTGGGGCTCCTCTGTCTGAGGAACTACAGGGCTGTGTTTGTGTAGACCCATCCCTCATGCTGGCCCCTTGTCCCTTGTTCCCCACACCTCTGCATGAGAGCCTGCCAGCGTGTTGGTGCAGTTCAGGTGATGACACAGTTTGACAACCTGGCTGTGAGACAGTGCTGACAAGCACCATCTTTTCATGGAGTCAGGAAATTCCAGCTGGCATTTGAGCCTAGAGGAAGATCCCACAGGTGTTAAATCTGCACACAGTCTTTGTCTTTAAGCAGCTGAATATGCTGAAATGATCCTCAGAATACAGATCAGAAGATGGGTTTTTCCTTTCCTAACCTGTAAATTAGGGTAGGACTGTTCTGGTTATTATTTAAGAAAAATGACAAAGAAAAGTACATTTTCTTATTAGCTTCCTGTACAATAGTCTGTCTTCACTAAAATTCCTAATAAATTAATTAGAAATTCACATTATTGAAATAAAAAGAATAATAATAAAGTGTGCCTTATAGTATTTTCTGCTCTGTTAAGAACATTTGGAACACAGGCATGACTTCAGCACAGGGCATACCCTGACCTGCTACTAAGATTACAGATATCAGCAGAGTCTTTTTAGAGCTGTTTGATAAGAGAAGTGAAGCTTTTTGTTCATACTCATAATGTTCTGCCGTGTATTTACACAATAAATGGAGATGAATCAATGCATTATTAAAACATCTTATTCATAAAATAACAATTCAGAGGCATCTGCTTATGGATCCTCATTTAGTAAATAGGATGCACTCTTTGGTTACTTGTGGAGATATAGCACATGTGAAATAACACCAGTGGTGTTCCCATGTTTTACTGGCTTACGTAATAGGATATAATTTGTTGATGCATTACACTGAAATGATTCTAATGCAACCCCAAGTAAACATGTTCCTTTCTGAGTTTCTCTAAGATTCTCCCCACTCTTCTCTTCTCCAGGCTGAACAACCTCTCAGCCTGTCCTCACAGGAGAGGGGCTCCAGCCCTCTGTAGAATTCTATGGACAATATTTTCTGCTAAAGATCTGATCAGCTGAAAAAGTGCCATAGAAAGGATGTAATTTTTCAGTGCATTTTATCATATTAGTCTATCACACTTTTCCCTTTTTATAATGGAGGATAGAGTCCTTTCCTTTAGGTGATTCTTTTAAGGAAAAAAAATCCCCACATATAATTTAAATAATATAGATAGTAGTAATAATATTGCTTTTATTGATCTTCTGGGATGCTCCAAATGCTTCTTATCCTTTCAGACAAAGATCTAAACTTCCTCCATTTCTTTAATAGAAACCTGTAGCCAAATATGTATGAAGGAATACCTTAATACCCTATACTATTATAAATCTAGAATGCTACTTGCCTTTCCACAGTTCTATTAATAACTAGTAATACATTTGGAATTTTAAGGAAAAAAAAAAAACACTTAAATGCATATAAATGGACTTGAGTGGTTAATATTGTTCATGGTGAAGTCTTCAGGTTTATGAGTGCAAAAGACTAAATCATTCTAGAAGGATTCTGAACAACAACAAAAAAACAACAACAACAACAAAAATTCGTTTTGAAAGCATAAAAAGTGATCTTCACTTGGGCATTTCACTGGTTTATGCACGTTTGAAAAATACCTCTATAATATCTTCAGAATTCATGTTCAATCCCTAAATTCGTTGCTGAATTTCTGTTCTGGTGAAATTCTTACTAATATCAGTCTTTTGATTCACTCAAGAAAGCCTTCATCTGTTCACAGTTGTCTTCACTTGACTATACCAGCAGCATAATGAAGTATGTGTCCTTGTGTGTTCTGAATGATGGAATCAACTTTCTTCACAAACAAAAGGTGTATCACAAATGGATAAAATACCCTGGATTAGAAAGATCAGTTATCTCCTCTGAATTCCTAATACCAAAACCTCCTTTTTATCCATTTCTCATAACACATATAGTATAAACACAGTCTTGAAAGAGTAAATCAAAATACCTGCATCCAAAGAGTGTAGAAGAGGACTGGTTCAGTTGTTTTTGTAATTTTTTTCATTTACTTCCTTTTGAGCAGTGGCTATCAAGCTTTTCTCTTTGTAAGATATGCCTTTAAGTAAGTAAATGGCTGAATTAAACATATGTTGAGGACCCAGACTTTTCTAAGGTGTACTCTCAGAGTGATCATAAGTAATATTTCCCTTTGCAAACTGAAAGAAAATCCTAAGAGAAAAAATATCTATAATAATTTCATAATCAGAAAGTATGCCAAACAACATAAGCAAGAAAAAAAAGATTAAGTTTTTCCTGGAATTCAGTTTGTTTTGTAAACCCTGCTGAGTTTCACACTGGGTAGAAAGAAAGGGGTAAAATAACTTAAAAGAGTCAGATGACTCAACGTGGCTTAGTATTTAATGAAGATAATAATAAAAGAAAAAAATTTGAAAAGAAAATTGGAAGATCAATTTTCTGTGAGCAATAAATTGCAATGGCTTTTTGAAGTATAAACTCAGAGCAGAAAGAATAATAAATAACAATGGCATCTAGATTAATAAGAACAGTGATAAGCCAAAATGATTATAGTATTTTGAAAATTGGTTTCCGGCACTTTCTTCCCTTTATATGTTAGAATAAAAACCTATAATTTTTTTCCAATAGACTAGAAAACAACAATTTTCAGACATTTGACACTAGACTGCTTGATAAAAAGAACAAACCCATTCTAAATGTGGATGACAAGTTACATGACTGCATTTTATAATTCTGGGGTTTGTTTTTTTTTGTTACATACATAGATATGTATGTACCATATATAATTGGGTGAAAAAAACCTCTTATGCAGAGAGAGAATAAAGTTAAATTCTTGTTGTTGTTGTTGTAATTATTATTGTTCAAAGGAACTAATGAAAAGGTAGTAAATTATACAAAATGCTTTTAAAAAAATCTCTCTTGAATGGTTGAATGTTGACCTATGCTGGATCCTTTTCTCTCTCTCTTTTTTTTTTTTTAATACAATGCAGTCAGACATTACAGCTACCAATGGACCTTGTTAATGAGCATCTTTCTTCTAATCTTAGTGGTAATTAGGGGCTACAGCCCTCACTTCAGGAAAACTGCAAGCATATAATTAAATCTGTTAAAGTGGAAACTCACGGTGAAATTAAGTAAATAAATGACAGTTCTGTTAAATCATAAAAGATTGCTGAATCTCTTGTGCTAGGCTTCATTTGCACTGTAAAGTAAGTCTGTTTTGAAGTTACCAAATCTGACTTCAAACACATCATGACTCCATATCAGCTGAGAGGATTATGTATCATTCCTATACTTCTTTGCTATTAATTCCATTTCCACACAAATAAAACATAGTTTGGACAAGTTGTGATAATCTATCAGTTTTCTCATGAGTAAATGAAGAATGTGGGCTTTCTTGAAGTCTGTGCCAAATAGAGTAGTATAGTTACAGCTGTAGAAATTCAAAAAGGCAAATCATATGGAAAGAACAATCTGCCTGATCTTTTGGGGAGTAATGAACTGTTGCAAGTATAGTTTAATTTGAACTCGTTTGTTTCCTGTCTGATGTTTCAGGAAGACACTAATGTGGACAATAATTAATCACGTTTTTTATTACCCCCATTCAGGTTGCTTTGCTCTGTGTATTGTCTTCATTATCCTATGATTATTACATATTGGCTACTTTAATCACATAGGTTAGAATTAATCTTCCTTAAATTTAGTTTCCAGAAATTTTATTGTGATGAAGACCATAGTGATTTGCTGAGTTGAATAAATACATTGTCCTGTATTTCCATCATTCAGGATGAAAGAGCCTTCTATAAGTGGCTTAGAAGCTGGACCAGTTGAATGCCTAGGGTACTTCAAAAGAAATCAGATTTCCTAATGTTTAGAGTGTGCAATTTGATAGAAATAAACGGTTTATTTGCTCAATGGACATACTTTTAATGAAAACAATGATCCTGAGAAATTTACAGATTGTTTGTTGAGACTTTGGCAAGAATACTATCTTTGCAAAAGGGTGATGGGGAAGGTGAGAGGGACAGACTGCTGAGCTGACTCCTACATTTCACATATAGAGTCCCAGGGTCTCAAAGGTCTGCAGAAGAGTGAAGAGGGTTCTCAAACTCCAGGTACCATAGGAGAAAGACACCTGCAACTACTGTATCAAAGGTCACTTTATAAGTTTAGAGAAAGTCTGTTTAACTTGTAGATTTTCATAGGATTGATTTTTTACTTCAGCCAGCCTTGAGGATACCACATATGATAGAGTTTCCTATTGTCAGGGCTATGATGCTCTGAGGTATTTCCCAGATGTTAGTGTGTGGGAAAATCCCTACATTTTTATTGAGTAATGAAAGGAGTGTTATATGAAGTGGCAGGCATATTCTAAGACTGAATCTTTATGGGGAAGACTGATTTTATTTCAGGTTCAGCTGGAGAGCCATTAACTTCAAATTACCAAACATTTTCTAAGATTTTTAGATGACATATTGTCGTTTAGTTACAAGGTATTCTTTCAGGACATTTGAACTGAATGGAAGATATGTATCCTACAGCCTCTGAAGAGTTAAAAAATTACATGTTATTCTCTTGAATTTTCGCTATCTCAATGTAGAATTTAATAAATGCATGCAATCCACCTAAGAGGTTACTTTGCAAATACCAATATAGTATAAAAATACAGGAACTTCAACAAAAGCACTTTAAATAATTAGTCAAAGGTCACCTAAAAACCAGGAATACCCAGAACTGAAAATCAAATCTGCTCACAAACCTGTCTTTCCTTTTCTAAGGAAAAAGATTTTCTTCTGATGTCCTTTCCTAGGAAAGTAATACACTCCTCATTAATTTTAAATAAAAAATAAAAGCTCTATGTCCCTTCACTGTGGTACAAAAGAAAATATTAATAAAATACAATCTAGAAAGTGTACATAACTTCAGAAGTAATGCTTCAGCCACAAGGCTTTCCTTGAGCTGTAGCAAAATATTGAACAACTTTAGATTAGTGTTCCTCCTAATCTTTTAATTTCCTTTTATATTTTCCCTGGACTTTTTAAAATTCCGAATTCAAAGGTGTTGGGGACTTGGTCTCTTGAGTCCAACAAAGAGTTACAATTCATTTAATAATACTATGCCTCTAGCTTTCTATTCAAAAACAATTTTAGTTTACATTTAAGGGTTCCTACCAATAAACCGCATCCATCTGATCTTCTCAGATTTTATTCATTCACCCCCTAGAAAAAGAAAATAAGCATATGCTGAACTTTGAAATAAACTCAGTGTTTGCTTGCTTGTTTGATTTGGTTTTTGGGGGTGAACAGGATTGTGGAAGAAGCAGAGACCAGGAGAAGGAATGGAAGAAGCAGGAACACTGCCTGCCTGGCAGTTGGGGGTTGCAGGGGCGTGTCGGTTGGGAAAGAAGATACATTAGTACTATATAAGCGGCCTGTTGGTTGTAATAAACGATTCTGGTTGCATCACCGACCAGGGTCCGTGCCTTCATACGCTACAGTTTTTTGAGTCCTTTTTGATTGCTTGCTTTTGTTTCCAGTGAAATTGATACGAAGGTGCTTTGTTGGCATACAGTCATAGACGAACTGCTACAGTGGACACAAGATTTCAGCTCCTATTAAAAAAAAATGTTAAAATAATTGTTTTACACCTAACTCTATTTGGAAAAAAAAGTCAATGAAAATTAAATATAATGGAAAACCAGAAAAGATTGCATAATTATGACCTATTCAACTGTATTGACCCCCCACCATGGTGTCATTTTTCTGTAGGTTTTTGAAATATTCCCATATGGATTAGTATTTTCTTTCTGAAGGCCAGATCTATGTTACCTTCAGGACTGTGCTTGCGGCTGAATTTAAATTCTGTCCACCCACACTGGCTGGACGGAAATAATGGTTAAGAGAAAAAATTAGGGAAAATTTTGAGGCACAGAGTACAAAACACAGAAAGATAATTTTATATAAAACCAAACACAACTTATTTTTAAGTCTGGCTACATGAGTTGTACCTCATCCCCATGGTTCAGTCATTATGCAGCTATTATGTCTTGCAACCTACATTACAGGATATTTGTCTTAACTAACAACTGATGACAAATCACCTTTTTTTCCTAAAATCTGTGTTAACGAAGTCCTGAATTACTCTTACAAGGTTTGATGCTTTGCCAATTTTGTATGACTTGAAGACTCTAAACAACACAGCATTTTAATCACAACATAAAGAATGAGAAGAAGGCAAAGTAGCATCTCTATAAAGACTCGGAATCTCTAAAATATCTAGACAAAATTGAGGTAGTGTTGATGCATAATCTGACTCCCAGAATAACCTCTGTCAAAGAGACTAGATCACTTTGCCTGGTTTAAACTATATTTTCCCCTTGGAGACTGAAACTTGGATTAAGAAAAAAATAGGTATTAATTGTATGTACATCATTTATTTGTCTGTCAGATTGGGAATCCTGAGTTCTAATGTATGCTAGTCATGCTGAAAGTAAAATTTACCTATTTTTTTTGTAAACACAGGTTATTTCCACAGAGAAAGATGCACATACTCCTCTTGGTCTCTAATGAAGCACTACTATATAAAAAAGCCAGGAAGCAAGCCTGTACTGAAAAACCATTAGCTCTCTCCTTGCCCCTGTTGTGCACCTCAAAGTAAAATCTAGGCATGAACCAAAGGACAAGACCACTCTTGTCTCCTTGTTTCCCTGAAGGCCTTGTGTGTACATAGTCAAAGTTTTGGGGTTTTTTTAGTGCTACTAACATGGGAAGTCACTGAACCAGATACTGCCATTTGGATCACAGTTTCTTTACTACTAAGTGCAACAGGGACTCAGCCATGACTGGCCTTCTAGGTGCTATAATAATAACAATAAATTTAAAAGTACATTTATAAAATTGAAATTTATCTCCACATATGTATCACACAATAACTGCTGCTGCCAACTACACACATAATTGCACATGATTTGAGAGCAGAAAGTTAAAACTAATGCCATATGCAGATTAAAACCCTTGATTCTGCAAGTGCAACACATCCTTTTTTCTTGAAAAGAAAAAAAAATTACTGTGTGCTCAAGTTTAATACAGTGGTGCCAACTGGTTGAGTCTGCAAATAAGAATATAAAGAGTTTTCCAAATTATTTTTTTTTTATAATGAAAATTATCACGTAATCAGAACAAACAGAATTTTAATAATAATAGGGAATAGAAGGGTAGAAATGGTCTGCCTGGGACAGGCATATCAAAAAAGACAAGCTGCTTAGGCTGTGATTTATGGTAATCTTTCTCATTCTCTCATCTAGTCTTAGAAATAATATGTTTGAGGTAAATATGATCATCCAGAGAATCAGAACATGAGGACTAAAAAAAGCAAAGTTTGAGATCAGGTTAGGGAAGCTAAAGCCCAGACAGAGTTAAATCTCACCATGGACATCAAGGGCACAGAAGAAAATATTCTACAAGTATGTCAGTGACAAAAGGAAGACTACAGAAAATGTAGGCCCTCTCCGGAAGGAAATAGGAGACCTGCTCACCTGGGATATGGAGAAGGCTGAAGTACTCAATGACTTTTTTTGCCTCAGTCTTTACCAGCAAGTGCTCTAGCCACACCACCGAAGTTGCAGAAGGCAAAGGCAGGGACTAGGAGAATGAAGAACTACCCAATGTAGGAGAAGATCATGTTTGAGACCATCTAAGGAACATAAAGGTGCACAAGTCCATGGGACCTGATGAGATACATCTGTGGGTCCTGCAGGAGCCAGTGAATGAAGTTGCCAAGCCACTGCCCATCATATTTGAGACATTGTTGCAGTCCAGTTGTTGCAGTCCAGTGTAGCAGTCTAGTCCTTTCCAACTCCAACCATTCTATGATTCTATATGAAAAAAAAAAGGGAGAAAATATTCTTTCAATTAAACTGTATTATAAAAACATGGCAATAAAATTAATAAAAAAAAAAAAGAAAAAAACCCAAGAAGAATTTTAACAGAAAAATGCTGAACATGCTGAAGATAAAACTCTAAATTTGGGTTTAGTTTCATCACAAGCCAACCTCAAGTTTTAGAAGTCTGACCTAGTGAAGAAAATCTGTAGTAACTCAGAAAGACAGACAGGTGAAATAGAAGTATATAGAATGATCTCTTCAACTTTACTAGAATATTTGCAATAGTGGTTATTATGGTTTTGTTAGAGAGCTGTGCTCCCTGCCTAGACTGAATTCCTTACAACGAATAGAAGAAGGAAAAGCAGCAGGCAGAAATCCTCCAAAGAGGTAAATATACTACTGAAAATTTAGTAATGAGAGAAAACAAGTAGACTTTTCAGATTTAGTGTAATTAGTTCTTCTATAGATACAGTGATGGTACAGAGAGCAAATTTTGGGTGGCGCAGCTTCTTTGGTTGATATTAGAAGCCATTTCAGACATTCATGAGGATCTCAGTGGTAAGGACACTGAACGCTGACAACAAAGTTGGCATCATCAAGTTCCACATTCATTTTTTGTCTGTGATTTCTGTATTAGATTTCATCAGTCTCCAAGTCAGAAGGTTTTTTATTGTTTTTTCCCCCCTCTAATCATCAGATATATATATGCCACCAGGCATAAGAAATTCAAGCTGTGTATTTTCTAATTTTTAAAACATTCCAAAGACCATGCAGTAAACACGTAGTTGACAGTTTTGCCAAATATTATTCAAGCAGAACACAATAGTTTTTTAATAACTATGTTGCTTTTTAAGTTGATGCATTAAAAAAAAAAGAAGAAAGCCTTCTTTGCTTTAGGAAATAACATATGTACCTAAAAACTGCTTAAACTGACAAAAATTGTGGGGAAGGAGAGGAAATAATACATGACAGTTTATTCCTCAAATAGGTATATTAGCTATTACATGGTAATTTTAGAGGTGCCAATGAAGATATCTTTAGAGCAATAGCTACTACTGTTTACAAGTGTCAGATGTTATTTATTGGAAGCCAAGAGAGAAAAAAATCCAACAAAACACACCTACCACCCACCCACCCCTTGGCAAAGAACCCCTTTCTCTGCCCTCATTATTTGTAATGGTGCATAGTCAAAAAAAGAAACACTCCAAAATAGACAATTTCAATAGAAGCTGGTATTTTATATGAGAAGTGAACATTGACAAGCCTTCCATCAAAGTAATTAAAAAATTGTAAATAAATTACTGGAATTTGCTCAGCTTTTCTCTAGGTTAGTGATGTTGCTACTTGGTTCTCATGTTCAGAATTTGATGCTAACGATTTATTGCCAACATGAATTTGGAAGCTAGTCTATGAAATCAATGCCTTTATAAATGGCTGGAAAGGCATTTCAATGAATGCCAAGTTAGAGATAATTATTTTATTTCTTTGAAATCCCAGATAATTTTCCAGAATTCTGTTAAACTTGGAATATGACACTTCTACAATCTAGCAGCTACATTCTAAATATAACACATGCTTGTATTATGCACTATTTTAAGATATTCTTGGGTCAAATTGTACAATAAATTAATTGATATAAGACTGATTAATATGTTCCACCTGCTTAGATGGGTCAGAAAAAAAAAAGAAAAAAAAAGGGGATTTTACGGAATACTTTTAATTCAAGAGCTAATTTAAAATAAACTTATTCTGTTCCATATGAAGCAGAAAAATATTATTTAGCCTGTTTTACAGATAGAAAATCAATCAATAACGTCTCAAAGTCAATAGCACTCCACTAGAGGCTTGAAAGTTGACTTGTATGAGATTTTACTCTAAAACTGGCAATTAAATACAGTAGGACATAGAACATACATAAAACGTAAAATCCTGGAACAACTAATTCTGCAAACCATTTCCAGGCACATGAAGGACAAGGTGATTGAGAGTAATCAGCAAGGATTCACAAAGGGGAAGCCACGCTTGACCAGCCTGGAAGCCTTCAACAAAGAAATGATTGGTTGAGTATATGAGAGGAGAGCAGTGGATATTGCACACCTTGTCTCAGGAAGCCTTTTGTCTCTGTCTCCCATAAGATCCTCACAGAGAAGGTGATGGAGTATGGCTGGGTGATCAGACAGCTTGGTGGATTGAAAACTGGCTGAGCATCTGAGCCCGGAGTGTGGTGATCAGTGGCACAAAGTCTAGCTGGAGGCCAGTAACTAGTGGTGTATCCCAGGGGTCAATACTGGGTCCAGTCCTCTTCAGGATCTTCATTAATGGTTTGGGTGATGTGGCAGAGTGTACTCTCAGCAAGTTTGTGGATGACACAAAACTAGGAGGAGTGGCTGATATGCCAAAGGTTTGTGCTGCCATCCAGAAGGGCCTCAACATTCTGGAGAAAAGAGCTGACAGGGATCTCATGGAGTTC
>JAOXJK010000012.1:103095832-103106349 GCA_025774025.1 Xenus cinereus | reverse complement strand
GCTACATTAGGCAAAGTATTGCCAGCAGGTGGAGGGTGGTGGTCCTTCTCCTCTGCTCAGCACTGGTGAGCCCACACTTACAATGCTGTGTTCAGTTCTGTCTCTCCCCAGAGGGACACGATCACATTGGAAAGAATCCAGCAAAGAGACGCAAAGGTGACAACGGTACTGGAGCATCTCTCCTGTGTGGAAAGATGGAGAGAGTTGGGACTGTTTATTCTGGAGAAGAGAAGGCTCAGGAAGAGAATCTTACTGATGTGTACAAATACTGAAGGGAGGGTGTAGAGAAGACAGAGCCAGGCTCTTTTCAGATGCCAGTGACAGGATCAGAGGCAATGGGCACCACCTGAAAAACAGGAGGTTCCCTCTGAACATCAGGAAATACATTTTTCCTGTGAGGGTGACTGAACACTGACACAGGTTGCCCAGAAAGGTTGTGGAAATATTCAAAAACCATCCAGACATGGTCCTGGGCAACCAGCTCCAGGTGTTCCTGCTTGAGCATGGAGGTTGACTTCCAGAGTCACTTCTTACTGCAACCATGCTGTGATTCTGTCGAAGTATAGCACTGTATAACAATCATTTTGACATATCTGTTTTGTGAAACAGAATGACTGTTTTCAGCATTTCATGCAGATCTTTACAGGTGGCTTGCAAAGAGTTGGGGGGGGAACCTAGAAGATTTCCCCCCTACCAACACTAGGTACGGCAGTGAATGGCTAAATAATACAAATAATACAAAAAAAAAAAAACACAAAAAAATACAAATAATACAAAACTCATAAGGAGTGTCAAAGAAATAGTAGAAAAGTAAAAAAATTATAAGTTAAGGGTAAAAACAAATGTTGCAAAATCTCAAAGTCAGCGAAACTACTGCTGAACTGAAACAAAAGTTTCAGAGAGAAAAGAATAAAGTATAAATATATGTGTGGTCTTCACACATAACTAGAAAGAAAAAAAATGCTTTATGTCTTTTAAATTAATAATGTCCTGAAGGATTTTTTAATTTCTAGTGATCTTGTTCCTGTTTTTTTATCACAAATAAAAAATATTCAGTTATGTAGTTTAAAAATTTTGAAATATTTGAGTTTTCAATCATTTGACCTTAAAAAAACTTTTGCTTTTGAAATCTGAGTATTTAGTCTCTTTTTCAAAAAAAAAAAGAGAGCTGTTTTTTACAGATTAATATATAACAGGAAAAAGAAAGTATTAATGTCTTTTAAAAGCAGTAACAATTGAAATTATAAGACATCAATCAAGGAGGAAGTTAATGTTGAAGCCGACACTTTAAAGCTTAGAATGAGTGGAAGAGGAACACACCAAAACAACCATTAACATTGACTAAGACTGGCTTGCTCGTCTCTGGGTTCATGCTGTAATCCCATCATACCTGACAAACTCAAATGAATGTCACGTCGTTGTCTCAAATTTTCATTAGGAAGATATATACAAATGACATATATATATTTGAAGCTGATGCGATAGCTGTAAAACATCTCACCCCAGAAACCTCTACTAAGAACAACATGAATAAAAAGAAGAGTCTTTTCAGTGAAGCTAAGTGAGCGAGTGCCATCAGCTGTTATAGCTGGTGATAAAAATCCTGTCACATACTGAACAACTAGAATTTGTCATTCCTACGTGGTGCCAACTATCTGCCCTGGGATATCAGCCAAGCAACCTGATGGACTCTATGGACCCTTCATGTACAATTTTGTAAAACAGGTTAAGGGGAAAGGATGCCAATGCATGTGAGCCTCTACCAGAATTGTTTTACGTGGTATTTTGGAATATTGGGGAATTTTTTTATTCCCCATACACAGACAGTACAGGCAAAGCTTATCATGCTTTAGGGCAGTTCATTCTGGAACTGTGTTCCTTCTGGCTACAAAGTTTAACTTTTTGAGCAGTAAGTTTGGATTTTTCAGATCAATCAAGACTAACTTACTGTCAGCCAGGAAAACCACCATGTAGGCAGTGAGGTTTATTTAGAAAACCATGTAGTCTTCAGACAGCCTGAAGTCACTAGGCTAAATAATCTCTGATTTTGTTCTCTAGTCTTTCCTAATGAGCAAACCACTATACGCAAAAAGAACAATCTCACCCTTTGTATTTGAGAAATAGTCCAGACCCTGTTCCTGCAGCGCTAGAAAATACAAGCAAGGTTTTTCATATAGAACACAGATGTAGAAACGTATCCCCATTACGAAGAAAGTGGGTTTCGCCTCCTTTGCCCTCCCCACAAACAGGTATCCCTAATTTATGAAGTCTATCACTTTATAGGATGAGTCTGGTAACAGGTTGCCACTGTGTGTCCCCTAGTGCTGTAGGAACGTGGCTATGGACCTCGCTGCTCAGAGCAGGCGCAAGCTCTGACCTCATTACCAACGAGGGGAATGAGAAGGGTTCTTCCTGACACTCCTCAACTCTGCCTCCTTTAAAGGGAAGCTGGTTATTTCATTTGTAGTCCCCTTTCTCTGGCCTCTGGCTCTCCTACAGAAAGCACTGCAACCCCTGAACAGCAGGACACCCACCACGGTGGGGAAACAAAGAAAACTCTGTCCATAACCCCTTTTATTCTTTCTCTTTTTTTTTTTTATTATAAGAATCCTTCCTTTATTCTTTTTCTTAGAGATCTTTTTAAGTAATACTCTTTCTTCCTTTGATTTCTCAATTTTCACAGTATTTCAATGCTCTTCATTTATAGCAATAACATTTCTCCATTGGCTGGGATCACTTATTCTTCATTCCTTTTTTTTTATAACAATAATAATGACAAAACAAAAAAAGCATCTGCTAGACTGCAGTAAATTATTTGGCTTTCCACGCTCTGTGCAGAGTAAAAATAGCTGAAGTTTATTTCATAAAGTGAATGTTTTCAGGCTGTAGTCTACCCAACATGAGTACTGCTTAAAGGCAGAATTTAACCTTTGTTCTTTCGTGGCTGGTTTGAAGTGCTCAACTACTCTCCCATAATTTTCAGCAATTTCTGGCCCTGAGTTTCTATAAGACTTATATGACCAATTAATTAGAAAACAGAGCACCACTTGAAGAAACAAGTGATTTATAATGGAAGGTCCACTTCTGCAATTTGCAGTGTTATTGGATGCTGTTAGAATAGTTAACTCACAAAATACTAACGCCTGTTCCTCTGAGAAGCTGCTCTTTTGAATTTGACCTCTAATAGTATAATAATCCTCACAGAATAGGTAAGAGCTAGGCTACTATTAGAGCACCTCTTTGCAGAGAGGTGCAGGCAGGCAGGTGTAAGCAGCCACCTGTCAGCCAGTTACGATTCTGCAACTGCATACTGGAGCTGGGTATACGCCAAGTCAGCATACTTTCTTTCCAATAAGGGTTTATTTCTGTGTTTAAATGATAATACGGTTTCTAAATCTACAGCTGGCTGGCATCTGGACAGCTCAGGGGACAGTGGAGAAGGGACAGTATCCTTCACATGATACTCTGCGCCCCTCTGTTTGTACATAGATAGGCATGAACCGGGGCAGCAGGTGCGGAACCTCTCCTGTGCAGACACCTACCTGGACCACATTTCTGTTGCCACCTTCCTAGTGTCTCCTACAGCAGAGCGTACTGCACGACTCTTTATGCTGCATCGGGTACCACTTTGCACAGAATTTTTGGTGAACTCATCAGGCCTTTCTGGTCCTTTACACAGAATTCCTCATTGTGTATGTATGCAGGAAAGTAAATAATTTTCAGTTGTTGAAGGGTGTGGATCAATATCCAGACTAACAATTTGTCTTTATAGTTAGATTTACTGTGACTATACTTTTAGTAACTGGAGGTAAAGAGCGGCTCATGAGGAAGACAGATGTTGCACTTTCCATGAGATAGATGGGGGGAAAAAAAAAGGGGATGTGAGTTTGAATGTCCTATCATCAAACTGAAATGGGTATTTCCGACACAAAATAACACAGCTATGTGGAATGACCTTGGATTATAGAGGCCTTAAGAGCTCTACAATGGATCCGTTCCTGTTTCAAGAAAAGCATCGCTGTAAAGCATCAAATACATTAGCCTATCACATACAGAACAGTAATAAAAATAAAAACAAAATCACTGTCTCATAACCAGAGAGCATTCACCTTTACAGACTCAATGCCCCATGCTGCTGTTGGGTGATAGCTGGTCAGCTTGCAATTCAGAAGTCACCGCTTGGAACTGTATAGATGGACGTTTTCTGAGCATGATTGTTCTTACTCTTGTCCCCAAGTCAATAACAGGCTTTAAGCCAATAATTTCCCAAAACTGTGACAAGACCTTCAGTAACTTTTAGGTCCTTGCTATTTACCATTTTTCTCCTCTCCTCCCCCAATTGAACCCATATAGGTAAGCCACAAACAAGCCTGATTAGTTTAACAGTGGGTGCTGCATTAACAGTTATGTGGGATTCAACAGAAAAATCACTTGGAAAGGAAAATAACTGAAATATTAAAGCTTGAAAGCCTTATGTGAGTCTATTTTGAAATTAATCCTGTAAGAAAGAATAAGAATTATTTGCAGAATTGGTTTATGAGAAGCTGTAAAAAATAAGAGGATGTAGAATAAAGACATTTCATATGAGAATAGCGTATTTCTAACTGATAACTGACATAAACTTATTAAAACCTAGAATTAAAAATCCCATCCTGCTGCCACTGAAAAGTTAATCACAGCGTGAAGCTAATCCTGGATATCAGGATTTTTCCACCAATAAGCTCTGTGGTATATAAAGTAGACCCTACAGTAGCACATCTATGCTTTACATGCTAAGGCTTGAACCCATATGAAGTATCTTAAGTTTAAAAAAAAAATAAAAAAGGAAAAGGAAAGAAACAAAATGAAAAAGAGCCACAATAATCAGCATTTAAGTTAATATAGGAGCATGAAAGGATGTATATAATCATCTACTTAGTGGAAGCTGCTTGTGCAGTAATTCTTAGTAAGCACTAGCTCTTCAGGTTTCTTGCAAAGCAATAAAAATTCACTACTTAAATAGATGAAAAGCTATTTTCTGCAATCAGCAGAAAAATAAATAAATAAATAAATAAATGAAGCCACCAGACGTAGCTATAGTTCATTAGGATTGTTTCAACAACTTTCCAAAATAAGTTCAGTTGATGAGAGCTTTCAACACTGCAAATACCATACTGTAACAATGAAGACATATTAGAGCAGTGGCTCAAAACCCAAGAGCTTAGTCCTACCGCTTTACTCTGATGTTTTGCAATAAGGTCCAGAAACATAATAGACAACTGATGAAGTTCTTAATAAAGTTTTTTTTGATAGTTCAGCAATGCAGAATAATACTAATATAAAAATGTTAGGCAAACATTTTCACAATTTTTTCAATAGTATAACAGTCTATAAAACCACTCAGTGTTAAAACATATGACTATAGTCTTAATGACCCCACGTGCTTCTACAGACACTTCAAATTTCTAGCAATGTAAATATTTAGTGATTTTTTCCCCATCCATTAGGTCAAACAAGCCTACATGAAACATTACCACCAGAAAATAGCTCCATACTTTAAAATAATTCACCATAAATATCACCAGAATGACATCATTTTAAGGATTTGTCTAATATGGTTTCTCACTGTATAGATGATAGATTGCTCCAAGCTGAGAGTCCTGTCTCAGGAAAAAGAAAAATATCTTCTCAGAAAATTAGTTGGCACTTTTTTATTTTCCACTTGTTTTGCATAGGATAGGGTTAAGAATGCATTGGGGCTTTAGCATATCAGTTTCAGGTGGTAGGGATTTAGAACATGTGTTGTAAATTGGATAATTAGCTTTTTTTATGAGGAAGCATGCACAGTGAAAAAAAAAACCCAACGTATTTGAGACAAGAAGAAGGAAGTTTTTAAAAGCTATAATGTCAGATTGGGGTGGACCATTGCCTGGAATGTACTCAAAGATCAACTGAAAACCTGAAGTGTAGATAACATTGAAGAAAATAGTGTTCTATCAGAAAATTGTGTTTTCCTATATTTACACTGTTGCCACGTATATACTTTTGAAAGCTCAGAGGTATAGTGTGATTTTAAAATAATCGTGGAAAAAAGAAATTTGATGTTTGTACCTCAGATTCATCTCTAAAGCTTACCTTTTAATGGCTTTTCAAGTTCTGTAAAGATATTTCTGCTTGTTTCTTTGCTTCACCTGTTTGTTATCAAAGATGACTTGTGACTTAATTTCTAATTTTTATTTTGAGTTGCATGGCTTTTGTTTTCTTTTTTGTCCTCCCACACTCTTCTCTAAGGTACAGGCTGTAGGGGTTACTTTCAGCAGCTATTATGAGAGATGGTAGTAAGGAGGTAGGAATATAAAAAGTCCTTCACTTATGCTAGGATTCAATCTCACTTTTTTTTTTAGGGTGTGCCAATTCCTGTAAAGTAGCAGGGAATATTAAATTCCCAGGAAGTCAGGCAATTCTCATGTTTTATTGCTTCTAACTGTGATCAAACAAAGAAATAAGCAAGAATTGTTGGGTTTAGGGCAATGTTATTTATCTAAGAAAACAGAGTTTGTATGCTTTCTCTACCTACATATGCATATTACAGTGTTGGCAAAAAGTTGTTTACATCTCTTAAATCATCAAAAAAGCAAATAGAAAGCCTATACTTTGAGCTCATCTATGTACTAACAGCTTTCTAGATAAGCAGGGAGTCATCCTACTTATTCTGTACCTTGTCTTTCTCTCCGCTAGAATACTTCTGAATGTAACTATTAAATTTGGTGAAAAGTATCCCTAAAGTTAAATTAGCTAAAAAATTACTTCTCCTTTGGAGTTAGCTAAGCAAAAGAGTTGGCAGCGAGTGTCATATTAACATGTGAAACTCCATGCTCAAACAGTTGCTACATCTCCCAGTTTACCAGTGGTATTTGGACACCTCTTGTTTTCATTGGTGTTGAAGTAAAACTTAACAAATTCATTCTATCATTCCTACAAATAAGTGACCCTCGTCAGAGAAGGACACTCACAAAGTCTTAGAGTGATGTTATCCTACCATTTCAGGATATTGCTGCCTGTGCCTCTAGCTTCATCAGGTACCTACCCTCCAGTATACCGAACGTTCCTCCTAGTTTGGTGAAGGTGAACCATGAACTTGCTGAAGGTGCACTCCTTACCATTGCCTTGGGAATTGTTGAAGACGATAAGAAGTATTAAGTTTGGTAACAATCTTTAAGGAACACCACTAGACTGGTCGCTGATGAGGTGTAGGCCACAAGCCATTGAGCCCAGTTGCCTAGCCAGTTTCTCACTCATATTGTAGTCCACCCATCCAACCATACTGACCTTTTTCTACTCTAGTGAGAATACTTTCTAGGAAGCCCATGGGATTAATCCTTTACATGACCCATCTGCTTCATAGATCAAAAAGTTGCCACCTGGCATGCCAGAAATTCCTGGATAGCTTCCATACTGTATTGCTCTCCAAGCAGTTGTTGGGGTTGTTGAAGTCCACTGTAAGAACCAATGGGACTTCTGTCTTTTTTTTTTATCGTATAAAATGGCACAAAGATTTGATTATCTTTTCCTTAAACAATTCCTGCAGACAAGGAATATCCATTCATAAACATTTTTAACTGTCAGACTTCCACAGCCAAATTATTTAAAATAAAAACAGTAAAACCCAACAGGAATATGAGATCAGATCATCTGTATATAACCATCCTGGTTATACATACCTTAGAAACATCTTTCCCATTATCAGTTTCCCAGCAAGGATTACAAAACGCTTCCCAGCACACTATTTATCTTATGAGCTGCAGTAAAATATCTATAACATGCCATACTGAGAGAACAAGATGATGGAAAACTTCTTTGATGTCCCAAGAGCCATGTATCTAGCTACCTTTGCTGGCAGATATGTTCTTGCTTCTTATGCGTATTTTTGACTATTTGTTTTGGGCAAAGTGTTTCACAGTGGTCTGAGCAGTCTCTTTGTATGTAGGTTTTATCCTTTTATGTGCTATAATTAAATCTTACTGTTCCTTGGACTCTGTATCATAAGGCTGATATAGACCCATATATGAAGAAATATTTTTTCTCAATAAATATGAGAGCATTAAAATTACCATTGTAAAATGTGTCAGCTTTTTTTATAAACATTAATCCACTCTATTTTTCTCTATAAAATATGTTTACAAATTTTCTGGTAGAAAAATCTTACAGACTTTACTAATAGCTACTGATTTTTTTCATATAACTCCTATTCTATTTGTTCATATTCTGGATCAAGGGTAAAATGTATTACTTGCCAAAATGTAAAATCACATAATCTCCTTCAACTTTTACTCCTCAGAGAGCGTATATTAGATCTGACTTTGAAGCGTAAAATGCACACTGTCTTTTCAAAAATATTTTACTCTCATCTGACAGGGTTACTCCGAGCAGTTAAAAATGAGTGTTAAAACAACCACATTTCCAATGCAAATTTTGAAAGGAAAGCTAGGAGTGTAATGACAGTATCTGTGATAATATGCGGTAGGATAATTATGTGAATTAAAGACTAAGATTATCCTCAGTGGCAAGCAGGATTGCTTCTCAGTGTTATGGTAATAAAAACCCTGCATTGTGATACACAAAATTATAAACCCTTTTCCAGTCACAACAATGAGTCTGAAGCTGCAATGTGCTTTCAAGTGATTTTGTTCTTCTGTTTTTTAAGTTCAAGCATTTGAATATTAAACATTTATTAATATATGCATAGTCTTTATTTTCTTGGCTTTTAAATAATAAAACCAATAACACAACACTCTGAATCCCCATGAGCGAGGACTGAAACGTGAAGCCAATCTTTTGTCAGGTACTTCACCACTTCTTAACCTGTCTCATTACCATGTTACAGAAAAAGAAATATACAAGGAACGTTTCTTCAAGGCATTCATACAAGAAAGCAGTGCATATGATCCTACTTGCTTTGACCAGTCAATAAGTCTTTCTTATATTCCCTCAGGCAGGTCATGAACAGCTGAATATGTATTTATCATCTGGTACCGTACTTGCACTTTTCGCTTCAGCCAATAGCATAGCTAATTCTAGCTACTAATGAATTTTAAAAGACAAAAGCAACAGAGGATTCTTTTGGGAAAGCCATTCCACAATTTAATAGATATCATCATAAGGAACTCTGACTTATAACTTATCCTGTATTAATTTAATTCTATTAATTATTGTGATATCTCTTATGTGTTTAATTTGAGCTCTCTCAGAATGTTTACTTCCTTCAAATAAGCAGACACTTCTACAAAACCTTTTTGCAGACATTCTTCAGCTAAATTAAGTACAGTATATTAAAAGAAGTGTGACTTTACTAGGTCAGTTTAGTGATTTCTTTCTCATATGTGGAAATAAATTGACAGGTTTGATTTAGACTGAATACAGGAACCTAATAAGAACCTAAATTCGGAATAACTTCTTAATTCAGAGCAAAACACTCCCTTTCTCTGCTATGCAAACACGGTCTCCTGCCTTTTCTGGTAAAGACTATTTAAGATCCATTGTAGACCATTATTCTCTTTAATATAGAAGTTACTGACAATGGCACAGATTGGTTACAAAAATTATATGACAGTGGTATGCACTGGTTAAAAAAAAATATTTATTGCTAAAATTCCTTACAGTAAAGAGAGGAAATGATAATATAAGTGCAAATACGGTTGAATGTTCAAGGTTATTTCCCACATCAATGGACAAAATCTCTGGATTGAGAAAGGATCAGACGTTGTTATCCTTTTTGTACTAAATACACCCTGAAAGCACAAGGAATTCTATTAATGCCACTGGGACCATCTGTGATATAAGGATTTGTTTAGGGTATAACCTGCATTAATCTATAGACCTAATCCTAAAAAAATACTTTTCACCACCTCCAACAAACAATGCCTGTACAGTTGTTCTCTCTTTCTCTATTACTCTCCATGGAGCAAATTACTAATATGTACATTATCTCAAAGAAAATTTATTTTGCCACATCTGTTGGAGAGCCATTGAACACAAAAGTTAGAGTCATTAATACAATGTTTTTATGGTCGTATCTTTTTAAAGCTGTTTTGTAGTTGGTCAGTCATACTGGTATCCTAGCATGAGACTGGCAAGAACCAGCTTTTCTTTATGAAACAGATGCTGCTTCATCTCCACCTGGTTAGATGAACTCCCCTGCCCTGTATTTTTCCAGCTATGAATATCATGAATAATATTTCTGCCCTTACCAGACCTCACATTGGAAATCACTCCTGATTTTCAAACTCCTCCACATGTTTTATTTTTAACTGACAGGAGTTTAAACACTTCATTGGCACCTTTCCACTAAGCCTACATGCCTTGGTTTTCTTCAGTGAACAGCAATTGTAGCAAACATTGCAGGGCTTTTATGTTACATACCTTCTTTAGTTTTGGTTCGGTTTTTTTGTTTGTTTGTTTTCTTCCCTGCATGACCTTTGGCTGGCTCTTTGTAATTCAGTATAGCTTACCTAAAATCTTATTTAAAAAAAAAAAAAGGG
>JAOXJK010000012.1:103061642-103095809 GCA_025774025.1 Xenus cinereus | reverse complement strand
GGGGGAAAGAAATGCATAATTTTTGTTATCTTGATGCCAGTTTTTAGCTGTGGAAATGTATCAGTTGATTACATGATGTAATTTCTGTAAAACAAGTACCTGATGGAAAAGAGGTGAATAAAAAACAGTCAGATTGCTTTTTCCAGACAGTCTATTTTGAACATATTTGATGATCCTTAGACCGAAAATTGCTATGGTATAAGTAAGAGTGAAGAAATATTCTGAGACAGCTTTATATTCACTATGGAATATTTAGAAAAAATACAGTGAGGAATTAGTTTTGAGGTCTGGCTTGAGTCTCACAGAATGGTTCAGGATCATTATAAGAAGTGGATTAACATTAAAGCATTTTATTATCTTATTATCTAATGTTATACATAAAGTTTTATAACCATCAGCTTAGCATTTTAAATATTCTTAATATTGTTATAATAAAACTGACTACTGCAGATAATTTTTTATTTCATAATAAAAAAATAAATCTGTGCTGGTAAATCAGTCATCCTTCGAACTCTTAATAAAAGGAAAAATGCTTGTACTTGGATAGCATTTTGTCCTAAGTACAATAATATATAATGTTGCCGATTGCAGTATTTATGTTGAGTATTGATTTTAATTTGAACTGATTTAACTTTTTTTCTATCATATTTACTAAAATAAGTATTGGTTTATACATTTTCCAATAGCTCCCTTATAAACTAAAATGGTAGCAAATACTTGCTGATGTTCTCATAGGTCTTTGTTTTTACACTGATAGAAAAAATCATTTGTTTTAGTTTTATCATGCTAAGAACAATAAACAGAAAATAATTCTGTGACCACTTCTGACAATTGCATTAGAATATCTAGAGTCTTTTTCTTCACACAAGTATATTTATATAAGGAAGCATTATACAAATATGCATGTTTAACTTTGGTTAATGAATATATTCAACTGCATCAACAAAAATCTGGCAACTTTGGAAACAGTTTAAAGCTTATGGATGACAGAATATTTGCAATATCCATTTATGGCTTCTACTCCTCCTTTTGTACTCACAGGACCCAGGTTTTCATTATCCAGAGGGGGGGCTACATATCAAAAGCAGCACAGTTTACATTTAGGTACTTAAATAGCCACAAGATTTTCCAACAAGAGTCTCTATCCCCTCACCTCATGACACACCTGGTGTGACTTTTCAAACGATCTCTATATCCAAGACTTTCCAGGCAAAAAAAAACTTGGGCTTTTATTTTTCATGCTTACATGTCGGATGATCTCCTTTTTCAAAATCCACAGTTGGTTTTGGTTACTGAGATTAAGGAAAACAAAACAACAAACCAAAGAGTAGCTAATCCTTCACACTTCTATGGGAAGTGTACATGCCTGCAAGCTGTTTGAAGTGAGGTCCCCAGTCTGCAAGGTAGTCATAACTCTGATCTGCATCTGACATGTTTGAACCTAAAGAGCTGAGGGATCCTGCCAAAGAGCCTGTCCCCTCAAACGCATAGGTCTGAAGTGAATCATACGGAGGAGCAGTAGGATCTGTATTTGCTTCTTCAAGCTTTTCTGAAATGAATTGCCTGAAGATTGCGCTGTCAGGGCCAACCTGCAGAGACTGTCTGTAGAGACCATGGATTTCCGTGGTGACCTTTTTTCGAGGTTTGTGTGTTCGCATGACAGTGCGGGTCCTCAGTGCTGATATATCAAAGGCTTCTGTGTCTTCCTCTCCACCTCCTTCATCGTCATACCTGACAATGTTCTCTCTGAATTCTTCCATTTTCTCTGAAAAGTGAGACTTCCTCCTCTGCTGCCTTATTGCTACAATTGCCAAAAAGAATACTGACCAAAAAAAAAAAGACATGAAAATAAAAAAAATTAATATCAACCATGGGAAATATAAAGGAAACCAGAGACTTTGAATATGTTTGGAAAGACTCGAAAAAATGGTAATATTTCTTAACATCAATGTTATTTCAAAGTGAAGCTATCTTAACAAATTTTTGGAGCTGCATTGGTTTTGAGATGAGCATAGTATGTGGTGAATGAAATGGAGTTCTTTTTGATAGATGGGAGTTTGAAACTGATGGAAACACTGGTTACGTTTTTTGAAACTTCTGTATCACATAATATATCCATTTCACATTGAGAATTTAAATTCTTAATCTCTCACTCTCTCTCAGATCAAAGCCCCAGGAAAATCAAATGAAAAATGAGGCAATGAGTAAGATATCCTCCTCAGCTGGTTGAATCATTCAGTTCCATAGTCTATGCAGGATGTGGTTCAATTATTTCTGTTCCACTGGTTTGGAAATTTGAAAACTATAACTAAATTTTACGTGATGTTGTAGCAATACGTACCACAAAGGCCTATGAATCAGAGCATCTTGTTTCTCTCAGATATGAGAGCTTTTTTAAATTTTATTTTAAAGCGTCATTTTTTAATCCTGCTTAATTTCATTCATTAATGAATGATCCCTTTGAAACAGTCTATTACTTTCACAGAGATTAATGATTTCAGTTTTTAACTAAATCTTACTGCAGTTCTATTTAATAAGTAGTTTGTTGACTATATTTTTTATTCAGGACATAACATGATAGAACTAACAACATGATTTTACCTCACTTAGGGATATGAGGGACCTGAAGTCATTATTTATTTCTACATATTTACTGTATACTATTTCATTTAATTGGGAGAAATCGACACAAACTTGAAAGCATTGGAAACAAGAATTTCTACAATGTTATTATACATTTAAAAAACACAGATAGTTTCAACTCTCCAAACCCTTTGCATGGTGAACTCTTTTAATGGTACACATGATGATAAAGGAAAATGGGAAAAAAAAAGAAACTTCAGGTTTCAGATATAAGTGGCAAACCTATTATTTATAGAACATTTTATCATTTCATTTTAAATAATCACTAAAAATACATTTGAAGATTTAATGCATTTAAAATATATGTGTCTGTAAAGAGCGTGGTGGATGTGCTTCTTTTTCTTTCTGATTAATATATTTACCTATATCCATGCTTTGACTGTGCTATGCATAGGCCCAGCAGACACCAAGGGTTTATTCCATCTGGAGAGAGGACCTTGATGAATGATTCCACTGAGAGCCTAGATAATAAAGTCATATAGTTTGCCTGATCTTCAGTCCCTTAAGTGTATAACACAAAGTGATCAGGTGCAAATATCCTGCAACAATCAAAGAAAACTTGAAATTCACACTCGCCTTCCTGTAAGCTCACACTGGCTGCCAGTTCTAAGGCTGCTTTCCAGTGCCACTACTGAAGGTTGCCTGGGACAAGGAAAGCTCAGTTTTAAATAAAGTGACTCTGAGAGTGCAGGCAAGTCTAGAAACCATAAATTCAATTGTATGTTCCTATTTTTTTCTGTTGGAAACCAGAAAATGGAAGTAAGTGAACTAGTGCATCCCTGGATTTTGCTATGGAGTCGAGAAATGGCTAGTGTCTGAACAAGAATACTACCATCTAGCCATAACAATTATGAGGTTCCCTTCCATTGTTTTAATCCTTGCCTTGCCTATACACGATATTCACATAGATAAATAAAACCATGTTTTATTTTTTTTGGAGACTATTCTGTTTCTGCAGTTTTCTGCACGTCACCCAATTTTGAGAGCCCAAAACCATATGAAGATGCAGACTCATAATTAACAGGTACGAGCACTGCTTCTGGGCAACTCATTTAACTGTGGGACTAAATTATAGGGTTCCATTTGAGGAGAAATTTCAATGAGTTCTCAATAAGACATTCAGTCAGGAGGTCAAAAGTACAACAGGAAATAATTATAGCCAGTTTCTATTCCTTTTGCTAAGGAAAATAATCCATAACCTTGTGGACAGAATGCAGAATATGGGTGACTTTTAACTTGTTAAATGTCTTTTTTCACTGCAATAAATTAAAAATAATTCAATTAGCTTTAGTGGACTTGTGTTTCTTGTCTTCTATTGCTACTATGGCAGATCAAAATATAGCATCAGAATAGAGCTGCAAGCCTTCTTTTCAAGTCTCAGCTTCCTTGTAGTTAATGATGATATGAGCTGTATGAGTATTGTATGCTGTTATTTATAAACTGGTAGAGGTCATGCTGTATAATGAGGGTAGAAAAAGAATGTTCCTTACCTAGTTATCCTTCATATGGGGAAAAAAAAAGGTTTACATAAAATTGTTTTGCATTTCTTTTAATGATATAGGAGTTTAAACATACTACTATTTTATTTGCTCTCATTAACAAATACACTGAGACAATAGTTTCCAGTGTATCTTTTTGTTTCTTAAGGCAATGTAATCTGTTATTACTACTTCTTTCTTTCCAGATATTATATGTGTAGCTTGATATTATGCTACATTTTTCTTCTTTTGATTCTGATTATATTTTTCCTTATTTTCTTTTTCAGAACTTTGTTGAAAAATAATTTACGGTACGTTTGCACATTTTATAATGATCATTTGATGTTAGACTGCTTCATGAAATCCTGATTCTACTTTTATTTTCTTTGGAGTTTTTTATAGTTTCATTAGTGGAAAAATAGTTTTACTAATATAATTCATCTGTTGTTTTGTGGTATTTCTAGATATGAGGTTTTATGAAACTGCTATATATACTGCTATGTGTCATAATATGGATATGCCATATTATTACACAGGCAACAGGGATTTGGAAGTCTTTCCCCTGTTGCTTTGTTGGCATCAGCTTGAATTTGGTCTGGAGGCCCATGACCACCATCAGTGACCAAGCTCTAATGTCAATCATTTTGCCTTGGAAAACAAACCTACCCGCCTCTGCCACTTCTCTTTCTTTCCTGGTCTCAGAAGCTATCGTACCTTAACCTCACTAACTCAGACAGGTACAGAGTTTCAGGATGGATATTTAGTCTTTGGGGAATGATTAGTACAGTGTGCCTGCTATTATAAGGTGTCAGTGTCATCAAATCACTCATCAAACATTGCAGGAATAAGCTTTTGCTGAAAAACAAGGGAAATGCTTTTTAGCAGTGATAGCTGCACTTCAGCAGGGGAAGAAGTTTCCCCGAGTGCTGTCACTCCAATATGTCTTGGAGCACCCATAGCCCTGGGCATTGCAGGAACAGCCAGCCTTGGGTGGTTGGCCTCAGTTTGCGTGCCATGCACGACCCTTTGCAGAGGTACAAGCACAACTCCTGTGCACTTAAAACAATCTCAAACCCACTTTTCACATCCACAAGTTCCTGGATGTAGTGGAAGTTAGTTTGATGTCCCATGAGAGTTAAAAAGATGCCCAACATTTGGAGAAAAGGCTGTCTGGAGATGCAACATTATTATTTGACAGAGAAACATCCTGGAGTTGCTTTCTGAGAGTATTGAATTCTCTTTTTCTTTTATTACTTGGTATTGATCTTAGCTCTGTATTTGGCATACCTAAGGTAGATTAAGTAGGGTAGTGCTCCTTCTAATGAATTCTCATACTAGCCATCCTTCTGTAATGCTGTCCTCAGCTTTACCTGGGCTCGATACAGACTTTAGACCAATATAGATAAGGAGGACTATGACTCAACTAAAGCCAACTTTTAGGACGTTGTGTTAGAATTCAAATTTTACTGAAAACTAGGGGGCAGGAGTTACAGTTAAGAAAACAGAAAAGAAATGAAACCTTTGCCTTGTTGCATGCTTTCCCACTAGCACAGTACTTATAAGCTTCCAGTCAAAGGAACATCTTTGTCACTTAATCAAGCCTATTGTAAAAGGAAACAGTCATTTATCTTACTTATACTTACCTAGGACTGTTAGTATGCAAGCCAGAACAGCAACTAAAGCTTCCGTGCTGAGACCCAAAGCATACATGAAAGCTCCGTATCGACAGTAGAAGGTGTTAACTTCGGTGTCACAGTCACAGACAGTGATAGTGAGAGTATTTGTGCTCGTCAGCGCTGGGGTTCCGTTATCCAGAATTAAGATTGGCAAGTAGAAATAAAACTGCTCTTGTCTCCTGAAGCCACTTTTTGCTGTGAAAATTCCGGCTGTGTTATCTAGAAGATAAATTTTTATGCAAGATACACATTTATCATGTTTTAACAGCAACAATAAAACTCCAGTGGCATCTAACCTATTTAAAAACAATGGTATTGTGCGAAGATACATATTAAGAAAGTTAAAAAGTAAAACCAGGCACTGACATGTGGTGGGGGTTTTGTGTCAATTGTGAATAAATTGCAGGTTTTTTGACATGTGTATTCCAGGGGCAATAACAAAATTTGACCTCGGAGCTCTGTTTTTAATGTTCAGAGCTAAAAAAAACCCCACTGTGTTCAGTACCTGACACCTGCTCAGGCTAATTATTTGGTTCTTAAAATGGTACCATGTAACCGTCTGCTGCCAATCCAGCAGTTCACAGTTGAAATATAGACAAGGCTTCAAAAGTGTGCCTAGCAGCACTCAGAGAAAGCAAGTGTTGAGGGAAAGAAGAGAAAGCTAGAAGAAAGTCCACTAAAATAGTCTTTTATTTCTTTCCCTCAAAAACTAGAGCCGGTTCAGCTTTTACTATCTAAATTAGAGAAAAATTGCTAGAGGCTCTCACCTTGATTTGTATTTAACTATTAGTGTTTAGAAATCAGTTCTATACAAAACAAGGTAAGCAGCTTAAATTCAGCTCCTGCTGCATACCAACTCCTTCAAATCTGAAACTTAGCTTCCTGCAAAACAAATTACCCGTCTAAATCTGTATATAATGGAAAGAAGAAAAATCTATAAATATTTACGTCAGAATTTTTTATCATGGCAGGGTGAATTACTGCATGTGTGCATACATGTATATAGAATTAAAAAAAGTATTTCTAACAGTATCTGTGTAATACGTCTATGCAAAGAGTCTGCCAAAGTTAACTCCCTCACATTTAAATTCTTCAAGGTTTCTGTCATAGTGCAAAAAGTAACTCCAGAGAGAGTTACAACTACAGAGATAAAATGCTCCAGATCTGTAGAGTCACTTTTTTTTTTTGCCTAGGACTGTCCCAGTTCACATAGCCATTTGTATGAAGTGCAGCAGAAAGGGAGAGACTGAGGACTGACTTCACCATATTTTAAAAGACTGGGTTTTTTCCCCATCAATAGCCACCAAAAGGAAATAGACATACTGCCTTGTGTGTGGCTCTTCCTGTACTTTGTGCAGAATGGGCAAACGTGGGAAAGGCTCACGGCTTGTACAAATCTTTACTTTTATGTAACAACTTACCTCTTCCTGGCACTGAGTGAGAGGATAGTGTAGTTGGGAATTGAAATACATATTAATACATTGACTTTAACTTTGGAGATATTGAGAGAAGTGGTTTGCCATTGAACATAGTCTGAACTTTCCAAAACTTATTTCCATTGATTAATTCACCTAGCCAGAACATTCAAATAATTAGCAAAGTCAATAAGAACAATGTGTACTTTAGCTGAGGATGAAGAAACTCTTCTCTGCAGTCCCAGCAGACTCACTCTAAATGGTCATCTTCCCTGAAATTCCATCAGATATTGCACTTACGTTTTCACTGCAGACTGGTCTCTTTTAATAAAAATCTCAATCAATATTAGTTCTTAATAACATTAAAATACATATAGAAGACATTTGTATGATGACATTTATGGTTTAAAATATATTAGCAAAAAAAGATTACATTCCTATTTATCTATGTTCATAATTCTGTTCTCGCTTAAGTGCTAAAGTAACAGACATTAACAGAAATCTCTTTCTGGTAATCTTGTTTTTTAGACAAGTAGATAATTTTAACAAAAGAGAGTTGGTATTTCCCACCAAAACCTACATTAAGAAAAGAAATTTTAAGGAATACTAGTGTATTTTTCATGTGAGCATATTTTTTTCCCCTTGAAATAGAACTATCTTTTGCTGTTTATGTTACTCAGCTGAAAAAGGAAAATAAACTGTTTGGTATTACTGGATTATTGTTTTGAAATGCACCTCATTAAAGGTTCAGATCTTAGAATGAAAATTTATATTTAAGTGTAAATTTTTATAAAATTAGTGATGTGAGGACCACAAGAAGCATGCATCTTTCATGAGGATGGTCTTAAAGAGCTACATGAATTACTCTACCTTGATTATCTTTAAGAGTAAAATCTGAGTTGTTTGTGGCCTCCTGAGCCAATGAGAAGTAAAAATGATGACCTTCTGCTGAGTCATCTTGATCCACTGCACTGATGCTTTGAATTAGCTGGAAACAGATAAACAGAATTGTTTTAAGAATAAAATTATTTAGTTGTTCTTTAAAACGATAAAAGGACACATCAGGTATGTTAAACTGCTGATACTAGAGATGCGTTCTGTGATTACATATTGAGTGCATGTTATGCATTTATAAATATACACTTTCTATATCTGAACAGGTTTATTGAGACTCGTATTCTGCAAATTCACTTTGATTTTTCATTTATTTGAGAAAGGCAGGCATTAGAACCTTGAGAAAATTTAAAAAAATTTCTAGTTCAAAAGATCAGGGGTAAATTAAGTTTCCACAAATGAAAAAAGTAATCATATATATAGTGTTTGTCCTTTTTTTTTTCCCAAGGTGAAAAATACATCATTCTACATTTGAACAGATCCCTCTATACAAAACCCATTTCCTTCCAGCCCACAAACACATTGACATCATTCAACTGATATATTGTAGCTCCAGTAAGTGAAATATGGTGACAAGTTCATGTGCTGAATTGTTGATTCTGGATATTACAACAGATTGATTATGGAACTTCTTCCCTGCTTTTACTCAAGAAAGCAAAATAGCCTTCATTTACAAATATGTCAAACCAGATAGTCATTGGAAGATAAAATAAAGAATAACAGTTATCATTCAAAAGAATATCTTTCATCTCTTTAAATAAACAACCATGCTACAGTTAACAAAATCAGCAATATTTCTGCCTAAGAAGAGCTTATATTTGTTAATTTTATCAGTAAATATTTAATGACCTGAGCATCAGCATACGTTAGTGAGTATCCTCACCAATCAGAAGGAAAGTGAACTGATGCAAGCCCATCAGCTTTCAGAAAAGACAGTGTCCAGTTTGACCTTGGGCTCTGTTTTATCAGTCATCTCATGCCTTGTAGATATTTGTACCCAAGAGACCTGGAGCCTCAACTTTTCTCAAACCTTTCAGAAAGCACCTGAATGCTACAAGCGGTGCCTTAAAAGCAAAGCAGTAAGTCAATGGAAGTGACTACAGCCTTCCATCTGTGCCTTTGAAAACTCTTTCCCGATTAAGCCATTTTTCAAAGACCTAAGACTTCAGCAGACATTCTTTTTCTTTGCAAGCAAGCTAAGTTTGATCAAATCATCACAGCAGAGTGCAAAATGTGGCTCACACCCCAAAAGCTGTGTATTCTTAGCACTCTGCCTTTTTTATATGTGAAATTTATTTCAAATCTCTATTTTCACTCTATGGAAAAATGAGGAACCTTGAGTTTTTTTATTGTCGCTAATGAGAGGAGTGATTGTTAGTGATGTACCTGCTAACAGTGTACAAAGGATGAAACTTTTTGAGGGAATTTTTTCCCTTTCCTCAGAGGAAACAAAATAGCTAAGGTGATGCAAATACAGGTCATGCAGGTCAAGAAATCACTGAAGAGCAGTAACTGATCACTAATATTGCCTTGACAATAAACCACGTTTCATTTTTATAAGGGAATAAAGTTTCCAGAATATGCTCAATATGAACAGCAATAGAGAACAACATAACCAGTCTAAAACACAAGCAAAGGCTTGTTTTCATCATAATATTCTGCCATATTCTACCGTCAAAAAATGAAAAAAAGACTATGCTGGCCTTTTTTGATGATTTGCAGGTAACACGTCCATTGCTGCAGCTGAGAAAAAGCTTTGTATGGATACATGTCTGTCCGTATATTTCAGGGTCTATCAAGCTAGACTGAATATGTCAAGTAATATAGGAATCTACAAAGACATCTTAGCCACATATAATTTTTTTCTGTTTTATTTTGTTTTGTTTTTATTTTAGTTACCCGGCAAAGAAGAATTGCCCACCTACCAAGGGGAAAAACCAAACAGATGTGGTTTTTCTACTTCCAGTTTTCATTCTTATTAACAGTTATGCAACTAAGTATTAGCAACATCTTTGAAAAGTATATTTTTAGGAGTCTACCATGTTTGAAAATCATAAAATTATTACAGTTGCAAGTTAGATGCTGTTTTGCTATTTCATTATTAACTTCTGTTCGTTTATATACAGATTGTATTTGCTCCCCATAAATTTTTTTCTGTATGTCAGTAAAATTCTGAGGAGTATATGGCTAGCTGAAAAAAACCCACACCTTCCCGTTTTGATTTTTACTGTGCTGTTCTACACAAACCTAAGACTCCTGTGGTTATTCCAGACATATTCACATGCCTTTAAGGATTGACCTTAGAAGAAGGGGAATATTTGGAACATAAGGACAGGGCAAACCCTTATTGTTTACTTCTTACTGTATCACTTCCACTAAGATTCAGCAAAATCCAGATGAGTCTATAAAATATTCAGAGAGCAACAGACAGCTCTGATTTTGCTGACTCTAAGGCAAAAATCACCCAGAGAGAAGAAAACTGTTTCTTTTTTTCTGGTTTTCTAGGCTTTTCTATGTCTAACATAGGAGATTCTAGCCTTTCACTAGGAAAACTCACATCACAGACTAAAAAAACTGCACCTTTTGTTTGTGAGTCAAGGTTTAAAAAACCCCTACTTTTTAGTGTGAAAACAAAGAAAATTGAGTGAATGATGTGTTGCTTCTGTAAGGTTGTATCAGTTGTTGTATTGACTAGGCTGAAATTTAATTGCTGTAAAATTTCTTATTTCAAGTCTCATTAATCTAGAACCTGTAATAATCCAGCAGTCCATTTGAAAATGTACATTTCTTTAAAACTCAGATTAATTAAATCCATTTTTCTTGAAAAGCTGACTTAAGTTCATGGTGGGTGGGCCTCATTTACTGTTTCTCTCCAAACACGCTGAGATTACCACTGGTATGGTGATCCTTTGATGGGGCTCCTTTGATCAAAGGTCACAATGTGGCCTGCTATACTTCCCCATCCATCTGATTTGTGGGCACTTTCAACTAATAAATAGCATCAGTGAGGGAGCCTAAGATACCAGTAACAGCTCTGATCTCCCATTGATTAATTATTTTGTATAGAAGGGATTTTCTGTAGACCCTTCTGCACTGAATGTCTAGCTGAGTGTTGTTTGTCTTGCAAATATCCAATTTGTAGTCAACACGGCATTTTCCAGGTAGACCTTCTATCTCAAGACCAAGGTTCTCCTTTTGAGTGCTTCTATTTCTTTTTTAAAGAGAAAAATGGCCCAATATTGGTCTGATTTCTGTTGGTTTACTGTAAGATGCTTCTGCTCAGCTATAAATAAAATGGTGTAGACCTCATCGAAGGAATAACAATTACAAAGCTCATGCCGTGACACTTAGGTGCCTTCTAATTTTCATTTGTATATGCTGATAAACTTTTCCTGCCTGTTCTATTCTACGAGATAATGTTGTTGAATTATGGTCTGTACAAAAGAGAAAAAGGAATTTTCCATGGGCCACTGTGACTACTGTTTCAAAATGTCACAAGTTACACTCAGTGCATCTGCAGGTGCAGCTTAGAATAAGGGCCTGCCAGAATATATGATGATTTCACAGCTTCACCATGTTATTATGTTCTAAAGGATGCCCTCATTTCTTTTTTTCTTTTTAACTTTATATTTTCTTATCACAACTCCCAGATCCTTTTTGTAAATGATGAAGAGAATATTACAAGGTGAAATAATATACATTGACTCACTAACCTATCACTTTCATTTCTCTGCTATCAAAAATTATTTTCCATCATGATTTGTTACAAAGGATGTGAAGGATCTGTTTTAGCAAACTGCTCATTTTTTTAACATTAATTGTATACGTCTAGAATTTGGTTAAAGATTTCCCTTCTTTTCTTCTGTCAACACTTCACTGTGTAGAGAAGTAGTATCAAATGAATACTCTTCACTTTCACTGTAACTGGTGATTATTTTATTACATGCTAAGTACTTAGTAAATAAATTTGAGGGTTTTTTTCTTATCGCTAACTCATAGTGCTCTGCATACATAGTCACTTCTTTGGATCTAATAAAAATTACTAAGCAACCTGCAACATTAAAGTCACTTCATACGGGATCCCCAAATTACAGGAAATGAGAATTGCCAAAATAAATACGCATTAGAGAAGACAGCATTAATTCAGAATGTAGGTGAATTCAGTGTAGCTTGTCTTCAGCTAAAATCTGTTTCCTGCATAATATGAAGAAAGACCAATATTCACAAAACAGCTGAAATTACCTTGCATACAAATAAATACATTCTGGATGGTCAACTTGCTTACACATATTGTAAGATTCAAATATTGTAAGATATTTCAAGCTGCAGTTTCAGCTTGAGTTAATTTATTAATGTCTTGGAAATTAAGCTGAGTCAAATCCATTCTTTCTGAGATGGCTTTAGCGTCATCTTTGGAAGAGATTTGGTCCACTTTGTGTTCTGACTAATTTTATAGAACATTTACTCTAGAATTCAACAGTTTTTAGTTACCATATACACACAAAAAGGGTAACTATAAAGAATTAATACCCCATTGTGGTAATCATTTACCATGTCTGCATACAGTTATAAGGTAAGAAGGTCTGATCGAAAGGGAAACCTGAGTTCGTTCTCTTTGATCTGATACTAGCTACAGCTGTAGTAGGATATAATAATGTATTTAATACTGGTAATGCAGTGAAAGTGTTTTTCAATGTGCAAAAGAAAACTTTAGTTGAGGTTAGCATATAGCTAACTTCTGGATTATAGGACAGTACAGAAATAGAACATGAAATGGATAGTGAAAAATCTGTTCAAAATGTTGAATAAATGTGATGAATGGATTTAGAATGATGCCAAAACCCACCTATCTATCTTCTTTACATCTATTTTTATTGTCAAATTTCAGATTATAGTCCCACAGTCTGAAATGTTATCTTTTTGTTTGAGTGTCTTTCAGAGAGTTAAACATGTACTGAGACCAGTGCTGTTTAACATCTTTGTTGGAGACACAGACAGTGGGATAAAGGACACCCTCAGCAAGTTTGCTGATGACACTAAGCTGTGTGGTGCAGTCAACATGCTGGGGGGAAGAGATGCCTTCCAGAGGGACCTGGACAGGCTTGAGAGTTGGGTCTGTGAAAACCTCATGAAGTTCCATCAAGCCAAGTGCAAGGTCCTGCACCTGGGACATGGCAATCCGATGCACAAACACAGGTTGGGTGGAGAATGGCTGGAGAGCAGCCCTGAGGAGAAGGACTTGAGAAGACTCCTCGTCTCCCCTGAGGAGAAGGAGAAGACACTTCTGGGAGTGCTTATGGATAAGAAACTCGACATGAGCTGGCAATGTGCGCTGGCAGCCCAGAAAGCCAACCACATCCTGGGCTGCATCAAAAGAAGCATGGCCAGCAGGTCAAGGGAGGTGATTCTACCCCTCTACTCTGCTCTTGTGAGTACTGGAGTACTGTCTCCACCTGGAGTACTGTGTCCACCTTTGGAGTCCTCAAAACAGGAAGGACATGAACCTCTTGGAACCAGTCTAGCAGAGCACCATGAACATTATCAAAGGGCTGGAGCACCTCTCCTATAAAGACAGGCTGAGAGAGTTGGGGTTGTTCAGCCTGGAGAAGACTGGGGAGACCTTATAACGGCCTTCCAGTACCTGAAGGGGGCCTAGAAGAGAGATGGGGAGGGACTTTTTATGAGGGAATGTAGTGATAGGACAAGGGGTAATGGTTTTAAATTGAAAGAGGGGAGATTTAGATTAGATACTGGAAAGAAATTCTTTACTATGAGGGTGGTGAGGTACTGGAACAGGTTGCCCAGGGAAGTTGTGCATGTCCCATCCCTGGAAGCATTCAATACCAGGCTGGATGGGGCTTTGAGTAACCTGGTCTATGATTCTCTAGACTGAAGCTACCATTTACTTCCTCTGAGTCTAGATAATTAGGGCAACAATTAGTTGTATTCACAATGTGTTTCACATTCTTTATCATAACCTAGTATACTCAAGGCTATGTAAAAATAACATATTTACAACGTGATTACACTTTGCTTTTATTGTAAACAAGGCAGACACCAAGAAAAAGTCATATGAATAAAACGACTAATTTTTTTATAGTATTCTTCCCTTGTGGTGCCTTTCCTTCTTTTCCCCCCCAAACACTCTAAACTGGAGGTTGCAGATATATTTTGGTGCATCCCATTAAAGTAGACACAAACCAGCTGAGATCAGAGAAGGAAGTAAATTCCAGAACTGCAGAACATATCTGAGAATATCTCTCAGCATATTGTTTCCAGCTAAATGGATAGAGATAGCTACTTTAGAAAGTGAAGTGTGACAGAGTATGTATACAAGCTTTGATCTCAAGTCATAACATGTAACCAGATTCCTAAGCTGTTTCGAATTGATTGCAGAAATATGGCTAAGATTAAAAGGTATGTGATGTACTGATTAAGCCCTTCAGCTGCTTAAACTGATTCTTCTGAAATGTAAATTGTGTTATTCAGTGGACAATCAGACTATTTACAAAATCACTTTTGAACCTTTTGGCTTCTTGCTGATGAAAATAAAGAACTTTTTTTTTATGTGAGTAAAAAGTATTAAAAAAAAGAATAATAGCACTGAAGGAAATATATAAGCTAAAAATTCTGTTTCAAATCATAAACACTGAATAAAATCATAAATCTTATCATAAACTCTGACTATGAAAATTATGCACTTCAGTAGCAATTTCCTATTGTTCTTTCTAAGATCATTTGTTAATGGGAAAATCATTTAACATTGCTGTCATGGTCTCCAAAGACCGAACTAAAGGTGCCTGTGACTCTCAAAAAGCTATAGCAATGAAAAAAGGAAAACAAAAAAAAAAAACCACAAAAATCTAGAGTAACATTTTGCCTGTCTGTAAAATGGGAAAATCATCATGCTAATCCATCATTCAGATATTACAAAGTTAACCAGGAATAATTCTGTATCTTCTGCTCAAAGAGTTTATTATTATTGTTACTACTACTCTTTACAGTGCCATCATTTCCAGTGATTTTCAAAATAATATCTATTCTTAACTGTTATTGAAAAGTAGCCATTAATTTGTTAGTATACAGATGTTACCAGTAGGCAACTATGGAATAATAAAAACCTTGGGAAATAAATCACATGAGTTTTTATATTGTAGGCAACTCCAAAACATAGATTACAAATATCCATTTTATATTTTATTCCATATTTAATTCACGGTGTCTTAAAGACAAGGAACATGAAGTGGCATTTGCTTTAATGCCTGTACTTTGCTTTGTCAACGAGTTGAATGAGTTGCCTGAAGACCAAAAGAAATGGCTTGCGCCAAGTACCTCTGACCCAGAAATAGTCTTTGCAGAGTGAAAAATTACCAAATGCAGAACAAAATACCAACAAACAACTGCTGATAGAAAAACATACAAATGGATGAAAAAAGTTATAAAGAAATTACTTTAGCAACAGGGAAAGCTTTATTTGACTGCAGACTAATCAAGGTCAAAGTAGCCTAAGCTGGTGTAAGAAGAGAGTCTTTGTGTTTCAGAAATCAAAACATCGCAAAATGTTTGAATGGAACCATCACAGATATCCTAAAGATCTTTTTTTGTATAAAACATATGCATTTTTCTGTCCATAGCTTTCTGTTGTTGCTTTTTTTGTTGCTCATTTTGTACTTTTTAGAAAAAAAACCAAAACCAACCAAAACAACAACAACAACAACAACAACAACAAATTCCCCCCAAAACACAAAACCCCCAAAATTTTGAACATTCTGTTTTTCTTTTCACAGGAGGAAAATGGAGAGTCAGCAGTGTACCTGGGGCGTTAGGGCAGCTGACTGATGTTAGCCGATTCACCTGGAAAATGAGTAGGAAATGGGAAAATACCTTCAGGGAAGGATGCTTAATACAACAATTCCTTAAGTCGCTAGCTAAGGAAGGTGTTGCAAGGGCTGTGACTTAAACATCCTCAGACTTCCACTGAACTAGACAAGGTTTGAAGTCAGTTCACAATAAATGATTTCTAACCACAAAACACAATGAATCTGGTTTGAATCTGGTCTAAGTCTGGTTCTTCCAGACTGTTATGTTGTTACTGCAAATACCAGGCCTAGGTTTTACATCTGTGATGCTAACATGACAGAAATCTGTGCCTTGTGTGTTTTTCAGAAATTTCTGTCTGTACTTCTCTGTTTCCCGTTTTTGCAGACAAAGAAGATGTACTGATTTTGTTTTAAAGGGGAAAAAATATGTCAGTCTTCTGAAATTTAAATTTCAAACTATACATATATCAACAGAACTAATTTTGGAAATAGACAAAATACAGCCTGTACTCACACTATTGAAATAATCAATACTAAAGGGAATAGTAACATCTCAGACCAAATCTTAATTTTTATTAGAAAACTGATGGCTAACTCCTTCATGCTTACCTGGCCAGAAACCGCATTTTCACAAACAAATGTTTCATAATATTTAGGGAATTCTGGTGCATGATCATTAACATCGAGAACTTGGATATACACATTTGCTTCTGAAATTTTTTCAGGATTTCCTAATGGTTAAAAAAAGACAGAAATCAAAAATTATAAATAATCTACTACATATTTTAAAGTAAACATTAGAAAATTTTACATATACTTAGCAGAGAAATAAATAGTCACTGAGACCTACAGACACATTTTATACTAAACCTTTTTAATGAGTTCAAATATATCCTATACATATAAAAAAGGGCATTTTCTTTCTTTGCTGGGATTCTGTTTACAAAAGGTGGTAGGGTTTTGCTTTTGTTTTTTGGTTTGTTTTTTTTTTTTTCACCAACACAACACATTAAATTATAATAGTATATCTTGAAATATATAAGGATAATTCATGCAAAATTTTGTATTTGTTCACTGTTTCATTTACCACGTCAGAAATTGATTTAAATGAAAATAAAAAAAAGGTCAGATATGGAGAAATTAAATGAGGTTTTGTTCATGCAGAACAATTTACTGTACTAGTAATTTGTAAGGTTATGTGGAAGGAGAGTGTCTGCTCCTCTAAGGGTATCTGGTCAAGAAGCTTATTCTATGCAACAAGAGTTAATAAGAAAAGAAGAAGCCAGAAACAAGAACATATAGGGACACAAACCTCAGGGACAAATGATAAGGGACGGGGACAGTGTGATGAGAACCAAAGCTGGTCAGACACACTAAATGATGGGGGCACATGAGTGTGTAAGAATGTTTATTCCTGCAAGGTTATCAGATTGGGAGCCTTGTCCATTGGGAAACTGAGGAAGAAAAAGGGAAACATGGAAACAAGATATACCAAGACACAGACCTAACAAAGCAAACTTGGATACAATGACAAGAAACAAGCCTCATGATAATTGATGGCCTGTCTAGAAACCACTGGGCAACCATTCCAGGCAGATCAACCTGACCTTTGCAACTGATAAGACTAAACCAGAGGGACCTTGGACCCGGAGGGGCATGGGAATCAGTGGAGCTCTACAGACCCATGGAGGACATGCAGGGAGGAACAAAGAGGGGGCAGACAGGAAGGGGTATAAAAGGGGCTGGTCTCATGTACAATGGGGCCAGTCAGTATGCTTGTCTGGCTAAGCCCTGCGCCAGATCACCAGTCAGTCCTATCATATATTCTTATTATATCTTTTCTTAGCTATCTCTCTGCATAATTTCACTCTCTATCATTCCATGTGTATGTGTGCTTCAGGGACTAAGTGCCGGATACTGGTGAGACCTGTGTATGTGTGAGTGAAAATTTGTGCCACTACTGGAGTCAGTCAGTGGGTGCCCCTGGCCTGTGGTACCAGCTGCTGGAGTGAGTGGGGAGCACAGGGGAAAAATGTCTGTATCTTCCCCAAATTCAGTGTGCTTGGGGTATGTGTGTGTTTTAGCTAGCAAACTTTAAGCCGGAGTCAACAGCAAGTAGGGGGTCCTTGGGTTCAGGCCAGGTGCTCAGGGGCATCCATGCTGGTATGCTCAGAGTGGACTTGTGAATGTGGGGTACATGAGGGATGAGAGTGTGAGTGCTGCAGGTTTGCCAGAGAGCATTTAGCATGCACTAGCTGGTCAGTTGGGGACCCATGAAGTAGATAACGGGACCTGGAATCCAGGCAGGGGTGCTGGGAAGGCAGAGGGTCCATGCAGGTACTGAAGGGATCCATGAGCGCGCGCTTGTGAACCTGGAGAATGTTGTGTGTCTGTGCGTGTGTGTTTGTGTGCCTGCAGCAGTGACCTTCTGCCTCTCCAGCTGAGGACGAGGAGGGGTATTGGCTGTCTATACTTGTGGTTTACGTGAGTCCTGTATGTATGCCCTGTATGCTGCTTTCAGCAGCACCTTGTCTGTGACAGTCTGCACGACCGGCCATGTCAGTGTCCTCTGCATCTGTGTGTGTGTGTCTCCAGGACATCTGCTCAGCTTTGCTACTGGTTGAGCCTGCAAACAGGAACACGTCAGCCACATCCCTGAGCCTGGGCAGAGGCCTCGGGTGGCTGGGCACTGGGCTAGGGTCCAGCAGCCAGGCAGGAAGGTCCTGGGGCAGAGCAGCTGGAGAAGACAGATGCACTTTCTTATTTAACATCACTTAACATCATGGATACCACAATGATTGGTCACAATCCCCTAAGAAATTCTGTTACTCTTCCTCTTTAGTATTTTGAAATTTTGAAGCTTTGGGAGAAAATTTCACTAAAATTCACATGCCTAAAAATAATTCTGCCACTGCTAGACATGGAATAATTGCAGCAGACACTGATGCCCAGCCCTAGTGAAGGCAGAAAGCTGAGACTTTGAATCTGAAACAACAGAGCTATTCTATCCACTGGTCTCCAAACACGTATTTACAAAGAAGCCTGATTCTGCCCAGGTGTGTCCAAAGCACTACTGCTGACAGACATCATAGACTGAGCTTATAGTTTTGTTCCAAGTATTATTTGCACAACAGGTTTTATTCTTAGGCATTTAGCTGTACTGCTTCTGTCATACAAATGTACTTTATTACTGTGGCTTTAGAAATAAAAGCTGTGTCAGTATGGTTTATTCCCATGTGAAAAGGAAAATAAACTGAGCTAATATAAGGCACTTTTTCTTCCATTTACTACATTTATATAAGGTTAAATTGCTGTAACTATTTCAGACACAGAAAAGCCAGACCTAGCTATACTAGTTTCATGTTATAAAAGTTGAGTGGAGGCAAGGGTGAAAAAACTATTTTGTTTATGTAATAAAAAAGTTTATAAATATGTCACCTGAAACCAAGGGAAGGAAGATCTGCAGGTTCAGCATTCTCCTGGAGAAACTGGCTGCTCATGATTTGGCCAGGCATACTTGGATAAAAAACTGGGTGGATGACTGAGCCCAAAGTGTTCTGGTAAATGGAGTTAAATCTAGTTGACGGCCCAGGGCTCAGTACTGGGGCCAGTTCCATTTAATATTTTTATCAATGATCTGGATGAGGGGATCAAGGGCACTCTCACTAAGTTTTCAGATGACAGCAAGCTGGGTGGGAGTGTTATCTGCTTGAGGATAGGAGTCTCTACAGAGGGGTCTGGACAGGCTGTATCAATGGGCCAAGGCCCAAGGTATGAGATTCAACAAGGCTGATTTCTGGGTCATGCACTTGATCACAACAAACCCATGCAATGCTACAGGTTCGGGGAAGAGTGCCTGGAAAGCTGTCTGGCAAAAAAGGACCTGGGGGTATTGGTTGACATCTGGCTGAATATGAGCCATTAGTGTTCCCAGGTGTCCAAGAAGGCCAGTATCATCCTGGCTTGTAATAGAAATAGTGTAGCCAGCAGGACCAGGGAAGTGATCATTCCCCTGTACTCAGCACTGGTGAGGCCCCACCTCCAATACTGCGTTCAGTTTTGGGCCCATCACTACAAGAAAGATATTGGGCTGGTGGAGTGTGTTCAGAGAAGGGCAACAAAGCTGGTGAAGGGTCTAGAGCACAAGTCTTATGAGGAGTGGCTGATGGAACTGAAGTTGTTTAGTCTGAAGAAAAGGAGGCTGAGGGGAGACCTTATTGCTCTTTACAACTGCCTGAAAGGAGGTTGTAGGGAGGTGGGTGTCAGTCTCTTCTTCCAAGTAACAACCAATAGGACAAGAGTAAATGGCCTCAAGTTGGTTTATATTGGATCTTACGAAAAATTTCTTCACCAAAAGCATTATCAAACTTTGGAACATGCTGCCCAGGGAAGTGGTTGAGTCACCATCCCCAGAGGGATTTTAAAGATCTGTACATGTGGAGCTTAGCAATATGGTTTAGTGATGGTTTTTGTCAGTGTTAGGTTTACAGATGGACTCAATAATCTTAGAGGCCTTTCCCAACCTAAATGATTCTATAATTCTACACTGAATAGCTCTCAGAAGTCCTTCATCTATCAGCACATCAAATTTCTGCTTACATGGCAGAGCTCTGAGAAATGTCTGCCTTCCCCACAATGTAATTTGTTACTCTGCTAGGCAAGAAGTTTCACTGCAACAGTAATGTTCACATCAACTTTGACGTGTTGTTGGATAAGGACCATAATGAAGACATTTTTTTAGTGAATAAAATAATCTTAAGACATTCCAAGAATCCTAAATATCTATCAACCTAAATATTTATCAGTATCTCAGTCTGCTCTGTCTAAATGAAAAGTATGTCAATGACAATACTCATAGTAGTTAAAGTATACCTCATGATAGGTCCTAGTATCACTACTTGTGACCTGTTCAGAAGTCCTTAAAGCATTTTCTTAAATTAGTCAAATGGACCTTTAAGAGAAAAACAAAACATATCTCTTTCTACTTCACTTCAAGCTGTATGGTTTTAGTTGGTTCTTACATTGCTTTTTTAATGTATATTTCACTAGTTGCCTGGAGCAAACATTTGTTTTCTTGGATCTTATAGAATCTGTGTTGATAGCTTTGAGTCTTTTGCCAAAGGAAATGGTAGCAAAAGCAACTACAAAGGGCTAGATACTCAGAAGTTTCACATTGCTATTGCTCCTGTGAAATCATTGGAGCCATGCTAATTTAATAAAGTTTATGATCTGTCAGAGTTATCTCAAAAATACTTCTTTGTGGGTGACATTTCTCTTGTTGAATCCCAACATCCATAATAATACAATAGACAATGAAACAGTGCTCAGCTTATTTTTTAAATAAACGTAAAAAGTAGCACACATCCCTTTTAGAAATAATACTGAGAGTGCAGAACTTAACCTCTTTTACTTACATCAGAATTGGATGCGTAAGGCATAGCTTTGGCTGGATTGACATTGAAAGGAAAACTTTGTAACATTAGCAGGCAGGGAATACCGTTGATCACTTCATTTGCATACAAAGGGGCATGGGAAGGACCCATTTACCTATCTACCCCTTAGCCTATTCCTTACTTGCTTGTTCATAAGATTCATGTGTGTTATATTGGCTTTAAAGAGAGATACCAGAACTTGAAAAAAAAAGGTCTGAGAAATCAGGATATCAAGTGTAATTGGCTGGATCAGTGTGAAATTGGATTAATTACTAGGGACCAAAATTTGTAACTTGCTTATTTAGGAGCTGTGTGAAAAGAAAGGCAGTGACAATATCTAGAGACAAAGTAGAACTCAATACTCGCAACAGATTAAAGAAAGCTTAGCTTGGCATTGTCATTAGCCAGTAAAAGGAAACTTGTAGTAGTAGTAGTACTACTACTACTAATCATAATCATAATCATAATAGTTGTTTTTATAATTTAGGATAAAGCAAATCTCTTTATTTCCTAAAGGAAATTGACACAATTCGTTTTTTAAAAAGAACTAATCTAAAAAAATTAGAAGTCTGTCAACAAAAATTTATATGATGAAAGTGAGGTGACAATTAAATATTGAATTAATGATATGATCCATGACTGAAATCTTCAAATACCTGTAAGTTCTGTAGTCATGTAGTAGATCTGGAACCCACTACAGAAGGACATCTGCAATACCCAATGGGAAAATGACTATTGTCTCTTGTGGGCAAGTTTGCTTACGCTTGGTAATAGACTTTCCCAGGCGTATAGAGAAATGAGTAAGATCAAGTCATTGGTAATTTTTATTAGTCATCTATAGTTCAATAGAGGAAAAGCTGAAACATATATTCTTTTTCTAAATTAATTGTCAGTCAATCATCATCTGTCTCAGTAAATCAGGGTTAAGTAAAGCTGATGACTTAAGGATTTCTTGCTCTCATGTATGGTTAGAATGTTGTTGCTGATGCTTCAGCCTTGTACTAGGTGGAAGCCGATTACAACCAAGTAAAAACTGATCAAAGGAAATGTGATTTCTCTTAAGCTAGAATAATATTAAGCATAAAGTGCAATAAGACTCAATAGATGGCAGGTTCTGACTACTTGTGTTTAAGATCTACTAATTAGATCTACTTCTTTCTAAGTATCATGCTATCTCCATGGCATGAGTAGGATTATCCACACCACAACTCTGAAATAACAGAAGCAAGCTTCTTTTACTAACCTCTGACCCCTGTCATTGCAATGGAGGCAAAAGGTGTGTGTACTGTATGAATGCCAAGATGTCAATAGGCCCATAGCGAGGTTGCTGTTGTAATGCAGTTTCAATACCTGTCTCAGCTGCAATTAATATCTTGTGTGGATGAATTCTAACAGCACTTTGATTTGGCTTCAGTGAAGCCACAATGTCATCCACCAAATGTCTCATATACACAGTGTACGTTATGACTATATTTCAAGGAATAAATGCTAATAGTTCATGATATAAAGCATTTCAGAATTGCCCAGACCAAGGTGACCTAACTTCAATGCTTTTGAATATAGCGTTATAGACAGTGACCTTATCATCATTAAAGAAATAAAGAATAAGGATATGAAGATAACGAGGGCTCGGTTTCTCTACAATAACTTTCATTACTGTGAAAGACTCACTTTCTTTTGCTGCAGGAGACACTTATTCATTTGTAACATTTGGTTCCTTCCTATTTTATTGTTTAACTAAACAGAAAAGTCCAGACCAAAGTCATCCTGCTGGGTCTCCATAGCGCTATTCAAGACATGACAAAAATATTCCAGAGATCAATTTTACCAATACCTGCCAGCTGCTCAACAACATCAGAAGTGAAATACATTCATGCCTAAAAACTCACAGAGAAGTTAAAAAGGATGATACTACTATCAATTCCCAAGCACAAAATAAAGACTTCAATGAAAATGGCTACTGACTGCCCTGTACTAAACTTCTAGCAGTAATATTTTACATATATACAGGGAACGCTCCCTTTTGGGAACAGTGAAATTTATGAATACGTGTTTAAAGTAGTCTTAGTAATAAATAACATTCAACTGAGATTCAGGATTAAAAAGACCAACAACATGCTAAAAGTATTTGGCAAAAGCTGTTTCATATGTGTTTTCTCCTTCCTGAGGATGGATGTGATCAGTTTTTAAATAATGTCCCATTAATCTTGCTAAACTGTCTTAAAAATCAGCAGCTGGCAATTTTCTAGGGTATTGTCCCAGAGTTAGGGCAACCAGATCACCAAAAGTGCAAACAGAGGCAATTTGCATTTGACTTTCAAACATAACTGACAGGTGAAATCTATATAAAGCATGCTTCACAGATTTAGTTGTCACTGAAGAGAAGTCTAGCTGATTTAGGCCTTACATTCACAATTAATTTGAGCCACAGGTTTCTGGCTGGTGTTAAATTAGACCCTGGCTAATTTCACACTAGTCAAAAATCCGGTGTGAAATTAACCAGGGTCTAATTTAACATAAGATCTTGCACTGCAGGAGCAATTCATATGCTTCAGTGTAACTTGAAAGCGTTACAGTCTAGATCCTATTACAATTTCCTTTCTTTTTTTATAAGGTCATCTTTTATGAAAGAGCACAGGACCTTGGAGCTCAAATACCTTCCACTTCTATTTAACTAATCATTTTAATAATGCTCCTTAATGTAGCAAGCAACAGTAATATAATGAGAAAGAAGCATGTATTCTCCACTTAAAAGAAGGCATATTCAGAGGATAATTACAGTTCACAGTATATAAAACACAGCGTTCCTTAAATTTCTTACTCACTTGTTTCTGTGGCTGTAACAGTTATGTTGTGCCAAGAAGCTATCTCTCGGTCCAGAGGTTTAGTTGTAATGATTGTTCCATTGTGTTCATTGATGCTGAACAATCTCTTTAAATGCATGCCGTGGACAATAGAGTACCTGCACCAAAAAAAGTAAAGAGATTCCCTAATACTGAAATGTTCCATCAGAGGCAAAGACATAGAAAGCTATCGTCAGTTGAGAAAACAGAGCTGTGCATATATACATATAAACGTGTGCTGCAACAACTCAGAAATCATGAAAAATGCACACTTATAAACATTTAAAATTCACTGCTGCCAAGATCAAAGCTCGTCTTTTTATAAAACTAAATATGTCTCAGATCTCTATTAACATGAACTGAATCTGAAATACATTATTCATTCTTACTTCTAAGTCAGGATCACAGCAGGTGAATGACTTCATTGCAAAGAAACAGCAAAAGTGCCACTTGTGAAATGGATAACGCTAACAGCTAAGTGGAGGTATAATGGCAAATCTGTTTTATCGTTGCTGACATGCTCTGATGCCAAGGGAACGGGCATTATGAAGACAGACAGACAACTACCTGTAATGAGGTGACACCCAGGCAGGGTACAAAATCCTAACGCAAAAGTTGATTGCAAATGGGTCCCGTGTTCCTGAGTCTTCACTGAAAAGGCTCAGGATGCTATGTCTGTATATGGACATGCGCATGCGCACATATATACATACATACCATTCAAACTGTTAAAGTCTAACGATTGGTCACAGGCCAGAGATGGACTGAAAAAGATACCAAAGGTATTGGTTCAAATGGAAAGGATATTTACCAATTATTTTGATCACATATAAAAAGAGACCTTATATGTCAATTCCTAACAGAGTCTATTTCATGGAAATAAAACCTTTTTGAAGAGTTGAAAGGTTCTTACCATTCCAGTTTGGAACTCCCACACGCAACTATTCCCTCTTTGATTGTACCTTTAATACTTAACAAAGTCTTTCTATCTCCAGTTGGCACTTAGGACTTCAGCTCAGATTATGTGCCAGTGGTTGGATGACTCTCTAACATGTAATTTATAGTTACATTTTTTCTGTTTTGAAAATCAGTAAGAGGACAAATTGACAAATCAAGAAACCAGCATAACACAGTGAAAGTTCTTATCATTTGAGCTTCTGACATGAGTATTTTGTTTTGTTTGGGTTTTTTTTTGGTACTCTGATTCTTGATATATAATTTTCAGAAAAATCTATGTTGGATATTTTTAGTTATTTTTTATTATTGATGTAGTGAGGTTTTGATGCATGTCTTTTTTTTTACTCTTTGTTTGTTTGAAAACTGGGGTCCACAAGGTAACACAGCTGTTTTTCTATATTATGAGCAACTGCAGTCATTTATTATAACAATGTTTTCAAAATTAGATTCATATGCATGGAACATCCCAATAAACATATCTTTACATTAGAAGTGGCATGCTCTATTTTAAAGAAGCTCAGTGATGCAATACATATGTCACTGTTTTGGGACTATGCAGACATATTCACTTAGTAGCAAGTTCCACCAAAATACTTCAAACTAAGAAGTCATGTATATGCCTTATATTTAAATGTTTCACAGGGAATTTTTCAGTCATCTAAATAAACCACAATACAAGGCCTTTTTTTTGGGGGGAGGGGGGGCAGGGAGGGAAATTACATGTCTATTTTAATTTATTCTTATTTAATTTAACCTGACTAGCTTACTAAATAACAGTAAATTAATGTAAAATCTTAACAAATGGCCTTGAATTGATTAAATGTCTGAAGTTGTAACTGCAGGTAGCTATATATACATATGTATTTCAGATATTAGTAATCTACACACCATAAATTATTTTGTGTCTCATCCCTGCATCCTAGATTGTCCAAATTGCACTGTATGCAATGACACCAAGTAACTCAAGATGCTATTTTTATTATAAACCTCATATTAAAGATTAATTGCCTGTTTTCTCCGTTAAGAGACAGCAAAATTATTTTCCAAAAATTAAAAGCCTGAGGGGCTCCTTTTATATAATATTTCTGTGGGGCAATTTTGGTAGATTTAGGGAACTGGTAAATTTTTGGTCATGCTGAGCTGAGCAGATGCCAGTGGAGCTGTTCTGTGTCTCCCTCCCAGCAGTGAGTCCTTCTCTCCATATTTCCAGGAGTTATTGGCAACAGAGTGACACACCTCCAGGCATTTACAGCTTTGGCTGCAGTACCCTAGCTCTGCTGCTACTCAGAGCCTCTTCCAGGCCACTGTTTAAAATATCACCCAATCTCAAAATGATTACAAAGATGCACAAACAAAGCTTATTTATTTAGATTTTGGGCTAGGGGTCAGGTTTTAACCTACCGTATGGTTAATTTTCTTCATAGTAGCTTAGGTGGAGCTGTATTTTGGATTTTTGATGAAAACAGTATTGATAGCACAGAGATGTTTTAGTCATCGCTGAGCAGTGCTTACACAGTGTCAACGCCTTTTCTCCTCTCCCGCTGTCCTGTCAGCACGTAGGCTGGGAGTGCGCAGGAAGTTGGGAGGGGACACAACTGAGAGAGGTGATTCCAACTGACCAAAGAGATTTCCCACACCATATCACATCCCGCTCAGCAATAAAACTGGGAAGGGCTACTGTTTCTTGGGGACTGGGTATTGGCTGGCTGGTGGTAGGCAATTGTTTTGGGTTGGGGTTTTTTTCGCATCACTTGTTTTTCTTGGGGTTTTGGTGTGGTTTGGGTTGTTTACTTTGTTTCTTCTTTTTTATTTTTTTTTTAGTAAACTGTCTTTGTCCCAACCCATGAGTCTTCACACTTTTGCCCTTCTGATTGTCTCTCATATCTCAGTGGGTGGGGGGGGGTTGAGCGAGTGGCTGTGTGGTCCTTAGCAGCCTTGTGGGGTTAAATCATGACACCTAGAATAACCTAGGCTATCCTACTGGGAGCACAATTAACTGTAAGGTAAGGAACAGAAATAGCTTTCAGAAATCCCAACTACACTTATATTTGAACCCTGTTGACATTTTCAGTTAGGTACCTGACTGGACAGTCGTCATCATCTGGATCTCTAGCAGTTACAACGCCCACCAGTGAGCCACTCATAGCCCCTTCAGCAATCTCCATCACATAGTTCTCCAAGGTGAAAACTGGAGGTTCATCAGCATTTTCCACATTGATTTTGACAACAGTTCTGTCTTCAAATGGTCCTTCTTTCAGAAAGCGGTAATCGATGTACCTGTTTACAACTTTTGCTCGAATACTGTATCTCCTCTTGCTCTCATAATCCACTCTCTATTAAAAAAGAAAGAGAGCGAGCTGTGGAATATTTCTTTCTTCATATTTGAATTAAATACAATTCAAAAGTGGTGTGAGATTAAAGGCAAGGTAGTGAAAACATTCTTTCGGGAATGTTTTAAAAGTAGCTATTTCTAAGATTTCATTTTTATGTTAAAACCACTTTAAAATTAAACTGTGCTATGCCACTGTTTGCTTTCACATGCAGGCTGACTTTAATGTTACAGTTAAACAACACTGTAAAAGAAGCCTTCCTGCAGAATGTCACCCCTAAGAAAAACAGCTTCTTCTATTAGTACTTGTGTTTCCAACATGAGTGTAAACATACTGAACACTATTCTTCAGTCTTACATAAACAATGAGAATCAGTAAATCTGTGGACATTAAGCTGAGTATGTCAACATTTAGTCTCTAAAGGAAATTCTAAGTAAATATCTTCCTGAATTTTAATACATCCAAATAGAAAAAAAACAAACCAAAACAACAACAAAAAAAAAACCACAGAGGGAAAAAAACCCCACAAAACAAACCCAGAACCAAAAAACCCTCCAAATTTATAGCATTCAGTTCTTAAGGCTTCTGGATTTCACTGAACTATCAAATTCTATCATCATTTCAGATGATGAACAGATGACCCAGAAGTCATCCTATATAATTCCAAAATAAATCACACAGTATCAAAGCCTCTTAAATATCCTAATTCATAAACTAGTATCTTTTTGAGTGTATAAGATATGTCATAACAAAAACTCCACTGTCTATTTAATACTGTAATACATTCTGGCTTCAGTTAAGTTTAACAGGAGGTGTTGGAAGTTAGGAAATATTGTGTATGATTTGTTGATAAAGATTTTACAGTGATGCACAGAAGAGAGAGAGCATTTTCTCACAATGGGAAGCACAGCTAGATGTAACATTGAGATAATTTGACTGCCATTCTTGTATTTAGCAGTGGTAGGAATAAGTAAAAAAAAGTAAGTAAACAGAAAGAAAAACATCTTTCTTTTTATCCCCCGATATCCCAATCAAATCATAAAGCCTGAAGAGAGAAAAAAAAAAGAAAATAAAATAATAGAATCCAAAACAATAGGCCCTTTTTTAACATTCAGCTTGCTTGAGGAGGGGTTTTTTTCAGTACTTTGTGATTTTTTTGAGAGGTTTCTGAGATCTCACCTTTTTTAATAAGATAATTCCTTCTTGAGTCTCATTGTTAGTAATGATGTCAAAAACACCTGCACTATCTTCTTCAATAAAATAATTCATGGCTGCATTCTCCCCTATGTCACTGTCTTCTGCGAAGACTTTGCCTACAGTAGTGCCCACAGGAGCCTCTTCAGAGATGTTCATATGGTAGAGTCCTAAAGAAACAAATACTGGCACGGTTTAGTGATCTGCCATGGTTGGTAGCTGCTGTACTTATGATGGCCTGAGGGTCTCAGAAAGTCGGGGAAAGCCCCCAGCTTTTATTAGAGCAGTAGGTCTAATCCAGCAATGGACAGATCTCGGGGGCAGGGGATGACAGCCTTTCCACTCATGAGTCCTCCTCTTTAATCCCCACTTTAACAGTAAATAAAGAGCTAAGGAGAACCACCAGGGTGAAAAAACAGTGGGAGCAGCTCTTCCCAACAACATTTCACTGCTTTTTCCTGACAGCCCTGCTAGCAGCTCCTACGTCTGCTACAAACTCCCTGGACAGAGTAGGTCACACCATTTGCCAAAACGTTTACAGTATCTGTCAGCAAAGAATGAAGAGAGAAGAAAAAGAAATAAGGGGAGTGAAAATGGTACTAAATATTCTGTTGCCCAGATTTTAGGCTTAGGTAGAGCAAACTATATGGAAAGCAGTTTAGTAAGCCATTTTTCTCCAAAGCCTAGCAATAAAACCAGCAGGCCTGAGGTCTTTTGTAATGATAGGTTTTCTTTTCCTCTTTGTTTTTGAGCTTTTCTGTGGATTTTTTTTTAATTTTATTTTTATTTAAATCTGCACAGTGAAGCCAAATCACAGACCTGTTCTGATAAGACCCCACAGTGAACGTAATACAGCTACAGTGGATCCAAATTTCTTCAAGACTTCAACTGCTGTAAGTAGCCTATACTTACGCTGTTGAAATTTAGGTGGATTGTCATTGATGTCAGAGAGGTTGATGGTAACAGTAGCTGTTGCTGAAAATGCCCCTGCTTGCCCAACCATATCTTTGGCTTGGATGATGACCAAATATTGATCTTTTGTTTCTCTGTCCATTTCAGAAGCCATTCTGATGACCCCTAAAAATGAAAATCATAACATAACATATAATAGTCCCGTTTTCTCTCAACATCTAACCATATTATATGGGTATAAAATGCATCATTGGACACAGTTATGAATTTACATTCTAGAGCGTGCACAGCACAACTGTCCTAATGCTGGGAATTAGTACTCATGGCAACATCTACACTTTAAGACAGATCCATTCCGCATACTTAAGAGTTCTGGGGAGCAGAACACACCATATATCTCCTCTACCATATATAATGATATTTCTTCCTCAGAAATCATGATTTTGGAGGGATGTTACATATTAGTGGTTTCTCCAACACAGAGATAGGAACATCACATAATGAGTCATAGACCTGTTAACCCAGAATTGTTCCTAGGTCTATTTGCTGGATGGGGTAGAAAGAATTCAAATCTTTTCTTTAGCAAGATAATTTGCTAAATAAATTGTTGATTCTCTAGAGAGAAAGAATTTCAGCTTCCAATGGGAAAGAAAAAGGTAATTTTTTTTTTTAAATCTAGGAACTACGCAAAGATGTACAAGTCTAGAGCAGTATCAGTTGATCTTTTTGTTGAAATGAAGAAAGGGATTTTTGCTTGCATCTGCTTTATGTGAGTTTATGTATGTTTTCAAGTTACAAGATCATTTGCAGTACCTGTCTTTGGCTCCACAGAGAAATAAGGCTGTCCCTGAATGAGACTGTAAAGCAGACGGGCACTATTCCCATAAGAAGGATCATCACCATCTGTAGCTGTTACCTGTGTAACTGAAGTACCTCAAGGAAAAAATAAAAATAGATTACTTTTATTTTCTTCTTGTATAAATTATCTCATAATTACAAAACATAAACTCTTTAAAACCTTTTAACTTACCAGTTATATTAGCAAACAGTCCTGAATATTTACAAGAAAAAATGGTACCTTGCAAAATTTATCGTTAAAAAGTGAAAATATTTTCCGGGCAACTATTCTTGTTGCATTCAAATTTTGAATAAAAATAAAAATAAATGACTTTTAGGCACTATATGTTGCTTAAAATACTACACATCACACACCTTTTTCCCTCATTTCTGATACGTGAATGAGTAAATCAAATTGTTTCTCCTCCCCTTTTATATTGTTCAAAGTATTTTATGGAAGTTTCCCATGCGAATAAGAAAACACAGCCATTTTATCACCAGTAGGCCCACTGGTGATAAAGAAATTAATTGTTAGGAAGCAAAGCAGCCAAGAAGTATAACAAGGCTGATAACATTTTTTATCCTTTTTGATTACTTTAATGAGCCTGTCCCAGTACAAGAGTGACTGCGTATTCCCCAGTGCAAAACCACAGCAGAATCAGTCTGCAAAACTTGACTTCACCTCTTGCTGGAAGCTGATTATATCATAGATACAAGATTGACAGCAATCTCATGGCACCATTAGTGCCGATTTTCCTTTAAAGAAAATATTCACAGTAGCATCATTTTGTAAGGCAATAATTATTTTTGTCTTTTTTCCTCATCTAGGTTCTGCTTAAGAATAAAAATATCACTTCTTGTGAGGAACAGCAGGAAATCAAGCTACTTTGCAAAACTTTCTGGAATGCGTTCACATGGTTGCACCTGCTTACCAATATAGCTGTATAGTTATGCTGGAGAAGAAAAGAACAAGAAACGATGGAGTGCAAAGAGTTACCCCAGAAACACCCATTTTATGACAAACTCTAAGTTGGTACTTAGTAAACAAATATATTAATTTCTGAATTTTCTAGCAGTTTAATATTTTACTTCTAAATAGAAATGAAGATGGCTTTCTCATATAAGGATAAGCTGAATTAAATATTTTTATTATTTAAACTTGATATTTTTTTTGCATTTTCTTTCAATTTATTCAGCAGAACTTAATGTGATTCCATAATGCATGTTATCTTCTCTCAGAGTGAAGGCACACTAAAATGATATTAATTGCCTCCAACTTTTGGAGTTATATGCCCTTCAAAACATACCTACAAAGTCAAACTTCTGACATTTAGGTGTGTATTAGGTGTAGGTATAGATGCATACATATATAGACTGCTCCCTATTGCTCTGAGAAATGTTAAAGATAGAACAGATTAATATTTAATCAGGGCACATATATGCTTCAGAAATAACAATAGTTTTAATATGACTGAACAGTAAAGGAAATATTCAGCTACACAACTGTTGACTTCATATCAATTCCAGTCTGTGGAGAGTGTTCCAATACAGGAAATTTCTCCTCTAAGACAATTTAGCACAACTAGAATGCAGTTACTTTGGAAAAAAAATAAAATAGAGATCTAGTTAGGAAAGGATCAAAACCTATGAATAATGCAATAGGTACAGTCTGTTATAAATGCCATTTTCTACTAAATAAACCCAAGTGTCCACAACTACTTTTAGAAATGGACTTGTTTACAGCACCATATTTAATAAATCAGGGATAAAATCCAACATATATAGAACTGCAAAGTTATTTTAGCTTTTGTGTATCTCACTCATTTAAAGGTAGATTTACTTTCTGCACAGTTTCTAACCATTCGAAAGAAATATCAAATCTAAACCAGCATTTGCTGCTTCTCTTATCCCCAGCCTAGTTTTCTGCTTTTCTGTTGACTCTTCCAGAGCACAGCAGAAGGCAGAAGCATGGAATTTGCCCAGCTGGGTTCAGGAAGACACAGCTGGTGGACCTAATGGAAAGGTGAGCAAGCAAGGGGCATGTGGTAAAGAGGGAGCCAACCTGAAGGGAAGTAATAACAGATCTCGTGCACGCTCAGGAGGAAGACTATTTCTAAACTGGGGTGGCAGGAGAGCATGTAAAAAGAGGACTACGGTTTCTCACATTTTTTTAGGACCAAGATTTCTTAATCACTCTATGAACCTCTACATTAAATAAGTACTATGTAGTAAGCAAAAGAAAATGTTATCCTGGGTTTTGAATACTTTTTCAGTTTTTAATTTTTCACTGCCATGAAGCCTGTATTTCTTTATAAATTTAACCTGCAGCGGAAAAAAGCAGGCCACTTGCTAAATGTAGTACTGTTTACCTAGACATTTATATTTGAATGATAGAAATCAGAATGTTAATATTGTATCAAAAACTCAAAAAATTAATATCAAAAACTCCAAAAAGCCATTTTTTACTCCATTATTGTGAGAATAATTGATCAGATACAAAAAATATCTTTTTTAAAAATCAATTAACACAGAACAACCCTCCCAAACAAACAAAAAAGAAAACTCCAAACCCCACCTCATGACATTGCATCCATGATATGATATAATTGATAATCAAACTATTGTACAGTTTCACAACATTTATGTGAAGATGGGTATCATGGTAAAGACAAATTGAATGAATATGTTTGTGGCCTTTCAAATATGCATTTTTCTATGTGGGAGTCCGTGTGCTGTTGATATAAAATTTAACCCCAAATATCTATTTTATGTACACAGAGATGTCTTAAGCTGGATAGCAAACATGCTTACACATTTTTTGCTTTTTATTAGTTTTATTTAAAGCAAAATGTATTTTGCTAATTGCTTTATAAGATTTTTTTTTTATTGCTGCAGCCTTGGTTTTACCCTTCTTGGGCAAAACAAAGTAGTGTCATTTATATGTGGCAGTCCACTAGGTAAACTATAAATTTTTCTCACTAGAGCTTGAAATCTATAAAAACATTAAGTAGTGATATATTATTGCATCTGACTCTTAACCATTCCATCAGATATACTGCATTTGTACAAGTTTAACAGCTATATGGAAGACACTTAATGTAAAATCATACCAAACGCCTGAGGGAAAACTACAGTCCCGTGTTCTCAGAATAGAGTCCATTTGCTGACGCACTTTTCATTTACTGTGACACTTGCATATAAAACTTAATAAAATTTAGTACTGAAGATAAAAGAGAGCTAAGAAAGAAGTAAAATTTATTCTAATTTGTTACTACATTAGTATATGCATATATTGATATTTGTACCTAACTTTAGGCAAAATTATCTGTCCACATTTTCTGTTTTTCTGCAGTTCTCTGAGGCAAGTGGCCAGCTGTGAATTATTCTCTCCTTGTTTTCTCAGTTCCAGACAAAATGTACACTAACAGTTAACTGCTTTCCCAAGTATTGACTATGCTTTCTGAGCATGATTTCTCTGAGGAAATGACTAGGAGATCCCAGGTCTAGCATCAGTGAGCTGAACTGCTGCTAGAGAGCTCTGAAACAGAGCAAAGGCCAAGTCTCTCTATTGCACAGTACCATTTAAACTAATTCTGAACTACATTCCCTATTACAGAATCATAGAATCGTCTGGGTTGGAAGAGACCCTTGGGATCATTGAGTCCAACCATCTACCCTACTCTACAAGGTTCTCCCCTACACCATATCCCCCAATACCGCATCTAAACGGCTCTTA